>JAWWLZ010000042.1:32367109-32404593 GCA_035041345.1 Poliocrania exsul | reverse complement strand
ATCTAACACTGTATCCCTTCTCTTCTGTGAATATATAGACCCATTTAAGTATCAAACACATGAGTTCTGGGGAAGGCTAGGTTATCAAAGACACAACCTATTGCCTAAACTGATCTTTCTACCAGATTCTTCTGAACTGTGTATCCTGACCAAGTGAATTACAAATTATGAGAAGCAAGGTATCTCTGAAAACTGAAAAATATTTCTTTTCTAGCTCCAAAGTGCCCCCTTCAACTTCCAAATTTGCTATGTGATTCACAGATATTTTTAAGGATCTCGCAGCTTATCCCACCCTTGACATAGGCCTAAGCAGCTCACAAGAATGAGGAAGATGAACAGTGTGATTCTTTACCATCAGGATGCTGAAAAAGGAATGCTGAAAGTTTAAACACATAAGGTCTGTACGTAATTTATGTAACAACAATGTTATAAACCCTTACAAAGTTAGTCTAAAATTTGTAATTTCTAAGATTTTATCTAATTTTTAACTCTAAACCAAGTCAGATAAAAGTATCTTACCTTGTTGTCATGTATTCAGCCCTGTGACCTAGAAAAGTTCAATAAACATTTGTACATTTTAGGGGAAATTTTTGTACCTACATTACACTTAATGAATTATTTTTAACCCTAACTTTTATGTTATCAGCAAAAGATACACAATTATACAACAAACAGGGCAGTGCAGTTATCTACTATCTCCACAGCTCCATTTAAAATACAAATACAATCCATTTTATGGAACAACTTTTAAGAAGCCTGCCCACAGATTAAAGAGTCACTTGACACTGTAAATAATTTCAAGTAAAATTCCAAACGACGTCTACTGTTTGTGCTCATGTGTTTTAGTGGCTAAATCGGTATGGAAATAGAGCTGTGCCAAGATTAGATAGCATCTCCCCCTGTGCCTTGTGCCTAATCCTCGTCAGTGCTGAAAATACAGGGCTCTAGACACCAGTAGCTATTGAAAGACTCCCTCCTCTCTTTTGTCTGTGTGTTGCAAGAAAAAAGTACAATGAGAAACACCACAGAGAACTGCAGGGAATTGTAAAGAACCAAACACCATATTCCAGAAAGGTTCCCACGTAACCTTTGAGATCAACTCATCATAATGAAAAGCAAAATAATGAAACAGGACAAAGGTCATGGTATGGTAAGTTCCAGTGAGCTCAGTTTTGCCAAAGGGAGATGGTGGCCTATTAATTTATCAGAAATATTTGAACATGACAATAAAATACCGGATAAAGGAAAAACAGTTCAATTAATTTACTTAAGACTTCGAAAGGTCCGTGATCACTTTCTTCACAAGAGGTGACTAAAGAAACTAAACAATCATGTATCAAGCGGCAAAATATTCTGACTGATCAAAAACTAGTGAAGAAAAGGGAATCCGAGTGGACATAAATAGTCACTTCATCATGGCAAAAAATGTAACAGCTACTTACTCAAGCCATCCCATTAGGATCATTTATGCAATTCATAAGGCATTTATTAATGTCTTGGAGAGATCACAGCAGCCAAGGAGGTGGAACATTGTGCAGATGACTGAAATACTTCTGTATCAAGTCCTGACAAAACTGTGAAGCCCTTCAAAGGGCTTAACAAATACACAGTGGCAAATGAAATTCACTATTAGCAGGTTCAAGTAAGGTATTAGGAAAGAATTAAACACCTATGCAGTGAACAGAACTACAGATATGACTCTGAAAATCATGCTGAACATCACTTGAATTAGGTCTAAGTACATTGCTCAATTTGAAAGTGACACCAAAAAAACTTGTCAGACTCCAGAAAGAATAAAAAACAGTGATATGAAAAACATAGTATTATGTGCCAATGTCCAGATGCACTTCAAGTGCTGCACAGTACTAAAAACTCTAATCTGAAAATATACTTTGCAGTACCTGACAAGTGTGGATACCCTGAAGGTGGCAAAAAGAGTAAGCTCTGGGAAAAATCTCTGACGTTAAGACATGTAAGTCTTGTTGCCATTGATTTTAGATAGGTGAAAAAGAGATGAAAGAAAAGTATGAAAAATGACCTATGACAGAAAGAGAGTAAGACAGGGACTATTCTCTACTCAGGTTACCACAGGAAATTCATAGAGACTAAGGTTCCCAATAATAAATGCTAAAAAAATTGAAAATGTCACAAATCCTGAGTCTGGGTGATTTTAAACACATCTTTGATATTTAATAGTTTAGGGCAAAAAGTATCTCTGTCACAGGGGCAATTTCTTTTACAACTCCTTGTTTTTTTTCTTGCATTTCCCTTTGCTTTGTTAATTTGTTCTTTCAATAGATGAGCCTTGGCTTAGGATTAGTATGAATATCAGTGTGCTTCCTATGTTTAGTATCAATTTCATTTCAATATTTCTCATTTAGTTTCTGAATTTGTAGATGCAGATTCAGCACAGAGCACGCCATCTCCCTTGTGCAGATCATGAATATATATCTGCTGTGTCCATAAACAGCAGTAGTCTGTAGCAGGCAAGTGATGAACTGGAACAGAAGCCAAATGCTGTCAACGTTGTGGACACCAGATGGGAATCTGGATTAATTCAGCCTACATCCTTACACTGTATGGGTTTGAATAAAAGCAAGAAAGGGTGCCAAAGGAAAAGTTAAGAGTTCAGACAATCCTCTCCTTCTCCCCACATTCTCCCCTGTGTTATTTAACACAGCACATTGTGTTATTTGTATGCAATCTTGCTGACATGAAAGCTCCCAGAAAAGGCAGTTTGAGGGGATCAGGGGAGCAGTTCACATCCTACAAATTCATTTCTATACTAGCTACAGCAATAACATTCATCGTTCCACTGCAATTTGATCTTCTCAATCACCCCCATTCAAGGAATTTTCAGAATCCAGGTCCTCCTTCCCAGGAATGTGCATTTTAATGCAGGACATGCCTCAACTGAAGAGGTACTTAAACTTAACCTGTAAAAATGACGAGTTTTGTTCTAAGGATCAGCTTTGAATGTAAATGTGTATGTTTGGTGTACTACTTGTAAGTGCTATGCGATGATGATGGAACAACAATACGTACCAAAACACTGTGGGCAAGACGGATTAACTTACTTGGGGCTTACAGCTGGTGGGTAGAAGGGAACTCTTCAAACAGAACAGTCCAGGCATGCCTGAGCATGGCAGAATGGCCCAGAGCCTAATGGCAATTTATCACTTAGGTCACCCTGCTGAGAAGTTTTTCTTTACATTTCCTTTCAAAAAATTCTTTTCTTATTTTTTTCTCAGCACTTATTGGGAAATAGAATCTGTTGTCTTTTATCCTTCTCCCTTTCACTCACTTTATCCAAATACATTTTCTGTGGAAAAATGTCCCCTTTTTGGACTAATGTTGTCTGCACATTGTTTTGTATGAATGAACTGCTCAATGCACACGTTCAAAATAAAAATCCTATTAAATGAAAGCTTCCATGAGAAAGATAACGTAATTAGTTGTCTAAAAACAGCTACCATCTTCTATAGTCCAGCCTTGCAAGAAAATTATGCTTATTTCCCACGCCCAGCCTGTCACTTTCCCTGGACAGGGGCTTAGCCACTGAACTGCTAACAGCTCTTCAGGCACCTCCACAGCTGGATTTGTGGACCTAGGCTTTTGTATTACCAGTAAGATGAGATGTGATTAACAACACATACTTGGCAATAAAAAGAAAATAAATAGACACGGTTTTTAGAGTCACTATTTAGAGAACAGGTCTCCTTTTAAAGTCTAAACTTTAAATTACAGTCCTCAACCTTCAGGAGAGGACTCTTACTCTTTGCAGTGTAATCTCACTTCCTCTCAAGTCTGCAACGCACTGTGTCACTAGCCCTCAAAGCTTGTACTGAAATTCCCCTTCTCCCTTTGGTCCATGAGGAAGTGCCTGTTGGGAGGGCTGGTAAGAGGTAGGTTGGAGCTGTGCATAGTGCCTGAGTCATTACTGCCCTAATTCAGCTTTACTTCATTTGATGATGGATGTCTGCTGACTTGGTTTAGATTTTAAGATGTATTTTTAAATACTGTGGAGAGTGTTTAGGACAACAGATGATTCTCTGCTATCGTAATTTGTAATACAATAATTTTATATGCAATAATCTACAGATATACAGCTATTGATTAAGTTTTCATTAATTTCCATTTACAATATGCAAATACTTAGTAGAAAACCAACATTAAGCCTGTAAGAATCTCCCTTCTGACCTCAATGAGATCAGAATTTCATCTTTTACCTTTCATAAATGCTTCACTGAGTTCTTAGGCTGCAAGAATAACATTCATGACCATGTGTTACAAATGCTGCACTAGTGAGTCCATTGTAAGAGATGCATCCTGGATAATTCTATATGCTTAAAAAATATCACTGTCCCTTAACTCTTAAAAAAAACTCAACAGAAATTGTTAAGACGTAACATAGAAAAAGTACATTTTACACAGCTCTTAAATCAGCCTGCACTGACTGTGTCAGCTCTCCCATTCATACA
Source organism: Poliocrania exsul (assembly GCA_035041345.1). Taxonomy (NCBI): domain Eukaryota; kingdom Metazoa; phylum Chordata; class Aves; order Passeriformes; family Thamnophilidae; genus Poliocrania; species Poliocrania exsul. The sequence continues at coordinate 32,400,112 of JAWWLZ010000042.1, read as the reverse complement.
CCAGATTTTTCATTCAACAGTTCCATTCCAAATATAGTCACTTGCCTAAACATCTGTGCAGAGGAAATAAGTATCTGTTGAAGAAATAAAATTGATTTATTGTGTGTACTCTTAGTACTGCACCAAAATGATGACTAGTAAAAATCAAATCTAAGTTTACGAGACAGTTAAGCTTTAAGTTTTGATTTTTTTTTCTTTGCATACCTTTGGCATTTCAAATAGTTCATTGTATAGTCTGGAATCGCTTTTCAGTTTGTGTGATATTTACCTTCTCCGAGTGTCCTCTGCAGCAAGTCATGTTTTGCTTGGAGTTTTGTGATGAGATTACTACCTTCGAGATATTCTCTGAATTTCTGTAGAGATGCAGATGAATCTATTACTATGTATGATACATAAATTCCAGGAACTTCTGCATAGTGTTTACTTCTGGTGTTTGGTCTGTATCATATGAATGAGGAAGCAACCAACATACCATGAAATAGAATTGCTCTGTTTCCTGCTGGTTAGCTCTCCTTTTTGCAATGCTAGGCTTACTCAGGTATGTCTCAGAGACTGTTGACTTCACAGACTCTGTAGAGCGACTGTGCTGGAAACACTCGGACACATCATAATCTTCAATGGTGACCATATCTTGTATGGTCTGCAGGGTAGCCTCTGTTGTTTTCTTAACCTGATATTAAAAAGCACAATTTGCTAAATATATATAGGAACAGTGTAGAAGATAAATATATATAGGAATAGTTTAGAAGAGAAGCTCATTACACATAGTAATTCCCTTGCCCATTCCCCCAACAAACTGGTGTGTAAAGGTGAAAAGTTACTATAACAGATATCTATGTAACAGAATGACATGATTAGGTATCCTATCTAGTTGTCTGCTTTACCATGGTCCAACCCACAAACACAGATGTACTCTTGTGATGGGTTTGTACCACACTCAAACATTTGTTTCCTGAAATTAGAATTGAAATGTGACATGACTTGATTATGATCCCTAATCTAGGAGGCAATAGAGATGATACACAACCTTGGAGGGTCATCTCTCCTAAATGTGGTGAATGAGTTATACTGAAAGTGTATATCCAGGGATCTGGCTGCTAGAACAACATGTTCTTCCAATACAAAAAGTAATCTGTGACCTGGTCCTGTGAAGTGCTTGTTACTATGAGGAGCACAGCAATGTCTAGACTGCAGAAGAGGAATTCATAGCTGAAAGAGTGCTGAAGAAAGAACAATTTACACCAGCCTTATAGCACTTCATATGACCTATGGAGCACCCCTATGCCCTCACACTTCACTTCACTGAATGAAAGAATATTTCTCCTTCCATTTGTTTTTGTTACCTTGAGGTACATTCTGAATGCACGTGGGGTTTTTTTAAAGACTATGAACATGTCTCATGGACATGTATACTTTGTTATAGACATTCAACATATAATCTAGAATGAGAAAAACTGGCATCCTGAAAATTAACCGGTAAAGTACATGAAGAAACCAATGTTTTAATTTGGGTACAGATTCTCATTTAAACTGAAGGACTTTAACATTGCCTTAACTCTGATAGAAGTGCAATTTTTTTCCCATTGGGAGGTCTTTCTTTGCTGCCAGAGCAGAGGAAAGAGAATAGCATAGTTTTTCCATATTTTACCAAAAAATGCATCTTATTTTGCTAGGTGAGCACTTCCCATCACAGGCACTCATTACTTGTGTTTATGAATAGATATAGCTGAGAGCATAAGAGATCTCGACTCAGCCACCACAAAAGACAGTTCAAATTCCTTTGTACTACCGAAGTGGCAATTTGAGGACGGGACAGAGGGTGGTCCCAGAAGACAGTAACTGTTCTCAGGGGCTTTCTGAATTTAAAAATACATGCTCTAACTAGTTTACACTGAAAAATCTGCAAAACACAGAACTCAGTAATGTGAATGTATGGACAGGTTAAAAATGAAGGTTCCAAACCTCTGTAAAGCAGCTGAGGATCTTCCTTAGCATATTTGCCAGTATTTGTTTTTTAAAATTAAAACTGCTTATACAGATTTGAGACATTTCAGGGTCATTTGCATAATTTGACAACGTAGAAAACACTGCACCTTCCTGAAAATGGTGTTCAATGCTTAGCCCTTACAGACATAAGTCTTACCTCCTCATTTTCGATTTTGAGTGTAGCCAATCGTGACTGCAGTTGTTGATACCTAAGCATAAGCTCTGCTTGCACAGGCTGCTGGGCAGTGACCTGGCACACCTAACAAAGAATCAGAAAGAGCTGTAAGATGCAAGTAATTAAAAGAACCAGTCAATAGTCTTTGGCTGCTCTCCTTAAAACCAGGTGAATTCCTACCAAAACTATTAAAACTTAACAAAACAGAGAATAATTTAAAGTATTGATGTGTTAAAAGGTGTGGAACTACATACCACATCTTTTGACTACAGAGCACAGCCTTGTTGTGCAGCTGCTCTGTGTTGCTTCTCTATCACACAGAAATGCAAACCCTGGAGTTACCTTCAGAAAAAAGGATGTACACGGGTGATTCTGCATTCTGCTCTGCTACTGGCCTTTGGTGTAGCAGAACAGAGCACAGCTGGGGTACCCTGTACGTTTGAAATCTCCAGATGATAAAATGGGGGAGGAATAAGGGGAAAAGGCTGCATTTTAGCATGAGTGATTTGGAGCAGTTCTGCAACTGCTCTCAAATAGCACTCACAAACTCTTATGAGTGAGGCAGGTAGTAAAGACATAAAGTCCCTACTTAGACTGGTGCTGGGCTGAGAACAGGTTGGCCAGCAAATTTGCAGCAATGTCATTATGAGCAATGCACAATATAGTAACAGTGGTTTTTACATAAGAAGTTTGAAGAAACAGACAGTGCTGCCAGTTTTGCAAAATGTTATTGCTGATCCCCTGGCTCTTGGGTAGCAATACCAGCTTTTACCAAACTCTTTGGAAAAGGGGATAAATTCTGTATCCTGGTATACAGAAACAATCACTGCAGGAATACTTGTCAGTGCACAGACCTCATCACCCATATGAGACTGGAACTCAAATTTCATTGGTGGGCAAAAAGCAGTGGGGTACATTTCCATGAATCTCTGCTTGTCACTTCGTGGCTCCAAGCTGTCAACTGCATTTTCAATGATGTCTAATCCCTCATGCCTGGAAGTTTCAAGGTTATACTCTGCAGAAAGGTATGTTCTTAGGGCTCTGTTCAGACTAGCATGGTATCCAAGATCACAACACTAAAAAAGCAATAAAAGGGAAACAAATTTAAAAGGAGGAACATCATTCTAATATCCCAATCTAATATCCCAATCCAATTATAACTAAAATTTTCTGTCCTGAAAATTTTCTGTCTTTGAAGTATTTAACAAAATACCTTCTAAATTAAAATACACTACAGGGGGTAAAGACAGTAAGCATTTAGTATCCTCATTCTGTTGCAAAGATTTAAGGACAGGTTTAGAAAAGAGATCAAGTGTACACATATGACAGTTTGGTCATCAGCTAGAGATGTGCATGCACTGTATTTACACAGAAAAGGTCTGGAACTCCACACACAAGTGGGGCTTTCAGTATTAGTATAATTTGTAAACCTCGAATCACATATTTAAATCCACCCTGACATAACTCTGTCATGTAAGTTAATGCCAGCACCAAACTGAACAGGAAGCAATTCCTGCATAACATGTCTGTGCCCAAACAAAAAACTCCACAAATGCCTTGAGGATAGGCAATCCATCTAAAATGTGTTTTGATGCAACAAGAATGGTTTGACAGCCTTTCCCCGATAGTGAAAATGTATTTAATGTAAACACTTTATTTCCCATGCTTATACAGAGGCAGCAATGTACAATGTTGTGTATCATGTTACTAAATACAGGAAGTCATAATTTATGTGGGTTTTTTTTCTACAAAATGGAATGTAATTGAAACCTAACTCGTAAAACAAAATGTTGTGTTTTTTCTTGAATCTTAAGCATCCTCAGTTTGCATTATTCATGTTTGGTTAATATTTTAGAGAACACTTGAATATATTTTAAAAATGTCACATCAGTAGCACATCAACCGATTGTTTCTGTACTTTTTTCCCCGACATCACACAGTAAATATCCTCAGTTTCTGCTCAGTGAGCCTCCAGGTAAGGTGTATTGCCAACCTCTCTGCCCTTCAGCAGTGGCCACATCAGGCACTGTATGCAGTTGCATACAAAGCAATGCTCTTTATCTGAACAGGTGAGATTCGTCCCAGTCAGAGGTCAGTGTCAGCCAGGTCAGCCAGAGAGCACTCTGCTTTAGGGCATCCCTCAGCCTCCAGCCACTCATCCTGGGTGCCCACCTGTAGCCTGAAATTATCTGTCCCTGCATGGAGTTGGGTAAGGAAGCAATTTGAATTCAGTTCACTGCAGACTACACGCAAATTTGCACCGTTTATGTAAGTACCTCTCTCACAGCTATTACAAACCCTTAGAACTCCTGGGACCATGTCCACTCTCTTTCCTCTTATTTATTTAACAATGGAGAGAAGACAAGAAAGGGAGACAGACAGACATACAGATGCATCCACTGCCTGGGAAGGAGCTTTCAACATATTTATCACACTAAAACCTGTGTGTAGAAGGGAAAGAAACCCTTCACACCTTGCCTTAGGTGCCATAATGACTAATGATCAAACTGCTCTCTGAAATCTAATAACAGAAAGCTGTTTTATTCACAACAAAGCTTACAGAAAGACTAAGCTTTCAGTCCTAGCAAATACTCAAGGTAGTGACTGCAGATGGGACAGTGGCTATCCTGAAAAACAGTTGCTGAAAATGAACAACAGACGTCATGTTCAATCAAACACACGTATGTTAACCTCTCTCGTTTGCATTTATAGACTGGAAATTTGTGTTACACTTACTGGAACAGTCACTCAACTTTTATACTAAAGGGCATCCATATTTCAAAGACCTCCAGCCTAAAAAATATTGTTTCTAAAAGGAAAAGTCTCTTGGTGTTTTTCTCTTGTTCTGTGTCAAATCAGATCTCATATTTAATTCACTATCTTGGATGCAAAAGACAGACTAAAAGTGCTGATAAGAAAGTGAATTGGGACAGATGTTTTATTTCATGTGCATTAGTTTCAGAGAGACCTTATGGAAGATTAAACTGAAAGGAAATGAGAAAAAGAGGGCAATGCCAGGTTTAGCATTGCCAACTATCCATGTGTTACAAAACTACAGCCTGAATTTTGGCTCTAGTGGATTAATCTGAGTATTACTAGAAAGCTTATTGATTTACAGTGAGAGTTGTGTGGTGTTGCACATCGTGACAGTGTGGGTTTCTGATGCAGCTTTTTTCAAGCTGGAATGTAATATTGCAGCCCTCATGCTGGGACATAATTTCATTGTTTAGCCCTTAATCTACTCAGTTACTATCCCCATGATCATCTTTGGCAAGTGATGACAGCTGAACAGGGAAACAAATACAGCCTCTCAAACAAGAAGTAGGATTCTTCAAAGGAAGTGTAGTATCCTGCTAGACTAAGGCATTTTCTTGCAATGCCAATGCCAGCAGAACAAAAAAGAATTAAATAAGCCTGAATTTAGAATTTTGCTTCAATGACTTAGGTCAAAATCGAATTTGTAAAAGTAAAGTTATTTTTAAAAGCAAAACTAAACACTCAGACATCACAACTCTTCTGCCAGACCATGGTCCACTTTCTGCAAAGTTTGGAGATGATCCTATTACCTGGGGAATGGCTCTACCACAGTACCAATTCACAGCTACACAGAAAGATACGTACTGTTTTATTCTACTAGTACTAGTGACAGGTTAGAAAGAGAGTTGACTATAATGGAGACAGCATTTTACATGTTTGTTCATTACTGAGGCTAAAAACTGAGCCTCTGCACTGCCATCCTCACTGCATCCTCTCTGATCATGCCTAGAAAAATTAATCACCAACCTTTCTGATGTCGCAAAAAAGTTCATATGTATGCAGATACACACACACGTGTGTATGGAAATTTACATGATTTTCAGGAAAAATCTGTAGATTTGTAGAAAGACTTCTAAAGTTTAAGCGAGTAACCACACTGGTAGCCAAAATAAATCTGAGCCTTAGAGGTTCACTACTCGGCACCCCAGGGGTACAGGCTGGATGGCTGACGAGATCTGCCCTCTCTCTAGGGGGCAGAGAGATGAGATGTCAGCTGGGGCAGTTAAGACAGGAAGATGAAAAATAAGAGAATGAAGTCATAGATTATAAGTTTGATTGCATTTATGGATTCATTAAGACTTTTGGTTGGGCAAAGTGGAGGGAGATCAGTGATACATTTGGGATATGTATGAAAAATTAATTTTGGAATTTGAATTTTATTCTTATTTAGAATTAAATTGGAAGCATTCTCAAGAGAATTTACTGCCTTTATTGCACTCCAGAGTATATTTAGGCTTGAGCAAAACAAACTGCAGCGCTTAGCACAGAGCTTCAACCAAACCAAGCAGCTCTTCATTTCATTTAATTTCATTTCAGGAATAGTAATAAAATTCTAATGCCAATGGAGAGAGGAATTAAAAAAAAAGTCTTAACCTCTGAATAAGTCACTTTCTAAGCATCCTGTTACTCAGATATCCACATTCAAATCAAAGGGATCTGGCTGTTCATATCATATTTATGAGAACTTATGTAATAAAGATTGTGAACTGCACACACTCTACCCTAGTTTTAAACTTGGTTCTATGAATGATTAATAAAGAACCTTTACAGAATAAATTAAGTTCACAATAGCTAAATGTTCCCTAACTTCTTCACTATCCAAAGCATGCAGACTGCAATTAGAAATTCAGAAACTCTGTTTTAAGAAAGACCAACACATGAATATTTTATTTATTCCAGTAGCTGAACTACACTCAAACTGTTTTGATCACTGTTTCCCAGGATTTCTCTCCAGATCATACGAGTGCAAGGTAAATCTGAGGAAAGGTCCCTACTTTCCTGCCTTATACTGAGATAAATTTAATGACCTCAATCACATGGAAATCTCCAAGTAAATGAGTAAAAGTATGTGCCATATGGACAAACGCTGGTAGTAACAGTCAGATTAGCAGCAGTGTGTACTTTGTCACATCTCTGAAACTCAAAATTGAAACAAAAATGCTGCATACTAGATAAAGCATACTTAATTTAGTTAAAAAGTAATCTTTACTGCTTTTACAAGATAAAAATAAAAAACCCCAACTAATTCTGTCCTCCACTTGAACTAGATAACAATCTAGCCAGCAGAGAAGGAATACTCAACAGAAAATTCAAATTCCTCTAGTACAATATGCAGAGGACAGAAATACACTGTGCATATCAAATCCTGTTTATCTCTCCACTTCTTCACAAAAGCTGATCTCATCCCTCAACTCACTAAATGCATTAAATCATCCAGTTAAGACTCCAGCAATATTTTTATATTGCTTTTATCACAAGAGCTTAAGATGAGCAACACATCATCAATTTAAGTCAGAAGGCCTGAGCTCTGTTGATGAAATGAAGGAGTTGAACAGTTCAGATCGAGTTCATATGAGGAACTGCAATTTAGGATTTTTCATATAAGCCTCATAAATGGAAAATGCAGTGGAATACAAATGAAAAATTGGTATTTTTTTGGTAAAAAGGAGTAGTTCCACAAACCTCCCCCACACTGTTACAAAAAAAAAATAATTGAACAATTTACTGCATTCCTCCATATATTTATCCCATTTTTAGCAGATGTATTTTTCAATAACCTAGGAAAACATTCAGTTTCATTTATGGGCAACACCAACAGCTTGGGGAGGTCGAAATTCTTTCCATGTTAACTGGAACTCAGACATAGAGGAGAAGTAATCCTCTTCTGTACAGGCAGGGAAGCACAGAAAACCAGGCAGACAAATGAGAACAAAATAGAGGGCAAAAATTGAAATTGCCACCACTGCTCTGAAAACTCCAAACTGTACCATGACATTAACAAATTACAGAATGAGATAGTGTGGACTGTTGGAACATATGGCCACTGGAAAGCATGTCTCACATTCTAATGATACAACTCCAAAATCTTGCCAAGATTCTTGCATTTACAAAAAGTTTCCGTTGTCAAGTGGCAAACATGCTGTCTAAATACTGATGCTTTCACAGCATATTCTGATTAAATACAAATGTCTGAAAGACACTTCATTTAAATAACCTCACAACTGGATTAAGTTTGCTCTGAAGCAAATTCTGGTTGCACATGTTCACAGACTACTCTTACAAAACAGTGATGCAAAGGACAGCTAGACTTTCTGTTTAAATTCCATGGGAAAGAGGAATTTCTAAAGCCATTTTGCAAAAAGAATGTTATTGTGTATATTGGTCCATGACTTTGAAAAAGTCACACAAAGTAGGTATCATTTTCCTGCATTACTAAATATTGTAGAATGTATATTTTTATTAAAAACTAACAGTTAGGAAGCTCTAGGCTTCATGGTTGTGTAAATACCTTTACATACGCTAACTCCAAAGAGTGCTGTCTCTGCATGTGTGTGCACAGGGAGCTACACTTCTCCTGCCCTCACAACTCTTTGTAAAGCTCCAGGCCCATGGTTCCTCCTCTCAGCTTTCACTGTTACAGAAACCTCTGCAGATATCGATGAAATTGTTAAGAATCAGATGAGTTTTTCAACCTGATAAACTTCTGACCAAGTAGAAACACACACTGGGACATTCACTGAGAAATGTGAGCTCCAAAAGGGAAGGCAGGAGGTAAGACAAAATGAGCATCTTTCCATCTTCTGAAGGGGTGAGTGTGCTGAGAACAAAATGAAAGGGACCCTTCCTTCCTTCCTTCCAGCAGACAAGAACTCAGAAAGTTTACATGTATCAGACATGCCCTAGCAAGAGGCCAAAAATCCATCACCCTTTAAGCAGTAGCAGGAAAATCAGCTTCTCACTTGGGTGGTACTCTAGCAGGTACACTGCTTGTCCTTAGTTTTCTGCCCTGATCATCAGGATCCTGGTAAACATTTTCATTGCCTTGGTCAGGCAAGATGGGTGGAGCAGGTTGTGCAAGTGCATAGGTGCAGATTAGACAGGGACAGGACACAGCAGAACAAACCAGAAGAAATCAGAAGAGATAAAATGTGCAGTAATGAGTAGGAAAGGAATAAAACAGATGTTAAGATAGAGACAGAAAAAAAAATACTGTAAACACAAAAAAATAGTCATTGTTATCTTTTACAGAAAAGCAAGAAAGAAATGAAGCAAAACCAGGAAAAAAGTTGAAAGGGAAAACAAAAAAGTTCTAAAAAAGTCAGGCAAGATTTTATAAAATAACAGAAAAACCAGAAATGACAAAGAAAACTGACAGTATTTAGATGACATATAATAAAACACATGCATGCATCTATTTCAGTCTATTCATCTTAAGAAGGCATTACTCCCTTTATAAAGCTTTGCTTCTCCAGTTAGTAAAAATGAGAAACCTTGTCAAATCCTGCATTAATTTACGCTATATCAGAATCCAGAGCTGCATGAGCATGTTGTTTACTATTGTAAATAACATCTGTTACTGTTGCAGTAGAAAGCATATTCAAATATCTAGGATTTCATACAGGCCACAGGGGTGTACCCACTAACATAACCCTACATTGCTAGTGAATGAATATTCTTGAGCTTGTGCTTGTTGTCTCCATATTTTCTCTATCACATACATAGTCAGCTTATGAAGAGCGTGGGACATGACAGAGTGCAAGATGCTCCCTCTGCATCAGGTAAAAATGTCAATAATACAGGTTCTGGAGACCAAATGCTGGCACAAGCCAACGACAGTGTATAGCAACATCCTTCTAGAATGTTCTCACAGGATTAACTTACTGAAATTCAGTAACAACTCTGTTGAGAGTACAAACTATGGGGCTGATGCAATGGCTAAATAAATGAAACTAACAATTTTGAAAATATGGAAGAAATGGCTCTTCTGACTTAAATACCATTAGATGCCCACTTAAGAAGCTTATTTTGTAAAAATATTTACAGCTCAGAAATTCTTTAATAGTACAAAATGCAAATTTCTAAGTTTTTTGTGTTGTTCCTGATATATTTTCTATTGACACATGGGGTGAAAACACAATGTTCTGATTTCAAAGGAATGGGTTCAGCATCTTATTGGCACTTTACTTTGTGAAATATAAAGGGAAAATCTGCTGATTATATCACACGACGTTATAAATAATAACTGCACTATAGGCAAACCATATGGGTTATATGGGTTGCAATATTATATGGGTTGTATTCTCTTTAAAAATAAAAAAGTATTATCCCTGAACAGAATAAACATAAAAACAAATGTGACAATACTTACATCAATTAAATCCGAAAGGTCGTGAATGTAATACTTGAAAACAGAAGCATTAGTTGCTTCAAGGGTGAGCAGGTATTCATTACGGGCCTTAATAGATTTCAGCTTGTTTTCAGAATATTTTGCTTGACGCTAGGAAAGATGTTGTATGTTAATGTACTTTAATTACTTCATTTTGGTATGCAAGAAAAATTCAGGCAATATTCCTCCTTACAAGAAAGAATCTTAATTGCCAGCCTCTTGCACATACAACAAATGCAATACCAAGTGAAAACTTAGTATTTTGTTTCAAATGTGACAAACCATATAGTAAGAATTATACTGGGAATAAAGTATTCCCTCTATGAACTGCAATTATGTCAAGTTATCTATAACCCACTGATTGTTTATTATGTGCAGCTTATTTAATTTTATTTCCCAGCTGGACTTCTCTGTCTAATATCATGCCAAAAAATGTCAAAACCACACTGAATTTACTTTAAATGAAGCTAAATAAAAGGACTATTTACTTTTTCCTTCATTTTTTCAATCTTTTTCACAGAGCTCCGTCTCTGGTGCCTTTCTTCCAGTCGAATATGAAAAACAGGGTCTCCTGACCTCCCAATCTGTTTTTCTTCCTGCTTCTCTGCCTCCTTCAGTTTGCTTTCTGCACTGATGCTCTCTGCATGATACATGTGGTATGTTTTCATGACCTGCAAAAGACAAGAGCCAAAGGAGAGTTGGAGAAAATGAAAGCACAAAGGTATCTACAGAAAAATCACAGGCTCTTTGAGCAAAAAGTTGTCTTATAAACATGGTCTTTGAGTAAATTTCTTTGTCAACAGAGACTGAGGACTTCTGGTTGCATTTTTCTTTCCTGATTTATTTAATAGTATCCCAACAGGGATTTTTTCTTTCATTGCTGATAGGAAAGACCAAAAATCATTCTTATTGAACTTTAGGATTCTTGTCTTTGAAAGAAAATCTGAAAAAAAGAACAACAAAACTAAATCTGTATCAGTGCCATATCTAGCTCATATATTACTAGCTTCAGGGGTAAGTTAACAGCTTGGCTGTGGACATGAAATGTTTGAAAGGAGAAGTATCCCTTCAGCACTGAGGCAAGGGGAAGAAACTAGAGGAAATGGGAAGCTTTGGTCTGGGAGCACACCCATAGCTAGCTGGATGGCACATCCATGGCTAGTTTCATGGCCTGGAGAGAAGTGCATGCCAACTGCACAGCCAGCAGATTAGGCGCGACATAAAGCCAGATGGAAGCTGAAGAAGAAGCTGCCTGATAAATAATTTGTGAAGATGTTTTCATCATAGCCCCACAGTTAATACCATTATCTTCCCTCTACACACATGCTGGCTCTGCAGACAAGAGAGCCTGGGTGGCCAGCATGCAAGTACATGCTTACACAGACCACAAAGAGGGACAGGGCTGGTTTAACCCAGTCCTCCCTTTCTTCTTCAAGCAAGAAAAACCTCAGCTTGAATGCTGTGCAGTGGGCAGCAAGCAACCGTAACTCCCCCACTTCTGCTGGGGGAGGCTGTCTCTGCCCACTTCCAGCAAAGAAAGCTTCTTTCCACCTTTCCTAGCCCTTTTTTGTTGTTGTTTGTGTTTTTGTCTTCTTAAGTTTCAAGCACTGAACAAAGCAGGAAGGCCTCCACTCTTCTTTGAAGGGTGCCAGAGCTCCCCAGCAGATATTATCTTTGGGTGGAGGCCATGCAAACTACTCACATCTCCTTCAAAGGACACAGCCAGGGAGGAATCAAAGGCTCTGTTTGCATGACCCATGGAGGAGACAGACTGGTTTGGGAAGCTGCCCTGAAATATTCCCTTGGGAGAGGTGTACTTTTTGTAACTGAGTAGTTAGGCCAGTCTAAGGAGCATCAACACAGGGAACACTACAGCTAGATACTGCAAATTCCCTGCAGCATGTCTTAGCATGAGTTGACACAAACCAACTACACACCATGTCAGTGGGTGGCTGAACTGATGTGTGTTTCAAGTCTTGTGCAACAGAAAGACAAGACGCTTTTGGACAGCTGCAATATTGCATAACCCAGGTATGTTATGCACCATAACTGTGTATGCCACTGCTTAAGACTGATGCCATCTTGCTGATGAAATAGCGTTGATATTAAAATTGAAACAGGCAACTCTTCACTAACTTCCTGTAGTAAGGTAAAACAGTCGGAGACGGGCATTAAAAAGTGGCCTTATTTTTATTTTTAGAAACATATGTTTACAGCTCTGACTTAGTGTTATTGCTGGTGCTGCTTTACAGCACAGCTGTGCTCCAAGGTCCAACCAGAGCGCAGAGCTCCCTGCCTGAACACTGCCCATACCCGCTGGGAACAGCTGCTGTCCCAGCAGCTCACCGTCTGCATGGAGGAGGCAAAAACCTGAAGACAGACAAAGCTGGGCTAGGAAGAGAAGGCAAACCCAGAGCCAAGGTCTGCAAGGTTCCCAGCTTAAACAAACAGCACATTCAGTCTCCTATATCCTTCACTGTTCCAAAGGCACTCACTCCTAAAGCTGTCAATAGTCAATGGCCAGGGAGTCCAACTCATACGGCCACAAGGAAACAAAGGAATTACAATACAAAGAAAAGAAATGCACTTCTTAAAGAAACAGTTTATAAAATAAAACAGAGAAGCATAGAAAGTGATATGGTTCTTATAAAAAATTATGGGGAAAGGAAATTAAAAGCAAGGTTGTGTCCTTCTCTTTTGGTCTTTCCATTAAATTTTTGTTTCTTTACATAAAGCTATAGGAGCTTGCTTTTATTTTTTTATCTTCTGCTCTGTGTCAGCTCTAGACACTTTTTAGTTGGTAGGATAAGGTTAACATGTATCTTACACCTAGAAAAGTTATTTTCTTTTATACTCTGCCTGCAGAGGGAACAATAATATCTCAGAATTTTTTAACTGCATCTCAAAGCACCTGACTAAGTGGTGAATCAAGGGTTTGTTCTGCTTGCCAAAAGAGTAAGCACTGAAGTTTTCTAAACACTTTTCTAAGTGCCTACGGGACTAGGCATAAACATCCTTCTGCAGTGGCAGTGGCATTTCAGCTTGCCTCCTTGTTGGAGGAAATATTCCTTGGAGGAGTACAAGTGCATCACTACCTGTTCTCACCAATGTCTCCATTCTGACTTCTTTAACTTCACATCACTGAAAAGTATTTCTTCCTCTCATTGCTTGCTTACAGCACGTGCTACCAAATCCAGGTGTCTCACTCTACACACTGATTGAAAGGCAAGTTTTGTGGGAGAACTACAGGGAACTCCCATCCATGTTCTCACAACAAACTCTACACAAGTTATTAGTACAAATGATTCACTAGATAACTAAAATTGAAAAGGAAGCCCTCTCTTTGGCAGCATTCACAGTCAAAGTCTGTCCTATCCGAGCCACACTGGCTTAGAAATCAATAGACTGTACAGAGCAGTGATCTGCTTCTGACTCCTGTCCAGTTTGTTATGTTGATACCACTGCTTATCTCATGCATTAGTGACGTCATTATTTTTCAAGCCTCTGGGGAAAGCTTTTTCATGATTTGCCAATTTTTTTTTTAAAAACCTGATATTGCAGCAGCTAAACTTAACTTGCGAAAGCATTAGAGAGACACATATGGAAAAACAAATGGCAATAAGCTAAGGAGTTGGCCTCCAAGTAGTTCAGTGCATAATTCCTCAAGAAATTTCCTTAGAATTTGCATGCTAAGTTGCATATATGATTCTTTCTCTTAACCATCTTTTCACCTTGGAGTTTTTAAGATTGTTAGATATTGTTAAACACAGTAAGAGGCTAGCCTAGTTCTTGCAAATAGACTTACTGTATGAAGAGTTCTGGCATCTGTAGAACTCCAATATGTGAATATGTAAGAGACCCATGGATCTGCTATTCAAACTACAAATAATCTGATGAAATAAGCAATAATGCATCTCAAATGTCCACCAAACTGTTGAACTGATAGACTATCCTGTGAGAGTATTCATCACTGAACTGACTTCAGTTAGTCCCCAAAGTGCTTATTGATCAGTCATCAAGTATGCATTGAAAAGAGAGAGCAAGATTGTAGTTTTGCAGATGAACTGTCATTACAACATATGCTGCACTTCTCCACTGTAGTGAACAAGCATTAGTTAAATGCATACCAGTACCTTTCTAAAATTAAACGTCAAGGTTTCTCCTATTAATTTTGCATGTTTATTCTGCAGAGCCAGTGATGCAAAACCTAAGATTTCTGTCAGATGACAGCATCAGACTTTAAGCTAATGAAAAAATTATAGTAGCCTAACTATGCACTCTCACACTTGTAGGTGACAGACTGTTCACTTAGTGGTATAAACATCTCATTTTGTGTGCCAAAATTTCAGCATCATTCGTAAAAGCTCAGCAAGTAGGCTTAGGGCAGAAGACAGCACTTATCACAGGGAAGGGCACATTAGACTAGACCCTAGATAATTATTTTACTTAAACCAATGATTGTTATCTGCACAAATCCATCAACAAGTCAGTAATTAGTGCTGTACTTCTGTGGACTACAAGAGAGGAATGATCCCATAGCAAGGCACTGGTTTTCCTTTCCTGCGTTCATACTTTTTTCCTGGAAAACATCTTAACTCAATGTAAGACTGAATGCTACAAAATTAAAATATATTGAAATTACCATGTGCTCCCATGTGCTTTATTTTTATAATGAAACTGCATAACTAGGAGCTTTTCCATAGTATTTCTCAGGAAATAGGCATTTTGTGGAACAGTAGCTCATCCCTGGTGCAATTATCATGTTTTAATTGTTTCAGAATTGTCTCTGCTAAGTTGTGAGTTCTTATCAGAAGGTGAAGTCACAAGGGTTTCACTAAATTGGGTTAGTCAGTACTCTACACAAGAAATAAGTAAAATCTTATGCCAATTTTGTCACATCAGTGGCCTCTAGCAGTTAAGTAGGCTCAGTATTAGCTGCTGTCAGCATCCTGTTCACTTCCAAGCCAAACATTGATGTGGTTTTAGGAATTGTCACTGATATATTACTACCAATACACAATTACTGATTTCACCTTCTCAGATCTCTGATGCACTACAGTAAACTGAACTTTAGTTTTCTAGAGAGAATTCTCTGTTATTTCTGCAAAGAAAAAAGAAAATCAGGCAGCAACTACCTTGAGAAATAAAACACACAAGATTTCTTAAGAGTAAGATAAAGCAATGGAAAATGCAAGTGACACAGCAGCCCTGTATTATTTTATGTTAAACTTGCTTTGGACTGTCCCTACTTTTTCATTTTTTCTGAGAGCTTTACAAATGCATTGCTTGTGAAAAGCATGATGCCAGTAGGATTGATTTGGAAAGCCAAGTGGGAGACATGAAGATGTATTTTTATGAAATATATTACTTTTCTTCACCATTTGCCCTCAGCCTTATTACTGGAACAGCTCTGCACTTTTAGCAAACTTGTAACCTCCTGGACTCCTTTAGAGGACATTTATGAATATATCCTGACCCCTAAATAAATTCAGTGGAGACCCCTCTCTAGTACAAGAAAAGAGTGCCTACCTTCTGTTTCCTACCATTCCAAATCACTCAGATGCCACTGCTATATTCCAGTGCCTTATCTGACAGTGCAAGGGTGTTTTAGCTTCCCAGAGAAATGGAAAGGGAGTGTGCCTGGAGAGCCTTCTCTGTTGCAAAGCTAATCTATTGTAAAATCAATAATCTGTTGTCTCTTCAAGTCAACACATAAGAAGATTTCTAAATCAGTCAGTTCACAAAAAACACCAAGTCAAATCTACAGATTTCAGTCTGACCAGCTTTTCTTTCTAGAATTGCCAGGAAAAACTCCAGTCTTTGACTGTACAGAACTAACTGGACTCCTCTTTCCCCATCTGCCCCCATTCAAAAATACACTCACTGCAATTTCAATAGCTTCTATCTTTACATAAAGCACAGGACTATTTACTAGCCTATACTGGCTGATAGTAAAGCAGGGAGAGGAGTAAGTGAGGAATGCAGCTGCTGGGAACTGGGAATGTTGCAGACTTGAAAATATTGAGTGGTGGCACAGCCAGGGAGAAGCCATGCACAATGAAATGTACTCGCCACACATACTTTACTGAACTTGCAAAGATACAGAATGAAGCTTAGCTATTCAATGTTTTTAGCATGATGTTTTCAGTCATAATTTTAAAATTAGTGCATCAAATACTCAGAATTGAAAATAGAGTCTAAAAATGCATTTTCACCAGTCATAAAACACACAAATATTTAATGTAACATAACATTACCAATACGTAATGTGACATTTCCAGAGATGGAAAACGAAAAGGTAAGGTTTCCCTTACAAAATTCTGAATATTAAAGCAAAGTAAGCCTGCTTTGCTCACAGGTTCTAAGAATATCATCTGAACTTATGGTTCATCTGCTTCTGTTCTTTTTTTTGTCAACAATCCTGTATATGATGTGTAGTTTCAGTGAGGATGGCACAAGTCAAAGTCAACAAAAGCTAAGTTATTCCAGGGAGTAAATGACAACCTGTGGTACAAATGTCCTATTTCCCTGATAATTCCTAGTAGCAGAAATGGAGAAAAAACCTAATTACATAAAATATAAGCAAAGAGAAAGATCTCTTTTTTTGACACTTCACTGCAGTTCTGAGCCTGTGTTTTCTAGTCTCTTTCTCAAAAGGCAGAGGGTCAAAATTTCACAAGTGAAAAAATATTTTTGAGCAGCAACTCTTTTTAATTGAAAATCTTCATAATGCACTCTTAGTAGAAGGTGGCATGTCATTTAAATTTCTCACTGATTTCTTATTTTCTTCTCTTAGAGCTGTTTCTTCTTTGCAAAATTTACAGCACTGTTTATTGATTTCTTTGATTTAAACGCTGTCAAAACCAATGGACATAATGGCCTAACTAGAGCAGGTTTTAATGTGGCCCTATGAACAGGTTAAAAAGGATTTTCTGAGGCAAAAGTGCAATGCTATATATTCAAAGATGGGTCCTGAAGTCACCTGTTTTTTCCTGGCATTTTCTATGATACAGAAGATTAAGACATTTGATAGAAGATTTTCACCAGAAGAAAAGTCAGTTACTACTGATACTTTTACATTTGACCTTATCCGTTAAAAATATTTGGACCAGATCAGTGGTAATTCCTTTATACATCCCGTTTATTCCTGATCATTCTAGATAAACTGGTTTTGCAATATATGGTGCTTGAGAAGTCTGCAAGTAAGTTTGGTGAGGCCTCTGGTCTGACTGGCATATTAGAGATGAGAGGCACATTAGAGGTGGAAGGTACAACCTTTCATCATTTGGGTTTGAAACAAGCATTTAATTCAGGTCTTGGTACCACAGCATCAGAGAAATCAAGGCATGTACCCTCTGAAGTGTGTGCCTAATGAGCACAGTCTTTAACTGACATATTCAAGGAGTGACAAATAAAACATGTAATTTCTTTACACTGATCATACACCTGTGCCTCAGAACAAGTATCTCTTAATACTTTAACTTTTAGTGATTTTCCTTCTATTCTCTCATTCTCTTCAATGCACTTTTGTGCACAAATGCTTGGGTTTTAATTCTTGGTTTTTAATTTACAGACCTTTTTTGAAAGATAAGGAATGACGATAAGAAAAACCAGGTTATAAAACCCTCTTCATAAACACCAAAAGCTCTGCTACATCCCCCTCACTCAAAGGCTTTAGAGGTACTTAGATTCCAATAAGGCTTCACATTTTAAGTTATACTTCATGAAGGCAATGAAGGCACCATTCCCTTCTAAAAAATCAGAGCCAAGTAGTAGGGAGAGCTTTCACTACCAGTATATTACTCACAGACTTGAATTGTTTTTTTTTTACATAAAGATTTATCTCATAATAGCAAGATTGCATTGTTTTAATTTTTTCCCTCTATAAATCAGGGGACAAACCAAGATCATGTCTCCTTTTTTTAAGTGATTGAGAAATGTACCTGCTGGAGATTAGAATTGCAGATACTTGTTTTGGTAAGGCCACTCTGATCTTGTCCTGTAAACAGTTAATGGCATACAGAGTTGAAAACCTGTGCATCTGTCTAGATACTGTTCTATCTTTATGTACATGAGCAGATATAATACACAGATATGCTGATGAACATTTTAAACATGCAAGTGGTGAAACAGATGCTACTCTGCACCATATTGTCACTTCAGTATATGTGGGCTGTATCTAGCTAATTGTGGACATGTACAGCTGACCAGGTCCTTTGCAATCAATGAGAAGCTAGACAATTGAGTTAACAATATGGATCATTTAATCTCAAGCAGATTCTTGCATCTGATTAAAGGGGTCTCATCTCCTCATATTAGTTCCAGTGACTTTAACTGGAACCCAGACAGTAAGCTAAGATATTTGCATCTACACTAGAGATGTTTGAAAATCAGGTGAAGTAAATTCCATCCCAAGAAACCATCTTGCAGCAGTAACCTGACTCAGACTGCACACAAGTTCAGAATTTTTATTAACGTCAAAAACATTCCCATTAAAAAAAATTCTTAAATTCTGAGAAAGGAATTGGCATTCACTGGAAGCCGTAACATGGAAGTTAATACCTGAACAAATCTGTAACCATCAGCGGGAAGGTGTAGCACTAGTGTGAAGAAAAACAGTGAAAATACCAAAGTCCAGTCCTGCACATTTTCACTGGTGATTCAGAAAAGTATTTCAGCACATGCTTCACTGTTTCCCTACCCTGGGAGCACAGGCACTAATCCCGAGCCTCGCCAGGCACTGGAGTTATGCAACTGTTTAATTGAAACAAGACTGTATCTGCAGGGCTTATTCACCACTGCAGTGCCACTTGTGCGATGGCTCCGGTCGCTGATCCCCTGCAGCTGTGTGAATTTGTCTGCGGAGATCGCTACTTTGCAGATGCTGAATCCCAGCATACTTCACTGACTACAGGCTTGAGGTTTGCAGTATTGCACCCTACAAAATCAGTGGTGGTTTCAGACAAAAAAAAGTCTCAAAGAAAACCCCTCAGAAAAACAAAAAAGTGGAGGTTTAGATAGGCTTTAGGAATCTGTGTCCATAACTACAATTCAAAAGAGCTCAAGACAGTAGGACAAGACTAGTTTGGATCTCCTTTTTGCCACCTAAGTTGTTCCTGTTCAAATGTTCTTCAACTTATCCACTGATGGGTGGAAAATCTTCCCTAGGTCAGAAGAAAAACCGTCAAGATGTAGAGAAGTAATGTTTGAGCTCTGCCTCTGGAGAGGTGATCACTGATAACTTCCTAAGCTTCCCTAAGGTCATAAACTCTTCCTTGATATAAATATTGTGAAGTTTTTTTATGGTCCTCCAAATCTTGAGCATGGGGAAGGGAGCATTCTAGAGATTGTTATGCAGGGTACTAGAGCACATATGTTTCAAGTTCTTCCAAAAGAGATGTACAATTTCCTCAACCAGCAGAAATCAACACGCTTTTATAAGACATGGATATCATCAGCTCCTCTTCATTCTTTAGCAATATTTTAAAAAAAAGCTTTTCTCTTGCTTTTTTTCTTTCTTGGAACATATCCCCCTCAAAAAAAAAGGTGGGGAAACAGTTATCAAGGTAGACAAAACGTTTCGCAGTAACAAGTTGTGTAGATGTGTTTCAAATAAGAAAAGAGGTTCAGACCTAAGTTCTCTCAGATTTTCCTGTGGGTTAAAAGCAGTTTGCTGGAATGTTCAGAGGTTTTTTTCTTGACCTCTCTAAATGGTACAGAAAGCCTACAAACCCCTTGGTTTTCATTATTTACTTATCCCAGTCAGGGACGGGGAAGGGCATGTAAGCAACATTTAAACAGCACAGCACTGGATCTGCAAACACCTATGATTTTTTACTGAGTGTAGTCCATGAGTTACAGCAAGCAGATGCCAGAATGGACAAAAACATGACAGAAAAGAGAGAAGCTTTGCTCTGATAAACTCTGAGTAGAAATGTCTCATTAATAATCAACAAAACTTACAATACACTTAGCTTAGCAGAGTCTGAGAGGAAAAAGGGTTGAAAGTAAAGAGTAATCCTAGAAGCATTAGTATATGTATTTAGTCTAAACAAGTCAGTAGTCTTTCCAAAAATGTAGTTTAGACTTGTGTAAAAGACAAAAATAAACATGTCCTTTGGGGGGTAACTTACTTGATAAAAGGCCACTTAAAATTTATAGAAGTAGTCTGATATGGAATTTGTATAGGATAAGCTAAGTAAGTAACTGTACTTACTGTGTATAACTCGTTAAGTACTTTCATCAAGTCTTCATGAAGCTGAAATGAAATCTCTTTGCTCTGTAATTAAAGAAAAACAAATCAGAAAAATGCATGTAAAAACTGCAGCACACATTTGATTCTTGATATTTGTACTCATTGTTCATCCTGGACAGTGAATGCAATGTTGCTCACAAAGACCATTCTGACAGAATTACAGTGCACTAGAAAGAGTGATTCAGGGATGCAGAGGTAGACAGATAATATCTGGACAGAGGCTAAAAGGAAACCCAGAAGTAATTTTTCCCATAAAGCATCAGGAAATTAGGTGCCAACAGAAAAGGGGAAGTTCAAAATAAATGTTTTTAATGGAACAAACTGTGTACTGCTTTATAACTGCTATGATATATACAAAACCTATACCATGCAGAATGTGATACTCCAGCAGGACATCCTGCCCAGTTTTAGGATAGTCTTTGTTTCTCAGCACATGCAACCATCTAAATATTTATGCAAGAAATAATTGTGGCTCCTCTTTGAAACAGATACCCAACTGCACAATATTCCACAGAGTGGGTTGCTAAACCAGCTTTGTTTAGCTTTTCTGGACTGTGTCTCTATTTTCATTCTGATCTAGAAAAAAAAGAAATGCTTAGCCATAGTTATCAAAGCAAACATGTCAAAACAAGAGTATTTAATTGGAGTCTCATTCAAACGTACTCCTTTGTTAGTTGTCCACAGCAGTTCAATCTGATGAACGTTGTGGGAACTGTGTAAGAGTTGAAGACATTTGTATCATAGCATTTGGAAAACAGCTACAGAACAGAGCTACAGCAACTGGCAAACAGCCTGACTATACTTCTGTGATGCTCAGCATTGCAACATCCATGCTGGAAACATCAATTTTTTTTTTCTCTGTGAATAAATTGATAATTAGTCTGGCTTCTAAAAACTCCAACTTCACGATAGATAATGGCCTTAGCTATGAGAAATACTTTGTATAGAAGCCAAAGGAAAATCCTCAGGGACAACTCATCTCCAAAGTTGCTAACACATACTTGGCCATCACTAAAGCACCTGCAGGAATAATGGTTTCTGAAGCAGAATTTCCAGCACAACGCCCACATATGAGGAGGAACTATGCCACACATCCCACCCATGGTGTCCTCCAGGAGGATGGAACAGACACATACAGTAGCTCGAACAGAAAATTTTGTGGGTTTTTTTTTTCCTCCTATTCTTACTGTCATACACTGGGTAGTAATTTAAGGCACATGTCATGTCACTTAGCAGTATTCACTCCAATCCTTATATGCAAGATGATTTGTCACTGATAAGAAGCTAGGAATACAATCTAGAAAACAGTACAATGAAATTCTTGTATTTCCAAGGGCACTTGCTGTAGTAGCTAAGGCACAGTAAGACAGCTGCTCTGAAGCTGAGTTACACAGAATTACTGTGAACCCTTCCTCACTGCTTGTACTTTTCAAAGTCTGGTATTTTTCATGAGGTATACATTACTACTGAAGTAGCAAGAACAAAAGGCTTACTACTTCCATTTCTTTGCATATAAGATTATTTTCATTTAATATTAAGGACAAAACATTATATAAGTAACAGAACACAGAGTGCTTGTGAAGAATTGGAAAACAACTGCAGATTTGGAAACTGTGGTAGGGAAATGCAGTAAAAGCTTTAGCAAAAAATCTGAATTGCTTTTTGTTGCTTTACTTTGGCACCCTGCCTTTAAAAGTCAGCAGTGCAGCTCTAACAGTTTACACATCTCTTCAAAGCTCCAAGTGGAGGCCACCTGTTTTTTCTTGGATAGCTGCTTCTACAATGCTGAATATGAGTGGTCTGTTTCTTAAATTACTTAAGCAGAAAGAAGGGCAAAACATACAAATAATATGTTTGACATTAAGATGAAAGCAGACATGGGTGGGAGGAAACTCTCGATGAACTTCAGCAATTTATCCCTTTCAACTGTTGGTCACAGCCATCTCCAGGCTGATGAGAAGTCAAGCCCTACACACAGCAAGAGCAATTCTAAGGCAGGATGCCTTACCCTGGTAGTGCAAAAATTTGATAAGGTGAGACAGAAAACCCCAAACCAATTTTCTCTTTACCTCTTGCAGATTCTGCTGCAAGCAAAGCACACAGAAGATCGTTGAAGGATGGACCTTATTTTCCTGCTCTTAATGCAGTTACACCTTAATGCAAATAGACACCAGATGAGTTGAGGATTTGGTGAATGACCACTATTTATTAGGGCCCATTTCTTCTCTTTGGTCCTTTAGACCTTTGTCCAGCACCAAAACACAGGAGGTCCAGCCCTTAGGATTTACTGGCCAACATGCACACAATGATCTTTTCCAGGGCAACAGTGATCAGTGGTAAATTTGAAAGTGAATGGAGTAGATCACAGTGGAGAGAGAGATGCTTTTAGAAATGGACAATAGGCTTTAAAATGAGAAGCAAAAAGAGAAGGAAGGAGGTGATCAGCAAAAAGAGTAAAAATTGGGAAGAGACAGCCTGGCAATGCCACAAACCCAATCACAGAGGAGTCATGCTTTCATCAATTCATCTGTGGACTCCAACCTGCAGAGGGTGCCTGTAGTGATAGATGACAAGTCAGATGATGTATCTTTCTGATGAAAGCTTTTGTAGGAATTTTCAAAAAGCTCCAGGAAATTTGGTTAACCTTAGCAGTATAGAAGGGAGTAATTTTCAAGAACCAACACATTTTACATTAGCATTTAAGATCAAGAAATACTGACTTGAGTGGCAACGATACAGCTTTTAGTGTATAATATATAGTGTGTTAGAGCATCAGATAAGAAGCGCATTTATATTCAGTAGTTGATGGCTCTCCTATTTCTTTTTTATGCTACCTACTCCCTGCTGTAATTCAGCATGTCTGAGTGGTGTGCTCCTCCAGGAGCCTGTAATCAGAGTGGACAAACAACGGAATGTAAGATGCAGCACACATTTTCTTGGAGTTGAGTTGATACCTCTAATCAGGCTATTAAAGCCTGACAAACAATCAGAGAGGTGCTTCTTTATTCACTGCATCCTAGAGAAATGTACTAGCACCTGTTAACCAAAATAATAAAGAACATACTGTATGTGCTACTAATCTGGTCCAAGGCATTAAGAGACAGTAGTGTATTTTCCTCCTGGATCACAGCTGTGCACAGACAAGGAAGTATACCTAAATCCTGCTTTCAGTATGTGCTCAACTTTCAACACGAGTGGTCCTATCGATGTTATCGAGATTTATATTTATGGAATAATATAAAATTAAAATTTTATTCCACGTTAATATGTATTCATTGAAGTCTGTTGAATTTTTCCATTCATTTCAGTTAGAGAATAATTTGGCACTCAAACGTTATTCCTTTGTTTATTTTAACTGAAATTTAAGAGTCAGTTCAGTTCTTCCTGGAACTCTTTAGTGTCTGTATTTAGCATGCACAATGCTACTCTCAGTTACATCATTTAGGGAAAATATTCTGTGACTATTGCTTTTAAATGAGTCTGCTACTTGTCCCTGGGGGAAGTGAAGTGCAAACCCTTTTTTTAAGGAGTTCTCATGAGCTGTGGTGACACTGACATAACCAACTCATGGCAAAATTCCGTCCCAGATTTGCCAATCTATAGCAACAAATGCCTTTGCTACCCTTTAAAATATTTATAAGTGAAAGAAAATGATGCAAAAAAAATCTCTCTATATGCCACAATCTTTATAACATCAAATAGATTCAGCAGGTAGTAATATTCCTTGTTAATTGCCAGATTATGGAACTAAAATATTTATTGTGCTTGGCTTCTCCAGTATCTTTTACTGTAAACATTGGAAAATGTGTTCAGCCTGGCTCATTTAGACTTCTGTCCAAAGAAAATACATGTTTATAAATTATAAATATACAAATCTGCTTAAACATTTTGTGGGTATGTGTGTATACAGTTGATTATTAATGCTGGTGTAGCCAGAATCACTGCATGACTTGTTCTGCATAATACTTTTCCCTTCTGCTTGACATTTTTCCTTATTACTTTATTCTTTAATTGTCCCCATGAGGCCAGCTACCCCATCTGCCTGAAGAAATGCTCAAGCATGCAAGGTTTGAACTCCGCTACTTTATTTTTGTAATTTTATGTGCAGCATGAAGGTCAGGCATGAACAGCAGTATGTACTGCTTCTACATGCCAGCACCTAAAAAGGAGAGCTTAAGTGGCTATCTGAAAGTATGAGGCCTCATATAAGGCCTTCATATGAATGCTACAAAATCTCTGAACTAGATCTAGTCTTTGTCCTACATTTAGTACATTTAAACAGATGCCAATTCCTGACCCCTGGAAAAAAAGAATGACAAGCAGCTCCTGGGAGAATAAAAATAATGATTATCTATATGTTAAGTGGGCCAGACTAGAGAGTAAAACCTTGTTCAATCAGGTACCTGATTGCAACATATTCTGTCCCATCAGAACATGTAAGGTAGAACCTATAGGGATCACTTCCCCAAAGCAAGCCAAGTGTCGAGACCAAGGTATAGATGCACACAAAAGGAAGAACCAGAAAGAGGAAGAACAGAGACTGAGACAAAGAAAAGGTATAAAGACTAAGGGGCACAGGCACTCTCACCACTACATTTCATATAGACCATCTGCACACACCTTTTACAGAAGAGTAGAGAAAGGGGTTCCTACAGACTTATGACTTATACTATATCCCACATAGAGGGAACAAACCAATACTCCAGTGGTAAGCATGGCCAGGAAATTCGGAAATAGTTTGATTTTTTCCCTACTGCAATTCAAGCTGAAGCCAATCTCAAGATAGAATTCAAATGATATCCCTCTAGAAAATGTTGGGCTCACTTCACGGAAAAGTTTCATTTGAGAACAAACATGCCCACCAGCAAGATGGAAAAAGCCAGTAACAGCTATTGCTGAGAAGCAGAATGAAAGTCTCATCCTCTTGGATTTCCTATGCTGAAAGCAAAGAGGATAGTCTAATAATGCACATCTAGTGAAGAAGATACTTCTAAGATAGGACATAAGCAACTGAAAAACTACTACAGATTCAATATTAAAAAAAATTCTACTGGTTTGCAACTCTGAGATACCTCACACAGACAGTACTACAGTACATTCAAATCACTTTTCCCATTACCTGTTCAAGTTCCACAGTAATCTTCCATGTGACTAAGTTTAGTGGTTAGTGAATTACAGTTTTACATATCAAACATATATGAACAGACCACCACTCATTGAGAAGAGAAACCATAAACTTCAATCAATTCCCTATTTTTAAAACATTAACTTGGTACTGCTGCTATCATTTAGTCAGACACTTCATGTTTTGTAACCTTTATTCTTTTTGAACTCTTTCCTAGGACACTTGCCTACTAGCATCCCACTGTGACTGATGGATATGCATTTATAATCCATTTTTCTTTCTGAATATTGTAACAACAATCACTGCAAACACATTATGTAGATCTCGACTAAGGTTGCCTAGAGTGCTTGCTTAGCACATAAGGGATTTACATATTGTATGTGTTACAAAAATACCTAACAGGCATGGACAAGAACAAACACAGACAGAGATAATGCTTTAATAAACTAATATAAATAGTTATGTTATTTAAAATATATGTTCATATTTAATACTAGGAAGGAAAGGGAACACTTTTAGGAGAATTGCAGCATATACTACCATCTTTATGTCAAGGCACTAAAAGGCAAACCCTTGCTTTGGCTTCAATCTGTTTCATTCACAATGAAATACTGTTTTTACAAATAATTCATTAATACAGCAATACTATTTTGGGAGTCCTAAGTGAAAACTGTTTCCTTTCTGCATGGGTAGACAAGTGTGCTTTTGAGAGAAGGACAGGCTTTTTTCCCTGCCTTTTGGGTATTTGTGATTCAGCTCTTAAGGTCACCAGCAAATACAGCAGGATCCCAGGCATTTTAACACTAAGGATTTGCTGCGTGAGAACAGTCATGAAGAATTTATATGTATGCTAAAACAAATTTTATGCTATGTGTGCTGAATCTTCTCCTCAAATGCTACCTATTAGGACACTTGTGTCTCTCTCATGCATCTTACAAGCCCAGATGGAAGACCATGGGAGAGGCATTACCTTCTTGAACATTCTAGTGGAGTCTTCACTTATCTGCATGAACCGCATGATCACGTTGTTCAGGTAGATATCGCTCAGCGTTGCATGGTCTTTACTTTCTCTTCTCACTTGGTTCAGGAGTAAGTACCAGCAATTCACCGGTGACAAGAGGTTCTGGTCTTTCCTAAAGGAGATAGACACATGTATTATGTATAGAAATGAGAAAGCTACACTATAAACACAAACATCTCACTGACATTTACAGTCATTACTTGTTATGTAAAAATGGCTGCTTCTGAACAGTCAATCCATTCTTGACATACCCTGGGTTAAGCAAGCCTCAGATCACTTTTAAGACACATTGCACAAGTCTCATGAGGCATGGATACAAAAATATAGAAAAAATGTAAGAAGTTAGAATACTGACTGCCACCTGAGAGTATAAAAATATCTTGTCACGAAGCTTACAGTTGCTTACAGATGGACTACATGCAATTATTCAAAATCAATAAAGGTCACTGCTCAAGCAGTAATTAATTTTTGACATTAGAAATAAACAAGCACTGGAAGCACATCCCAAATTCTTCACTAGCAAAATTGCAGGTGTAGCTGTTTCCCTGCATTGGATTTGTGTAACTGCTGCGAAAGTAGAAGAAAATGTCCCAAGCATTCATGTTCTGTGATCAGCATTCCTAAATACACTCCTATTGCTAGCCCTAGATGGGTCAATTATAAGACAAACAGCAGGAGTGGACTTTTTCCACAGTGATTCAGTTCTGAACTCCTGTGACAGACTTTTTTCAATGTAGGCCCACTCCAAGTTTTCATATATCACAAAATGAAATCACAGGTGACTTCTCATTTCTTTTACACAAAGCAAAATAAAAATACAGGCAGTTCAACAACTGTTTCACAGACAACAAAAACCTATTTATAAAATGTCTTTACAATTTTATTGAAATTTTAATATCAAGTTTGCCTTTCAACTAATTGCCCTAGAAACTTGCTGCTCTTTTTTATTCTTCTTATGCAGGCACTCTCTATAGTCAAAAGGATCAAGCACGTGAAGATAAAACAGGCAGAGGTGGTGATGAACTGAAACTCCTTCCACTCTTGGTAAATGGTTTGAAAGAAATGTTGAGAATTAAAGGACATATTCTATCTAATTTTCTACTTTTAGCTCTCACCCTCAGAATCAAAGCAACAATGATTAACAGATAGAAGTTTTTTCTTAATCATTAGTGCTTTATTTTTTATGAATCAGAAGTGAGTTAAAGAAACATCCTCAGTTTGAGATGGACATCTTAACAATGTTACTCACAGCAAGGAGCTTCAGAGTTTTATCAGCCAGGTCAGCTAACATGAGCACTCCTGAAGGACTGTGCTGGTATTGGTTGGTCCTTATTGCATCTGCATGTCCCAAAGCCAATCCCACAGACCTGATTCTTCGAGGGGGAACGGTGGGAACAGCTCAGGGGACCAACAGCTAAACTGATTTTTGCTGTAACCTCTTCTCAAAGGAGAGAATTGCAGAACAAAGCCAAAGGCAGAACTCAAGTCATAACCCGCATGCACATCTGCCAGTCCAGATGTAACATGTTTAAGAACAAGGAAAGATGTTTGTATGCACAAAATAAAAACATTTTGCCACACGCAGAAGAAAAACCAGGGCTTTCTCTGAAGTGGTGGCATATGGACACATTGGTTATTGCAGAGTCATTGGAGTCACTTAAATGAATTTTAAGAAATATATATTAATGCTCTTTGAACTGTGCAAGCTGTATCTGGATTAACCTTTGCTTTTCCACATGTATTTGGAAAATATTTTTGTCCTGAAACAACAGCTCTACCTCTAGCACAGGACTGAGTGAACAGTGGAAAAAGGTACTTATTTTTCAATTTTATAAACAGTAAAACATTGTTTTATACCTCTAAACATAATAGGACCAGACAAATGCATTCAATAATCAACTCAAGTCAGAAAAATAACCACATAATACTGTATCAGCAATTGACGCACTTGAAACACTTTAGAAAACATACCACACACAGCTTTTGCCAGATACTACCTCACCACTTCTGTTCTGCACAAAAAGATATTTTGCCATAAAAGGGGATACATAAAATTCTAAGCAAGGCATAAAGTTCACATTATATTAATTTCCAGAAATCAGAGGGGTCAAGAGGCAGCAAAGTTCATATGCAACAACAAATCAAAATAGATTTCTTTCTTAATTGTCTTTTTCAGTCAAAATTGTCTTCTTTTGCTGTAACACTGATTGACCTTCATTTAGACACTTTAAAATCTTGTCAACTCCAGTACAGATGGGGATACAGCTTTCAACCACTTCTGTGCTCTGCATCTCTTCTATATATTGGCTGTATTTTGGGTGGTTTAAAATCCATATGGCAGGTTAGGGATCATATTTGTGCAATATGTACCTTACAAGAAACTGAAACCATTTACATGAATTAACTTCAGAGGGCCAAATCAACAACAGCATTTAGGCACTAATCTACCTTGAGCTGCAGTGGGAACTGCTATGCTGCTAAACAGCAGTGGGGATTTTAAATCAGCCTTTGAACCTGGGCTCAACCTCTAGTAACTCAAAACCAGCAGAAGCAAACAGTGGCACAGCACTCCAGCAACAGCTAATGTGGGGGTGACAGGGAAGCAACTCTCTTACTTGTACTGCTGATGATCCTTTGTACTTCTTGTTTTTGCCATAAACCTCTCTGCCAGTTTTTCCAGGTTTCGGGAATACTCCATCTCTATTTCCGACTTCTTGCGGAAGAAATCCTGCAGATCCTGAAGAAGTTGCACTCTCATTTCAGTCTGCTGCTCCAGGCATTTCTGCTGCTCAACAAGTTGAGCTCGGATCTCTAATGAAAGAAACACATAACCACTCAAGTCAGTGAAAGCAAATAGGAATGGAGAGATACCAACCAAAATTACAAACACTCCATACTTCAGCCTCACAGCTATACCAGCTGGAGCTGGATTTCAGGTCCTGTGGTGGGATACAGCAGTGGCAGCTCTCACTTTTGCCACCACGCGCTTATGCCCAGCATCCTCGCACCCACTGTCTGTCTCACAAATGGTTATGGCAGGGGCTCAGGACTCTGCTGGGCTCAGGTGAGCAGCAGATTTGCTCCACCTCCCATCCTCTTCCTGGCCTCTGGCATTATTAGCAGAACGTTTAGCTGGGAGTGATCTCCTTGCAGGAGGTGGTGTCCAACCACTTCAGCAGCAGCAACTTCCACTGCCCTGATAAGTGGCAGGATAAACATGCACCCTCTGGGCCAGGATCAGCCTGCTGGCTGCTAGGTGGACCATGCTTTTTGGTATCATCATGTACACCATGAAAACAACCTTGTGATAAACTCTGGAGGCATTATCCACTGTAACTCTGCAGAGGTGAGCTTCTGCATCTGCCCCATCTCTGCCAGAGAGGGAACTGGTATACTAGACATGCATTCACCAATATTTTACAGTGAATAGAGAGGAAAAAATGTACTTATATTTGGAGATAACTATTTGAAAATTTGCACAAGGTCCCAGAGACTGTGGTATATTTTTTAACATCAAAAAATCAGGTAATTTAGATGAGAATATACACTCATACTTTTGGAGTAACAGGCCTCCAGATTTCTTACAACCATTTGTCAAATGCACAATTACTATGTGGTTGGGGTTTTATTTTAGGGTTCGGTTTCGTAATTTTTTATTTTGGTTTTTATTATTTTAGCAGTTTTATTTCCTGAGTGTTAAGCAGTTAATCCCATTATGAGAACACTTAGTCTAAAAACATCCCTCCAGTTCTTTAGGGTTCATTACAGTTTTGTCAGCTGCTCAGGAACAGTGTAATCCAATACTGTGGAGTAAACGTAGGAGTAAACATTTTGTGGTCATAATGTATGCATATTCCCTGTAAATGAAAAATTGTTGTGAACTCTTACTTGACTCTTAATGATGTAATCATGCTGTGGGCAAGATGTTGGAAATCTTAGATGCCCACAGCACAGCTGGAAATAGAAGAGCATTCTAAAAACCATGCTAACATCACATGGAACTGCAAACCAGTAAGCAGTAGTAACATTGCCAAAAATGATCTGAGGCAACGAGGACCTAGTGCATCCTTACTGATCTTAAAGACAGAGATCCACCCTGCTGGGATGCAAATGTGTACACTGAAATAAGACAGTATGAGCGCAGAAAGCTGTTCAGACAATGTATTTATTGGTGGAGGGAGACACTGCAGTATTTTCTTCCAGATCTCCTTTGAGCTACCAGCTGCTGTGTTAATCATTAATGAGACCATCCATTTTTATAGTCTGAGAGGTGAACCAAAAAATTCATAGTTTGGTTTTCACTTCATTTCAAATCAGTTTGCTGGAAAAGAAACCAGGCCTCCAGCAAGGGTGAGCCCAATGTAATACAACACTGTATCAATGGTATTCATGCACACAGAGAAGAAAATCACACTGGAGTTGGAAGGTTAACAACAGAAACAGAACCCCCAAACCACTTTTTTGGGTGTCCACTACTGTTAATACTGCAATCATGGAAAATTCCTGCATATGGGAAACCAGTTGTACAGATTCACTGATCAGAAGCAGCAACTTTGTCCATAAGCTAGAGTTTTTACTAAATTCAGATCCGTGTACATGGTCCCTACACTGTGGCCATCTCCCTTTCCCACTACAGATTTTCTAGCAGTTACTTCAAAAGCAGAATTCTGTATGGAACAACTATGTTCTGATTATTTTGTAGGTCAGTGTATCTTGCTGCTATAATTCTTCATTTTTAGACAGGCTTTTACCATAGCAACAGGAATGAGAAAGATTTTAGAAACAGGAATATATGAATAGAAATACAAAAAACAATGAATGAAGGACAATAGATAAAATATGAGAAACTGCATTAGCTTTTTAATGCTGTCTGGATTTCCAGTGGACAGTAGTGGCTTCCTTCAGACTTGTATATTAGAAAACAAAATTGAAGCATAATCTCTGAAATCTGATGGAAACGTACAAGCTCTGAGTAAGGTCGTAAATTGGGGTTTCGGGGGACTGCAGCTTTATGAAAGAAGAGTAATAATTTCTGGCTATCTGAATCTCAGCAAAGACAAGGAACATGTTGACTCCAAAGGCTCAGCCTCTGGCCCTCCTGCTGGAGGAGAAAAAGGGGAGATGCCTGTCCCACTCATGCCAGCTGACCACAGTCAGTCCAGAAATTATTTATTTCAATAGCTGTTCTTCCAGTCATTCAGGTCATTCTGCTCCTGCACTTTTTAATTCTTCTTTTACTAATAATGTGTGTAATGCCATACAGGCAGTCTGAGGAGATGGCAATGAATAAGAAATTAGATCAGCAAATGTTGTGATATCCATTTTCTGATAACAGAGAGCTGTGGATTTAAAAAAAACCCCAACAACTATCAAAACTCCCCAACAAACACTGGTGTAACAGCCAGGCAGCCTGAGTGGCTGTGTATGACAAAATCAGAATTGTCCAAGCACTATTAACTAACACAGACTACCCATTACCTACTGCACTGGAAAAATGCACCAAGGCAATGCTATCTCCCTTAACCATTTCACACGTGTGATTTCCCTAGGGCTAAAAGAGTGGCATGGAAAATTGCTGCCCTTTATTCAAAGAAACAAATACCCAACACAAGAAGATATCAAGTAGAATTCGAACTCCACAGATACAGAGACAGGTGCAGCTGGTAACAGAAGGGTGCCTGTCTTTTTCTAATTTGCTGGCACATTTAAATTCAAAATTGAGTTGGTATCGGCTGTAATGGACAATGACATTGTCCTATTCTACTCTGTGGGGTGGCTGATGTCAAATTGCCAGTCTATTCTGTGCCAGGAACAGGCCCATTTAAACCCTGAACCAGTTAACACCTTCTCCTTCATCCCCTTAGCAGCTTTGAGTCATACTCACTGGTTTTCTGACCAGGGGCTGGCTCAAAAGGAATGCCATCCATTTATACTGCACCTTGAACAGACTGAAATAACACCAAGAGAAAAAAATGCCCCCTCTACCCTTTGTCCAAGATTTGCAGATGACCAAAGTAAGAAAGCAGTGAATGTGACTGCAACTAAATTAATAAACTCGGACTAAAGTTTTATTTCTGAAGATTTTAATGGTGTACTGGTTTTAAGGTAAACCAGCAGGAGAAATGAACTCAACACAAGAGAGATTGTAAGTCAGAGCTACAATTTAATAATAATAATACAGTAAATACACTGACACAAAGGGAAGTTGCTTTCAACTCCTAAAACCCAGCAGTATAAC
>JAWWLZ010000042.1:32301223-32367009 GCA_035041345.1 Poliocrania exsul | reverse complement strand
CCTCCAGGGTAGGCGTGAAGGTGCTAACGACTCCCTGGGCAGCTACTGCAGATGGCCTATTGTTCATGGGAAATGAAGAGGGGGTAGAATACACAGCCTTGATCACCCCCACACAGTGCCAACTGGTCCCACCTGCTAAACTAGGACAATGGTAAAAATTATTTCAGTTATGCCCTCACTAGCACCATCCTCTAGAAATCCTTCATTAAGTATAGAAATAGGTTTTGTTTGTGCCAGTCTTGAAGAAGTAACTCTAACCTTTCAGTAAACCTTTATTTTCTTCTGACAAGAGATTAAATCCATGCACCAATGAAAGCAAAAGGAGACAAGATTACAGCTATTTTGAAAGTTAAGTCAGAGCAGATGAAGCTGAACTACTGACATCACCCAAATTGTAATCAGAAATAACTCCACAAGGTTACCTCTTTGCACACAGTACAGTATCACAAATATGACTTACACAGCACTGCAGTAACACACTGCATTACCCTGGAGAAGATATATGTAACCACTTAGAGGCTAGTGCCTCACCTGAAGGAACCTGTGGGGAGATGCACTACCATGTGACACACGAGGATGCTGGCTGCACACCAACATGGAATAAAGTTCTTCACCTTCACTTCCACACACATAAAAGCACTGAGATCCATCAAGCATCCCAAGAAGTCACAAGAAAACTCCTCCAGACCTCAGCAGCTGCACAACTCATAAATATGCAGTATTAACCAAATTAACCCATCGAGAGACCAACACTTTGCATGCAGACTGCCATCCTGCTGCAGAACTTACACTGCAAGGCCCACCCGCATCCCTGCCCTGCTGCACCAGGTGTGCCCAGTCTTTCAGATACTGGAGACCTTTCAAACCACCAGGACCTCTCATTACCAACTCTTGAGCAAAGCAACTCTGATGAACGCTTCATGGTGCACATCATCACACCTGCTGCAAGATGCTTCCTGCCAGAGCCCCAACAAGAGCTGTTGCAGCCCTGTCACCCTTAGCTCCCATATAAATGGAACTCATTTTTGTGCTTGTAGAGCAGCCCTGGCATGGGGTTTGGTGTTTGCCGAAAGCTCTGGAAGGTGCCACAGAACCGGACATGTCTCCCTGTCACCCCCTCAGCTGCACTGCAAGCCTCCCACCTGCTGCCTCATCCTGCCTGGCAAGGAGCTATATTTAAGTCATGATTACAATATACCAAATATGCAGACACATTAATCCAGTAGTACTACTGTAATTATACAAACAACCTTAGGGCCTCACCCTGCAAAAGACTACAAAAGCAAGTAACTGTCAGAACTATCTGAGAGTATAATGAGGCTCTTACAAGGCACAGTTATATTTGCAGGTTTTGTCTGCTCAGGTAACCAAAGAAAGCCATATCACCTCCCATCTTTTCTCAAATACCTCCTTCATAAAAAAAGAAAAAAGTTAGCTTTAAAACATTCAGAAATGTCTCATCAAATGCACTAAAAACAATACATGGTATCTTAGACTTTGTATTTCTGAACCACTAGACTTAGTGAGTTTTTTACCTCAGTGAGCTATCAACATACATATCCCTCATTGTCATGCTTATGATATTCAGATCATATTTCATAGGAAA
Organism: Poliocrania exsul; assembly: GCA_035041345.1. NCBI lineage: Eukaryota > Metazoa > Chordata > Aves > Passeriformes > Thamnophilidae > Poliocrania > Poliocrania exsul. The sequence goes on along the minus strand of JAWWLZ010000042.1, from coordinate 32,365,403 downwards.
AGATTCAGACCTTAAATTCAGCCTAGATATCATCTGGTCACTGACATGCATTTGTAATTAAGCAGCTATTGAAGCATTAATCATCTTGCAGTTTCTTCTTAAAGACACTTCAGTCTTACATGCACCTCAGTTATTTAGCATTAAGAACTGCTCACGCCTGTGCCTGCTGCTAGACGCTGGGGTGCTGCACGGGGGGACTGATCATTCCTGTTTCATCCTGGCCACTGCCTTTGTAAGAACTTGTTTTTAGCTTCTCTGCCAAGATGAGCAGAGCTTTGGTCCAGCTGCATGCAGCTGGCCCACATCTGCAGTTCAGATTTTGTTTCAGGAAAGCACTTATCTCCAGCCCACTGAAGATGCTGCCAGCAGAGAAACCGCATCAGGAATGGAGGTGTTCCGTGCACCACTAGTAGTCCTTAATGCCATGTCATCCCCAGGATCAGTGCCCCCACACCACCCAGGGACACAATCCTTTTTCTCAACAGACATGAAGATAAAGATGATAAGAGGTATCAGACCTGTGGTGAGTGTTCTGACCCAGCTGCCAATACTCATCTCTGAGATACACAACCTAAAGGTACTAGTGCTGAGCAAGTCTGAGTGCAGAGCCATGGCTAGAAAGCTATTTAAGTATTTCTATGACAAATGGTAAGAGAAGCTCTGTGGTCGGCAGGGAGTCTGGCTCACACTCTCTCCCAGGTCCTTGTTGCCATTTTCCTTGACCACAAGCAGCAAAATCCACTTCAAAAGCCAGGAAATTCCACCAGTCTGACAGCTGATGAGAGATGCTGGGGTGAGGATCTCGCAGGCTGCTGCAGAAATGCCTTTAAATAGATCATGAGCATGTACCACAACATTAACCTTCTATGACAGACTAGTGGAAATCACTTCCCTGTGTTCAGCATGCAAGAAGTGTGGCTGCAGAGACTGTGATGCCCTTCAGCTTCCAAAGGCAGGGCTTTTGTGGACTTTGTTCTCCCCTGACCCCTGCCAATTTCACTTAGTACACTGAGCATACAGCTTTATACGTTTCCACTTTAAGTGTGACCTCTGCAATGCACATCCCAGCACCAAACTTAATGTTTGACTTTGTGCTAATTCCCAAAGAATGAATTTCAGATTTTTTGTTTGTTTGGGGGTGTTAGAGAGTGTGGTTGAGGTTACCTATGACAGAACATGTCTTCAGGCTGTAGCATAGAAATGGATGGGGGGTGAAAATCATGCCCAGTATTTGAAGGGCTGTACAAAGAGTCAGGAATCTGAAGCCCTTGTTGAAATCTGTCAACCCCTTTAAAAACTGTAAACCATGTTCATACAAGCACTTTGGCATGTTTAAAGATAAAAACAGTCCTCATGCAGCCATTAGCAGGAAATCTGCTGTAGAAGCCATTTGCAGGATGCAGACAATTGTTTACAGGTCACTTCAGTTGTCGTGCTGAAATAAAGAGAGCAGAAAAACAACAGGTTCTCTCCTTGCAGCTGCAAATTTCATTCTATACCTTCAAGCAAACACACTCCTATCTCCTGCAGCCACAGACTGAGCAACATGTCCCCAACCAGAACCTGTAACTGGGGGATCCCTGTGGACAAGATTCAAAAGGCACAGCTGCATTAAGGCACCTTCCACCTTCCAGTTCCCTTTGAAGTAGGAAGACATGTCTGGAAGAGCCAAAAAAACCTCTAGATGTAGCTGAAGAAGCTTTTCTTCTTGTTCTTGGACTAACACCCTCCTGCTATTCACAGCCACAGCTGCTGGTCACTTGGCTGCCTATAGTCCAAACTAAATGGGTGGCAGTGCGCCAGCTCATGAGTTGGCAGGACACTTTTGCCACAGTGCTACTGCCAAGGGACCATGGATTTAGGCAGGCAGTCAGTCTGCACCACATTTTGAGTGCCACTGCTTTTGTGGCAACTGCTCCTTTGCATACATAACTAAGTGCAGGCACTATGTCCTACCAAATCTTGATTTTCATAAAGTGCTAGCTCTGAGAAGCACATCAGCAGCCATAGCAGCTGGATGGCAAAGTGCAGAAATAGTTACTCATTATTCTGGGAAAAAACATGGGTAATACACAGGAAATGGTGTGCAACTCAGTGAAGGAATTAAAGACGTGACATCTACGACCGAGTAATCTCTATCCTGTAAGTAGCCCATGCTCCAGATATAAGCAAAATACTAGGGAAACTTTCTGGAAAGAATTAATGCAGTAAGCACAGACACCAAACAGGGAAAAAAGCAAGGGTAGTTGGAAGGACAAACAATGTGAGTCTCTGAGGCTTCTGACAATTTGCTAAAGGAGGCTTTATCCTCAGTTAGGTTTCCTTAACCAGGAATAATCTAAGTACTCTCAATATGGTTCTCAATTTCCAAATGTTTACCTTAGGGGTGCTCTTTTCTTTTAAAACAAAGATGAGTTAGAGCTAGTCTGGAGTACTGCGAAAGAGCTGAAACAAAAATATTAACTAAGGACCAATAGGTCATGAAGTGTGGACAGTGCACATCTACTCAGCCTGGATGAACCCAGGGGTGCAGTGGCCAAACTGCTGACAAGAATGTAGCCCCTCTCCCTGAAAGTGGCTGCTGTGACCAAAGACTGGACAGCATCTCCTGGAAAGGGGGAGGGAGAGAAGAGAGAGATGCCAGTGCATTCTAGGCAAGCAAATTGCTACTTCTGCATCAAGTAAGTTACTGAAGCTCTTATCAGAAGTATTTATAAAACAAAACCAGGTAGAGAGATAAGGAGAAGCCAGGGCAGTTCTTGGAAAAGAAAACTGTATGGTGAAAAGCCATTAGAGTTATTTGAGCTTATCAACAGATAGTGAGTAACTTAAACACAGCTGACCTTCAGCTTCAAGTTACCTGCAGTCATTTGCCTCAAGTTACTCTGTTCCTGTTCCAATTCAAATCTAACAGCAAACCTTAAAGGGCACAAAAATACAGATAAACCAATTAAAAAACATTTAATCTTTCCAGTTTCTGCAAAATCTGCATTTTGGCTGCATCTTCCTTCCTGCACCTAGTGTCAGTACAGAGAGAGTGTTTACTGAAGCATCAGACCTGTTCTCTCTACCTGGATATACATTTTCATTCTAGTGCTCATCTTTTTTGTTGTCTCTTTGGTGGTAATCTGTCATTTCTGTCATGTGAATATCACCAAGAAACAAAGACTACGCTCACAGGAAGTTCAAGGAATCCCAGTTGATTCAGTCTAAAACTGGGTATTACCTAAACGACCGCTGCTGTTGTTTCTCTATCCAACCACCCCCATTTCACACCTAGCTGCACTTCCCTCAGGACAGTCATCTATAACTCAGCTTCTACATCCAACTTACTGTATGCCCACTCAGGGATGAACAAAGTGCCAAACTCAGATGAAGCTGCAGGCATAAATACAATACACATAACATACTAATGGTGAAACCATGGCAGTATGTAGTTGGTAGGTGCCATGACCTGTTTGGGAGCATGTGCACAAACACTGCTCAGAAAGGTACAAGACTGATGCAGGAAGGGTTTTTTGATTTTTGACTTTCACATTTGATAGATTTTAGGAATGCAGTAGCTCTAACAAAGGCAGATTTAGTGTGTTAATATTTCTAACAGCTTAAGTTCAATGTCTGTCTATTGTTACTTCTGTCCAATATCAATAGCTCAAATTCTTTTAGCTGTTTAGTCTCTTTTCAAGGCAGAAGGCTGAAGAATATCAAAAGGAGACATAAACACAGGGCAGAGTGACCCAGAAGTCAGAACACTGGAAGAACTCCAGAAGTCTGAGGAAGAGGAAAATTATGAAGAAGGGGTCCCACCGACCCCTGACTCAAATCCTGAGGGAGTGGGACTGGGGTGGGACAAATTTGAACTGGAAGATGTGTAAAATAATGATTGAATAGACTATATGATAAAAGCCCTATAAATTAGAGTTTGCACGCTCACGTGTCAATGTATTCCTGGGCAAGCACAGCTCATTAAAGCCACTGCCTACTTATCTAATCTTCTACAAAATTGGCTTGAAGTTTTTTCCACGAACTTTTCAGGCAACAAGACTATTACAGCAAATTTTGTTCTACATTTGTGCAGGGCTGGAAACCATATGATCCTGGTGTCCCACACTGTATTTCTAAACACTATCTTACTACAAATAGCAAGGTCCAAATGACTGGACTCCAAAGGCAAGTTACAAATTCTAAACAATTAGTGTCATCAAAAACTTGGAGATGTATTTTTACTTGTCTACACAGACTTTCAGGTTATGAGGAACAAGAATAAGACAGTCAGGAGATGCTGTCAAAGCATTTTGAGTATCATTTGCTTTTGTCTACTTCGAAGAAACAAAATGCTGATAGGAGGGAAAAAAAGAAACTCTTTACCTAGAATGAAAGGCAAGGACAGTAAGTGCTCAGTATTTAAGTGTTCTGCAAGTCAAGTCTTTCTGACACAATATTCCAGTTAAAGGTTCTTTCCTTGTCTTACAGACAGTTTCATCCCAAATTAGCATTGGTTTTGACCAATAAGGTCAAATTTTGAGAAAATAAAGAACTTCAGGCATGAAAAAGGCTTGTCAGAAAACTCAACAGAACAGTGATCCTGCTGCAAATGAACCAGGTTAACCTCACCATGAGCCTTCTCTCTCAACTTCCAAATAGTAGTGAATTTGTTTAAAGAACAAACAATCCTGCCCAAAACTGTGTCAATCACTCCCAAACTGTTTGTAAATATTATAGAAGTCTACTGGGAAGTTACAACTAGGTATATTTTTTCCCCTAGACCCATATTTACAAAATTGCTTGAGAGACAGGAGTTGGCAAAAGCCTTCCTTGGACTGGAATATCACTGCCCATGGCACCCAGCCAGGCTGCTGAGCTCAGCCTCCTTTTCCCAGTGAGCCAAGCAAGCATCTCCCACCTTCCACAGAAAAGAGTCCTCTAACCACACAGGTATACAGCACTCTTGAAGGAGAGATTCAGATCAGAAGAGCCAGTAGCCTGAAGAGAAAAAGCTGGTTGTAAGCCAACTTGCTAGGAAAAAATTTTCCAACAGACCTACAAGCAGTTCATACCCGAGCTGAACAAGCACTGAAGATCCACCAGAGTTGTGGAACAACAGGAAAGATACTTTCAAAGCATATCTCAACCATGAGGAAGAATGGACAGTGCAGACAGAGGTAATTTAAAAAAAAAATCTAAACAAATGAGGAAAGCCTTTCAGCATTCCAATTTAACAAAATAGGAAGTTCTAAAGCACCTAATGATTTTAATTAAAACTTTCTCCTCTGCAAAGTTTCAGTCTTTTGCTTCATTAAAACCTTGTAAAATTAAGATGTAAAGTTCTAAACATTCCTATTTCCTGTGGGAGAGAATTTAATATGTCAGTATGATTTAGACAGAAATTTTATGATTTAAATCTCCAAGTAAAAAGACCTAAACAATTGCTGCCAAAGGAAATTTAAGGCAAGTAAAAGCTTTCAGTGATGTAGCCAATAGCGGATCCAGGAGAAGAAGGAGCCTTGCAGAGGCTGCATCTGGCAGCCTCTTGACAAGACTTAATAAGACTGCCAGCATTCTCACGAGTGCCAGACTTTTTCCAATTTGCACCTTCAGATCTATGCATTTATTCACTGAAATGTAATAGGAAAAGGTGCTGTCCTTGTTCCTGCCATGCAGTGCACACCCCATCAGCTCAGTGCAGTGCTCGTCTCAGGCACTTGGTCTTACAGAAACCTGCACTCATTAGCTATGCAAGAGAACACACTGTCTGGCCAGTCACTGCTTGTATGATGCCAGATACATCTGCCTCTGATCTGGGCTGGATTCACACCACCTGCATCCTTCCTCTGAACTCCTCTGTGCATGGGTGACTTCAGGATGGTGTTCCCAAGCAAATGAATCCAAAATTACCTTGATAGCAGTTTCAGGTCTCCTTTTGCAAAATGGCTTTTTGAATGCCTTCACTATATTCCCCCTGCCCTATACAGATATCCCAATACCTTCTGCCATTGCTCAAGTGCCTCTGTTGATGCTCTCTGAATGTGGGAAGGGAGGAATAGCAAGAACCTTAATTGTTTGAGAGCAAAATGAAATACTTTCATCACCTTTTTACATAGGTGCTAGACAGCCATATACAACACCCTGTTTTGCAGGATGCTCCTCTCTATTTACCAAGATGTTTTACTTAGTAGCCATATGTTCCCTCTCTATTTCCCATATGTTTAGGGGTGGGGGGGTAAAAAATAAATTTGGAAGAGCAGAATCATTTGCTCCGTTGCAGGCATCTTAAATGGGAAACATTTGGATAAGCAGAAGAGGATAGAAGAATCTATGTGATGAATACATGAGACTTTGAGTTGAAAGACTGACAAACTCTTCTGCAAAAACACAGAACAAAGTTTTGTGGCATTCATTACATTCCTTATTAAAGACTGTAGACATAAACATCTGAATACAGGGATGCTTAATACTTAAGAAAAAATAAAGGTCAGGTCAACTCAGAAAACTACCTTTTCAGCATAAAAATACAGAATATTGCACTCTCTTTAATATGAGACATCTATTGTTAAGGGCTGCTCTAGGAAGCCATTTATAGCTCTCAACAGCAGCTGTATTCATCAAATGAATGGATGCACAGACGAGCTCATTCTTGTGGCAGTACAGAATGGTGACCTTTCTATCAATCATGTCCATCTAAATCTCAAACCACTGTTTGACAAATGTGGCATATACAGGAACAATGTGGTTTTCATGTGGCATTAAGTATCCCATGCCAGAACCCACACACAAAAGACAGAAGCTGCCTGGATGAAGGTGAAGACAGTACAAACACAACACCTGGGAAATGGAGATTCTCAGCTTTCACTAAATTATTGTGTGATCCAAGGAGAAGGTGCTTTACCTTATTCCATGACTGAATTTACAGTGGCCCTGTAACTTATTCCTCCTTTTCAAAGTTTTTTTGTACCCTCAATTTTTAAACTTCTTTTAAAAAAAGAGAGGAAAAAAAGCAAAGGAGTGGGTGGTTTGGTGTTTTTAAGTAAGAGAAAGGGCATTTCAGTACAAAGTTTGGCTATTACAAAGAACCTATAGTACTTTTTTTAAAAAAGCAGTTTCAAATGAAGGAGTATTAGCTTGAGATTAGGGCATCTCAGAGTGATCATTGGGAAAAAAAACCCAAACCCTTCAGTTTGACTGGACTGTATCTGGCCATGCTTTCTCTACCATGGACCACTTATCAATGTTTAAAATCCAGCTGACCTCAGACAGCAGCAGGGAGGCAAACCCAAGCACTGACATTCAGAGAAAGTAATGAAGGGGAAGGATGAGTTCACCTTTGTGTTCTGGAAACAAGACCTACACAATTTTTGAGGAGAAAGGAAATCCAGCAGAATAAAAACCCAGCAGCCATCCTGTTTACCACAGGCACTATCAAAAGCAGAACTCAGTAATACTATAGCAAATTTGGTGTTACAAGGGAGGTGAAACCTTATTGCTTATCTTTGTACTTGCTGTTAAATGACAATCTGCATCTGACTGCCCTTTGCACACTGCAGTGGTGCAACTTAAGCTGACCTAAGCTGGATCTAGAGGAGCACATCTGTGCTAACATGTGTTATGCCTGCTTAGGGTGTTGATCTTGCTAAAAATTAACAAGGTAAAAAAGATTATCCTTCATATCAGCTCTCACTGCCACTGTGAGATGAAGGAGAAGGCAAGAACATATGACGGGGCTAAGAAGGCTGCTGCAAACCAGATCAGTCATGGACCGAAGGTGCAGATGGACTGAAGCTTTGGCTGATCTCTGTTAGTTGATTAACTGTGGGCTGTGAAGGAAATACATGGGCCCACCTTCCCTCCTGTCCCTTGCTGCTCACCCCCTTCTCTTTCCTTCTAGACCCTCCAGAGATAAGACACACATGGGCCCCATGACCTGTCAGACCAAGGCCTGAATACAACCAGAAAAAAGAATCGGGTGAGGGAACTGAAGGTAAGGTTTGTTTTCCATCCCTGCAGGTTCCCTCAGAATAGGGTTTTAGTATCATTGTGGCCTAGAAGAGTTCATCTTCCACCCTCCTTCTCTTTCAGCCACTGATTCAGAGCAGTAGCCAAGTGTCATGTGCTCTGGTCTGCTCCCTGGGAGAGCTGCTCCTCTGTCCATTGCAGACACAGGGAACCCAGACAAACCAGCCTCTCTCCCAACAGATTTGATGACTATAAACCACTAGTCTCCATATAGTCCCTTTTTTTGCACTGGGAAACAGCACCTGAAATATCAAGTGGCAGCCCCCTGTGCCAGCAAGTCAGGGAGGGGCAGCAAGAAAAACTGAACAGTAGCATATAGACAAAATGTCACTTAAATCATTCAGATATGCAGTTGCACATGTCAGGAAAAAAGGGTCAAGAAAAGTCCTCTTTGCCCTGCATGATACACTATAATCCGATGATGTGCTCTGCCGTTTCTCGCAGTGCCTGGCACAGGCACTGTCTACCTCTCAGCTGTACATTAGGCACCCCAATGAGGTACTTACAAGGATACATTCCCCTACAAGTGACACTCCCATGCCTTGGCAAGAGTAACAGCACTAATGCCAAGGCCTCACTGTCTTCCACTCCAAATCCTACAGCACAGGGGCAACTTTTTTACTGTCAGTCATAAAGTAAAATAGATATTGTCAAGCACTTGAGTAAAAATGCACATGTACAGCATTAACAAAAAGGATGATACAGCTTCCTCCGTGATAAATGACTCTCCTGCCTAAAGCCTGCAGGATGCACAACCACATATTTCACCTTATTTCCTGCAGAAGAATTTCCTTTTGGTTTTGCGGATCAGACTATCATTTAACACATCTACCTTGCTATTGGGTTTGCAGTGGTGCAAAGCAACAATCCACAGGATGCTGTGCCTCAAAAAGGCAAGCACCCATGTTAGGTATCTATGATATCTACAGCAGTACCTAGTTCAGGAACCTAATTATTCCTCATTCAGTCAACTACAAAAGAAATCCTCCTGCAGGGAATTCAGAGCAGGTACAATGCCCAGAGTGAACACCTCCTCCACCACCTTTGCGCAGGTTGCCAGTTCTGAGGGTCCCAGGACACCTGTGACAAGGGACAGGTCAACCAGTGCTGAGAGGACATGGGAACATGGAGCAACTGAATCATGTCGGAAGATGGGGAGGAAATGGTATGTCATGTAATTGCTTCTTCATGTGTACATTAAGTCTAAGGCATGGAGGTGTCAGGATGTTATCCAGTGTCAGGAAAAGGAAATAACCTTATCCTGTATATCCGGTTATTTTTATTGGAGAGGGAGAAAAGACTCCCATGACATGAGCTGGCTCTCTGAAACAGTCCCAGAGAGGTAGGACATCGATTTATGGCATTGCTCAGGGCTTCTCCCTCTAGTGAAGGGCTGGATACAAGATTAGCCCATGCATCAATGTGTGAAAGTGACAGATTTGTCAAGCAGGAGCTTGGCCAGGTCACCGGCCAGATAACAAATATGTTAGACAGGGACCCATACTGACCTTTTCTGAAGAAGTAGAAACATGCCTCTTTGCTATGCACCAAAGCAGACTGACTTGAGACAATCTCTCCTGCACCAGTGGGATACCTTTTTTAACTACAGCAACACTTCCCTTATTGCTACTAGTCTTTCCAACTCCTTTTTTCCCCTCTGTTAGGAAGATAGAAGGCAATACGTATTTGATGTCCTAAGGCAACTGCTTAAGTAAGAGCTTCATGGAAGATGACAGCCAGCACTTACTATGGATCAGAGGCACTTATCAAGGACCCTTAAGTCCAGATGTTGGAATACTAACATAAAAGAAGTTATGAATGCTTACAAACATACTAGTCAGGAAAGAGTGTAACTATAGCAATTAAATAAGGAACAAAACCAAGTATCTCTTTGTTCAAAGGGGTTTAAAATGATAAAACAAATAAGTCAGAAAGGAAAGGCTGTGGCAAAAAAACCATTCACAAGAACAAACCAGTTGTCTCAGGAGAAAGGAATTATAATTATTATGTCACGTCAAATGCAACAGATAACTTACTTCCACAAACAAATGCATTTGAAGGAATTCTACATGGAACTGATCCTGTGTTAATGCTTTCCAGGTGTAAGATGATAGCTAGAAAACCACAGTACTGACAAGATCATAACTATGGCAGAATGAGGAGCACTAATGGGGTGATAATCTTCCCAGAATTGCCTTGCTGCAGACCTCAGCTGGCCTAGCTCTATTTTCTTTATCATTTGCAATCTTAAAGGAACACTACCAACTTCAACTCAGTCAATCTCCAAGCCATCAGAGGGAGTCATCTAGGCTAACATCTGACTTGAACTTTATGGTTTTCAGGGGTTTTTGCTGACATGTTAAAAACATACTCCCCATCAAAAAATTAAAAAGCTCCTGGGGAATCAATGCTATAAATGAAAGAAGAAAAGTAACTAGGTGTGAAATGCACAGGGATCAAAAGTCAAGAGACTGAAAAGCATTTCACCCTCTAACCTTTTGGGGTAAGCATTTCCCTCAAAGATTCACCGATCCTGTTTCCAGGAGTGTGCCATGACCTTGCACTGGCTGCTGGTCATCAAAGCGGAGCACATGACAGGACTCCTGGCTCAGAGCTACCATATTCTCTACACACCCCAGTGCCAGGCAGTGGTACCTGCCTGTCCCATCTCACTGTTACTCTTCCTATCTCTCATTCCTCTACTTTTGTGTTCCAAAGACACAACTGTCTATCTTGAAAGCTCCTTTTCAGTTCCTTATGCTTCCTTCCTCTTAATTTTTTCTAATTTGGCTTTTTTTATGCTACTGAGCACTGGAGAGAGTGTGGGAGAAGGCCTATACGTCTCATCTCTTCCTGCCTGCCTGCTGCCAGGAGTAAAAAAGAGATGACACAGTCTCTCTCCTCTTGCTGCTATCATATACTGACAAGGAAAGAATGTTTTTGTCACTCCATACACACTGCAGTAGGGGAGAAAAGGTGTTGAGATGATCACAGTATCTTCATTCCTTGTCCTGACGTTAATGAAGTTGGGCACAAAGGACCTAAGAGCTACAGAGATTATGGTGCATCTCACTGTCAGAGTTGGCAATCAATCCACTGTTCCCTGTCACCATGACTCTCTTCTACTCTCCTGAGGTTAACACGAGCCTCCAAGCTACAGGTACTCATCTGCTGTGACTCACAGAGGTGGCCCTTATTAAAACAACATACAGTTAATATCACAGTAAACTTCTACACCATCTTTACCAAAGCACTGTATAAGTGAGGCAGGTATTGGTATGCTGGTGCAGTGCCTGGGGAAGCAAGGCAAGCATGAGCAAGAGAACTTGTCTGATGTCCCACCAGAGGAATCAAGGGCACAGCATTGAAGAAACAGCTGAGTAGCAGCACAAGGAGATCTGAGAGCAGTTCTAACACCAAAACCACCTCCTCCTGCCAGCTAAAGGCTTGCCCCCACAGCACGCTCACAGACATAATGCCTGGCATTAATGGCAAAAGAAATGCAGGAGGAGTGAACAATTTGGTTAGAGAGAGAATACAAGACACGGTTACCTGCATACCAGTACTTTTGAAACATCTCACTGGACAGCTATGCTGAGGGTTTGAGTACTAGTAACTCCCTCCTGCTTCTTAAGAAAAACATTTTGTTCTGGGTGTCAAGAAGCCCATTTCTACAACTCAAGTATGTAGACATCTGTAGGATGAAGAGAGGAAATGGTGTGCAATGCTGCCTTTAGTACACAAACATCTGCGTAGTCACAAGAAGTTTATTGTCCAAGTTCAAAGACAGGAGAACCCTACAGGTCTCTGCATCAACTTCCAGCAGCTGGGGCTACAAGAGGAAGTAAGTGCTACCGTTGAGGAGAGTGCAAGAGGTTCCAGTACAGATGGTAAAGACCCTGAAAACACAAAAGAAATAAAGAAAAGGGGGGGGGGGGGGGGAGGAACTATACCACAACTAGACAACAGTCATGTAAAAATATGAAGTAAATTGTGAATTGTGAGGCAACATTTCAACCAATCTACATTTACAGTATGATTTGCTCATAACTTGTAATTTTACTCAAATTTGAAGGCTCCAAAATGAAGTTGTAGTTTTTCTGTATTATCTTGGTTGCAAGCCTAAAATTCTAACTAGAAATTTAAATTATGCTTTCAAATAGTAAGAAGTTGACTTACCATTTTCTGCTTCCTGTCTGAAAGATACTATCTGATTTGGAAAAGAGTTGATGCATACACTAGTGAGATGAAAAGCTGCAGTTAAAGGCAATTCTGATTTACAATTAAAATTTATTATTAAACTGTCTGCCTGAACTTTTCAAATTTTTGGAGAAACTCAGCAAAGTGACTGCCTTTTTCAGAGTGGAGAAAGTATTGTGGAAAATCCCTAAGTTAACGCTCAAATCCCTAGATTCAGAAATAAAGCCTTCTGTGACTCTCAATTACAAAGCACCTCTAAAATGGATGGTGATATTGCCTCCCATAGAGAAAAAAGCATATTTGCTTCAAAGGACGTTTTTCTGATTGCAAGCCTGCCTGTTGACTCACACTGTAGCAGGCAGCAGAGCTGCAGGCTTAGCTCCTACGTCACTGAGCCTCTTAGTAAGAGTACCATTCAACAAACAAACCTTGTTCACTTACTTCCAAGTCCATTGCATCTCTACATCCTAAACTCCTACATATTTTTCCAATTATCAAGATATTCAATAACAAATATTACCATAAAAGCACAACCTCATATTAGAAACTTTTATTTTTATCAAGAGATTCAGAACTTAAGGCTAGTTCAAGCTCAGCAGGAGTGTCAGAGCAACAGACAAAAGCTGAAGTGATCAAAAAGATACTGGAATAAATTTCCACTTAGAAAACCTTGACCTCATTAAACATAACACAGGAGAAGGCTAATGGAGTCAGAACTTTTTTTAAAAGACATTATCAAAATATTTTGTTCTGATTTTAAATCTTTTAAATGTTATGCTGAGTCTTGTTCAGTACACAGCAAGGCAGAATTTCCTGATCTTCCTGCAGTGTGCATATTCATTTCTACAGATGCTGATATGACGAATAGGAAAGAGAAAACATCCAGGATCCCAGACTCTGGATTTGTAATAAAACTCTGAAAACATCCAGACTTGTAGTAAAACTGGGATCTCAATTTTTAGAGGTATCACACTGAATAAATTCAACATCTTTTAAGGGTTATATCATCTATGGCTGCATATGTGACATGCAAATCTATCAGCCTTGCACAACACACACGCCTTAGCATGTACCTATGCAGAGCAAGGCAGCATGGCTCTAAATCTTGATAATTTCAAAAGAGGAGCCATGTTCACTCCAACTTCCCTAAAAAAGAAAGGTGCCCTGAATTTTCAGAAAGAGAATCAATCCAACAAATAAAAAACACAAAGACACAAGCACATGAAGATTTACCTATAAATTTCCCCTTCCAAAACTAGTAATGCTGTTCATCATTTGACTGAGACACTTCCTGCCCTTTGCTCTTTTTCCTCCACAGAAGAGGTAAAAGTTTTTCCATGAAGTTTTTGCATATAAATGTTGTGAAGCACCTGTGAATTATCCATAGTGAAAGCTATTATATGATGCTCTGACAGCTGTCTTCAGGAACAGTAAAGCCAGAAAGCATAAATGTTTTGGAATCACATGAGTTTTTTTGAATTACAGTGTGCAAAACCAAGAAGCTTTATTATCTTTGGTAAACTGATGTTCACATACCTAATACAGAGAGTGCTGAAAACAACAGTGCCAGAACTAAGACGGTTAACATAGAGTAAGGATTCTGATTTAGCTCATTATCAGCACGTAGCACTTCCTAGCAGGCTGGCTAGGAGAAAGTGTGATGGGGATTAAGAGGCTGAAGAACACCTATTTCACTATCAGTCAGCTGGGAAGAATTAAATGGCTAATGCTCTCAGAAAAGAGGCGATAATGGATGGCACAAGTGGTTTTCAGATAGGCTTGAGAGCAGCAGTCTAGTGCTTAAACTTCTGTCAGGTTCCAGTGGGCAGCAGGTCTGGCTGGTAACCCTGAGGTGCAAAAGGTCATTCTTTTCTATGACTTCTGTTTCTTTGGTTTTGCAACACTTGAATCACAAAGATAAAGTTTCAGAAAGTTTTCACTTCTGCAATGCAAACTGGAACTATCTAAACTTAAAATGTCATCTCTGGATTTCTTTTTTAACTGTGGTAGAAATTTTGGAAGCAGCACAGCCACTCAGTACTGACTTCTACAGCTGGCCCAAATGTCCTGGATGCCCGGTCACACGTGGGCACTGTTACAGTTGCAGGGAAGTGCTGTGGGCTGGCCAGTTTTAGGTGGGTTTTTTCAGGAAGTAGATGCTATGGAAGACATCTGACAACCCTCAGAAGCAGAGCCAGGATTTAAATTAAAAACCTTTGGGCCTTTCACCCTAAAAAGAGCCCAAACTCTGCATTATCAGCATTTTACTGATAGCATTTCCGCTGGAAGATGAACAAATCCTGTTAGTGGAACAATGCAATTAACCTGAGTGTAAAAACATAAAATCTACTTTTCAGAACAAGAAAAGCAAGAATCAGTAAATGCAAACCTGCTGAAAGCCACCCACATCTGGAGTAGGATATTTGCCAGTGGGTAACTTAATGTTTTATAGTAATACACTTACAAAAATTGAGACCTATTTTTATGCTGCTGGTCTTGCAACAAGACTGTAACAGCTACATCAGAAACACAGAGTTCAGCACAGAATAAAATTAGTTTTTCAATGAACTAAAGTTGTAGCTAAAACTAAACCACATTTCCTAGAAACCATTAAATATTCATATGCATTGTTAATATTATTGCACCTGGAAGCAACAATCTTGGCCCCAATCAAGAGTAAAATTTCCTTTTTCCCAGTCAAGTGAAAATAATGTACAGTCACTGCTACGATAACAGGTCTAATCATTTCCTTAGGCTGTCTCCATTCTCCGTATGTTGGCTGTGCATAATTCATGGGATGTGCCATATGTTGTCTGAAGCAAGTATCCCTATAAGTGTTTGTGGTTCTACTTGGAGGCATGTCTTCATACA
The DNA here is from genome assembly GCA_035041345.1 of Poliocrania exsul. Taxonomy (NCBI): domain Eukaryota; kingdom Metazoa; phylum Chordata; class Aves; order Passeriformes; family Thamnophilidae; genus Poliocrania; species Poliocrania exsul. Next base: position 32,350,322 of record JAWWLZ010000042.1, on the reverse strand, counting down.
TTACATTGTGATATATTTGACATTTAAAAAAAAAAACCAAACAGGAAAAGCAATCAGTGTAACATAATCTGCTTAAAGTTTACCACTTAGCCAATTGTTGAACATTCAAGCGATTAGCTCACCGAAGTACATCTTTTTTCTCAGCATGCTCAGACTGTTCCTGCTGGCACCAGTTTCAAAGGCAAGAAACCATTTATCTGCCTTTCAAAATAAAGACTTGGTCCAGCAACTCTTTACAAACACAGATAGCTTCTGCTGACTTCCCAGAGCCTGAGCACACAAACTAGGATTAGTCACTGAAGGATGGAAGGATTAGACTTTCCACTGATTGCAGCCTTGCAGCAGAGAACCCTCACAACTTGAGTTTCCTGTTTCCTGACAGACCTCACAGCTCTGATGGCTTTTCTGACTCCCAGCTGGTTTCCCTGCAGCATCTTCAATAATTTTTAGGCAAGCAAAGTTCAAAAGATAAGCAGCTGTGGAGCAAAGACAAGAGTACTGGTCAAAATAACAGGATGACAAACAACAGGATCTCCCAAGAGAGTGACATTGTTCGAGAGGGGAAACAAATGGCAAACAGTATAGGCAAGGGCAGAGGAAAGAGGAAAATAAAAGCAGAAGTGATGTAACCTGTTTGCCTCTATCTTCTGATAGCTAATGAAAGATGAGCTAATTAGCACACACCTCAGCTGGAACAGAAATAAAACCTCCCTCCTACAGACAGTTATGCATATTGCAAAAGCTCTCAGGGGCATCCTGCCTCTCAGACTGCTGACCCTGTGACCCATGTGACTGAGATCTGCCCACAAGTTGAAAAGGCGCTGAAAGGAGAAGGCCAGCAAGCCAGACGGATGGACACAGCAGGATCTCATGGTACATATTTTCTTGGGAAAACAGGTAAAAAATCCAAAGTATAAAGGAATATAAACAGGCAAGTTCTTCTTATCCTTACAGAAAACAAATCATCACCTGAAGCTTTTAAGAGGAAAATGGGAACTGGAATGCTAAAGGATAGATTTGCATATTTAAAAACTGGAAATTTTAAGAGAGCTTCTCAAAATGCCAGCATAATTCCAATATATTGAGGAAGTCAGAAAAACAAGCATGAACTTAAACTCTAAAAGGATGCACATTTTCTAAACCATAACTTATTTCTGATGCTCACAGCAGGAGTGTCATCAAAATCCACTGGCAGTTACCACAACAAAAACTTTCACATATAATATAAAAATTTCTTACACAGCCATGACCCTGTGAATAGCCACACATTTCCAGCATGAATAACACAACTATGCTGGCACCAGTGGGCCTACAGGCACTTGCAGTGAAACATATGCTCACTGTTCAGTTGTCAATGACTCAGGAAAGTCTGACCCCCACAAAAAGGAGAAGACCATGCTCCTCAAATCCAGTGCAAGAAGTGGGTGCTCCAGACTGTGAATGGTAACATTTGAGCCATGTGTCAGTATGATGCAATGAGAGCAGAAAGAGCCAGACTTCCAAGTGCCCCAGGCAGCACTGTGTTTACATTCTTATATTAAAAAAATGAGAAAATAAAACAAGAACAATAAAATTATTATGGTTTCTTTTGTTGAAAATTTACCTTTAGGAAGAGGAAATTTTCCCATGCATTGGGATTTCGTTAATCTCACATAGATCACCTAAGTATTTCAGTTTTCATGTATGCAGAAACACATTTAAGATCCAAGACAAGCAATTCAGAGACACAACACAGTCTTGCAAGAGGCACCACTGACAGTTCAGTACAAATCCAGTGCACAGTTCCTTCAATATTTCATGGACGGTTACAGTTCTCACTGTGTTTTGATGCTTTTTTAAAAAACAGCTCTATGAATTAATAGATTAAAAATTTTAAGTTCAGAAAACAATGAAAACTAAAGCCAAGACAAACATGTGAGAATGAAGAGAACACGTAAGATTCAGTTGTGCATCAATGAAACCAAAGCAGGTTCTACTGCTGCCTCTGCTGAAAGAGGAATCAGGTCCCCACTTGTGGTTCTTCATCTTCACACCTTGTAAAAACACAAATATAAAGTCTAGTAACACCCAGAACTAGGTCTTGCCTCTGGCCATCAACACAGAAAAAGTCCTTAACTTTTTTTTCCTAGACAAAAAGTAACAAGAAAGGAGATTCAGAATGTCCTGGTGAACACACCAGATAGGGGTTTATTGATGCAGATCAGCAAGAGGCTTTTGCTAGAGAATGCTGATACTTACATGAGAAGCCTGATTTCACTCCAGTCCACTGGAAGATTTCTACTGTGCTCTGTAATTAGTTCTGTCAATTGGAAAAAACTACAGCTCACCTGATTAGTCAGTGCCCTCTGCAAAGAACATCTTCAGTGTGAATACTCTGCACCGACAGCATCTTGATGTCACTTTTTGACGAGATTCTTGAATATCATTTAGTAGCTTCTTTCCACATTAGAGGACTACAAACTCTTTTTCTTTCAAAGCAGGTTTTGAGTGTAAAAGATTTGGTGGGGTATTTCCATTCAAGGATAATGTTCTTTGATATCTAGTGTATATTTAAATAAGCTAAGTGTATCAAGTCTTTTTCCATGGCACAAGAAAAGTTAGCTGTCATCTTCATTTTTTTGAAGATGAGCATGGCTTAATAATTGAAGTGGATAAAATTATTCTATTCCTTCAGCATAAAAGCTCCCAGAAACTCCAGCTGAGAAGAAAGACCACTGTGCTAAACAATGTGCAAACAGAGAGTAACACACAACATTCCCAAAGTTTATCATCAGCAAGAAGACAAAGAAAGCACCATCCCTACTGTATATTATTCAAGCCACTCAGGTAAGCTGAGAAAGACATCTACAGAGATCTGACACAACAGATTTAAGCACAACTTCCAGCCACGGTCAGGATAAAACTGAGGTGTTCCCTCAGAGAGTGCTCTAGCAGCATTCACAAGGTATGAACTCTCCTTTGCCCCTTTTTGCCTTGTATGGCCAGCTCGCCAGTCCCCTTTCCTCTTCCCCCACCCTCCCATACTTACATTAACATATCATACATTTCACTGTGATTTTGTCATGTTCTGTTCCAGTTGCAACTGTTTAAGCTTTTGTTCTGAGTGATTTCTTTTAATGACTACTAACACCCATTTCATTGGAGATGATGCAAGCAGTTTACCAGCAGAGATGGCTATCAAAAACTTCCAGTAGATGCAGAGATCAGTCTTCGCTTTTCCAAAGACAGAAATATCACAAAATTTGCAAAGTAGTTGTAAAAACCTCCACATTGAGTTGTTTGAGTCCAGCACATTTATTAGAAATGTCATGACAGAACCATATTGTGCCTCTGGAGTAAGAAACATACTATTTTATTGACCATGATTCAGAAGAGGAATGACATAAGCTGTGAAACAGAAATGATACACATTAAAGCTATGACTACACAATAAAGCTATGAATACTAAGAAAGCTGCTGGGCAACAAATAGGTAAGGCACTGCACCATAAGTCAGTTGTTGAGACTCCCTAACTCAGCACCGTCTAATAGAGTAGTTATTGTACGTCTTAATGCTGTAATTCAGTGGGGCTGTGGGAAGAGCAAACACAGAAGCAACACAATGGGTTCCTAGATAAGAACATTCAACCGTACTCCTGATATACAATAGGCCAAGCTGCTTTAAGGAATTAATTTACTCTGTCTCCAATTTGGTGCAAATGTTGCTTTGGAAGAGCAGGCACAAGCAGACCAAAGGCTTAACCTACAGGACAAACAGCACCTTTGAAGCAAAGCCTGATGAGTTACCAGGGGTTCCCAAAGGTGTCAGCGCTGGGGAGCTCCGAAGAAGGATCTGAGCTCATCCAGCGCTGGCCAAACATTTAGCAAACATGCTCTGCATTTAGACAATTCCAGTGTTTTCGAAGCCAAAGCTTATTTTGTACAGGTTTTGTTCTAAATCCAGTGTGTCCTTGCTCCAAAAAGAACAAAATTACACAGTCTGGGGAATAAATTAGGCTTAGTGAGGAAACCGCAAGCTATCATTGGAAGACTGAAACTCGGGGTGCCGCCTAAGAGTGGGAGAGTTGCAGGCTTCCTCCTGGAGCTGAGCAGGGTTCCAGGTCTCCTGCTCAGACAGGGCACAGCTGGAGATGCCAGGAAATCACAGGCAGGCTGCTGCAAACCCAGCAATCATGATTTTTTGGGATGTGTGTTTTGCGGTAGTCACTGCACCATACAACATCATTTGAGGCAAGCAAAATGAGCATACAGCAGCAATGAAGCCTGATATAAATGTGTGTGGAGCTGAACTCACTAGCAAGATTTCAGTGTAAACCCATGTGAAGCAGAAAGCTTCAGGAAGAGCTTATAAATGCAAGCAAAAGCAATCCTCCAAAGTCACAACCATTCCTGCTGTCATCAGAACTGGGAACATAAAAATTTCTATGCAATTAATTCATTAATTTATAATGATTATAAATTAACCAATAATATGATATTGCCAGCCCAGTCCTTTTTAATAGCAGAATTATCATGTTCTCCCCACTAAGAATCAAGGCGGAAAATAATCAAATACTTAAAAGGCAAAGATTCTTTCCATCTTGAGATTCCCTGAATCTTACAACCCTGACAAGCAAACTGATGATGGCTTATGAGCATGTTAGTGAAATGAAAGATTTATTGTCCTGTGTTCTATGAGAAGACTGTCATTATCTCACAGAACATACTTCCACCACCACCTTCAGTAAAATAAAAACATGTCTTTTAAGTCACATTCACTTCCTCCTATTATTGAGCGCAAACAACATATTCTTATGCAACTCTGCATTCTTTTCATGAGCATTTTGTTATAAAGGTAAAATATTAAATGGTACAAGATGTATTTCTCAGCAAATGTCATGATATTTACATGCTGAGAATGGACAGGTATACCATTATAAAAGGCACACTATAAGCATTCATAGAAGTCTTATAAAAAGCCATTTCCTACTCTGGGGTTTTACACAAGGCGAACCAAACAATCCATCTGTCTCAACCAAACCTCAAAGTTTTGCAAATGACATAAAAGGTATCGAAAATTCATATTTTTTTGTTTCACATAAATAAAAAATTAGGGTCAAGTCAGTTTGTTCTTTCATATAGTAGGAAAGATCAGTATTAAAAACATTTCCATTTTCACAACAAAATCAATTCTTTCCTTGAAAACTTTCCAACACATCATCACTCCTGAATTAGGGTGATATTGATGTAAGAGCATAATTAAGTTCAGTGAGAAGTTTCAGCCTTGTTCTAAGCTAAAACTAAGATCAGCACCAAGGCAAGTAGGGATATCACATAACACAATTATGACGGGAGCCAGCAGCATCTGAAAACCATCTAATTATTAGTTTTAAGGCAAAATTTAAAATATTAGGGATAGGTTGCTAATTTAAAACTAAGACATCTCTTGTAGACATTAACAACTCTGGACTATACTGAGTATTTTGTATACCACAGTTGAATAATTTAGAAGCACAAGCATGAAATCTAGTGGAAAATGCCATAAATACTTTGGTATTTGCTCTGCAACCACAGGCATAAAAATCTCTCCAGTGTTACACCTCATCTTGACACTGGGGAAGTGATATAATACTCAGACATTAGATCTGGTCAATTCTATAGGAATGCATTCTGCTTTCCTTTCATGTTTTCTTCTTACAACTGTCATCCCAAGGAAAGCAGATCTATGCCAGTCCTCTAGGAACACAGCACAGGTAGTTCCTACACATCACTTTCACCTGCTTTGCCTTCTTTTTGCCAACCTCACCACTGTTCATGCCCGGGTTGGCCTCACCGGCACAGGTGACTCTGCGCAAAGCACCAGGTCCCCACCAGGGCCCTGCTCTCCATGTCTGCCGTGGGTTCAGCTGGGCTGTAGCCAGCAGAGCTGCTCGATGGCTGCTCCCCAGAAACTGCAACACCCTGTCAGCCTGTTGGGGCATTTATGGGGGATGAGGAAGGCAGCAGCAGAAACGCACTGGCATTCCAACAGCGATCTCCTGTTAACAGTGGCATAGGTCATTTTGAAGACGCTCTTAGCAAAAACTTAAATATAGCTGTCACTACAGTGAGATCTGATTTATCCCAGAGTGTAAAGTGTACCCCCACCACAGAGCAAACCCCAATGACTTGTCTGCCCATTTGTTTTACACAGAGCTCATCAGGCCACAGATCCATGAAGGCAGTGACAACACTGACAGCTGCCACGTCTTCCCACTGCTGCTAAGTTTCATCAGTGCAGGCCAGCCCGACTGATCCAGGCTGCAGCCCAAAGAGACTCATTTGGCAGGGTTACGTAAGAAATGAGCTGCTGGCCTGGCTGCTTCGTTTTTGTTTATCCACACAAATTAAAAAGTGTGGTCGTGCGTAAGTTAATCAATAGCAGAAAACAGCTATCCCCACTTTTTATGCCAGCTGGCCTATTTATTGCTCTCAGTTTAAAATACAGCAATAAAAAGGCCACAAAACACAAGATGTGTCAGATGAGTGGAGGATGGTGACTGGTGGAGAGCAAGCCAGGGTATGACGTCCACCACTGTGCATTTCCCAGAACCCAAGTATAAAACTGGCAAAAGTTACAGATAAACCTCAAGTCAGCAATATACATTAAGACTTTTTGCAATGAAATAGAATGAAACCCTAGACAAAGCAAAATAAACTTGTAAAAAAGAAGGCAACTAAGAAGTATGAAGAAAAAGATGCAAAGGCATTCTCTTTCAAGAAAGCACTGCAAGAAAATAAAAATCTGACAGTACCACCAAGAATGTCATACCCATTGTTTAACTGTTCATAGAGAAAAAGGGCACTTGGCTCCAGCAGTCACCCTTTCAAAAAACACGGAAAAATGGTCCCAGGATTTTGCAATTACATGTTTTGAATTTCTGACATAATTTTTCACTTAATATTCATGACAGTATTGTGAAATACTTCCTCCTAATTTACAAGCAAAGAATAAAACAAACACAAGCAACACATTCTTCAGTGTATCTCTAGGTTTTGCATTTAATAACTGTGTGTCAACAGAATCACAGAATCAAACTAGGTTTGAAAATACCTCTGAGATCATTGAGTCTAATCGTTGACCTAAAACAGAAATTGGACAACGTTACTTAAAACTTCCCATTAAGTTAAAAAAAAAAGTCTGTGCCTGCAGGAGGGGGCCATTATATGTTAAAAAAGTAAAGAAGCTGCAAGCTGTTAGACTGTGGACTCATGCCTAATATGCATTAACTATGTCCATTACAGCTAATTTTCACAGCCATTTGGTATCCTGACAGCTTATTCTGAGGTTTGAGATCATTATGATGCCAGCCCCATTCCAGTCTTACGTAATACTGTCTGTATGTGTGTAACTTTTTTCAGCAATGAAGAGATACTTTATTCTAAGGCACAGTGTTCTTCAACCACTTAAAAAAAAACATTGAAATGGGGGGGAAAGGGATTGTTTGGCCCAAAGCCCAGTTAATCGAGATGGAATGTCTCCTGGTGCTCACATCTGACCTTCGGGTTTTTCAGGATTTCACTGGTCTCCCTGGTGATAGTTGCTATGAGCACTTTCAGTGTTTGTCATGAGAAATACTTCAAAAGAAATTTTCACTGCTTTCACACAGTCCTTCTAACCTTAACTGTATTTACTTTTATCAGTGCTGTTACCCATAAAAAATTAGTTGTAAAATTCTTCTAATGTTTCCTCTCATTCCTTTGGAAATCCAAGCACTGCACAGGGTTTGCCTCCTCCTGCCACAATGGGCCATTTTAAAACCGTTTGAGATGAAAAGACTTTTTCAAAACTTTCCCTCCAGGGAATGAGCTTGAGAAGATGAAGGTGTCTTGTCCTTTTAAAAGGCTCAAACCAGGTAAAACAGATCTAGGTGTGATGCAAAGTAAACTAAAGTCACAGAACCACATTCATCAGCCTCATGCACGGAGCCCTAAGAATCTCTGTATTTTATAAACATGAACAAGTTGAATTTCACTGTGTGACGGGCCACAACAAATCATATTTGATTCTCTGTCCTTTTTACTCATTTGAGATACCAGCGTTTTGTACATTTTAAGTCATATACTCCTCCAATCAAAATCCAAAATGCTTCTTTATAAACCTTAGAAGATCAAACCATCTTGTTTGATGTTTGTAATACCAAGGCTGTAAGGTTCTGTTTGTCAAAGTACTGCACTGCGCATATTTACACATGGTATGTTTTGAGCAGTTAAACCTGTCCATTTGACAAACTAAACACACAGTTCAATATAACAACTTCCCCTGCCTTTTTGTTTTACCTTGTCTCCTGGATAGTCCAAAGAAAGTTCAAGTTTAGTACTTGAAAAACACACAAAACCTACACTCATTTATGCTTCTTGGTGTAGTAGTAAAGAAAAAGTTATTAAAAAGTCAACAACTGCAACGTAATCAAAATTGGTTGGAACATCAGAAACTGAGACAACTTAAATACACAAAAGATGAACTTTCAGAGGGCTTGAGAAAAATTATTAAGGTCACAATGTTCAAAAAACACCAGGGTACAATTCTTCTGGCAGCAGCAAAAATGCATTCTGCTGTATTAAGATGCATTAGACATCTGCTTAAAAGCTTTCTGGCAAACTTAAGTAAAAAGTAAATTTTATATTGAATGGCAAAGCTCAAGTTTTTCCTATAAAAGACTGCTTTACGCACATGAGATTCCAATACTTTGTTGGAACAGAACCTGAAAAAAACCCCCACACTTCAAGCTGAAAATATCTGAATTCAAAATGGAACTGTAATTCTCAGAGAATTGTAATTCAAGTGCTTTAGGCTTTCCACCACTTTCTAATGGACAACTTCAGTTGGGCTACACTTCCTTAAAAAGGGGAGGAAAAAATTCCTATAATTAGAATATCCAGCCAACAGAGGACTTCTGAGGCAAAAGACTTCCATATTAAAATTCCCACAGGAAAACAAAATGGTAAATTGAGTATTTTTTCCCTTTCACACTGTGGACTAGAACACAGAAGAAGACATTAGTGTTATCCTCAGCTACCTAATGGGAGGCATACATACTGAAGGCAGGCCCTGGTATTCTCAGAGGTTCTGAGTGACAGAGGGAGAGCCAATAGACAGAAACTGCATGACAGAAAATTCAGATTAGCTGCAAGGAAAAGGTTTTCTCTGTGATGGCAGTCAAACAAGGGAACAGGTTGCTTAGCAGGACAGTGAAATCTCCATTTTTGCACATATGCAAAGCTCAAGTGTGAACAGCCTTGAGCAACCTCTTCTAAGGGGCTGCTCAGAACATGTTGGGCTAAGTAGCCTTCAGACATCCAGTCTCCCAAACTAAATTATACCACAATTCTTCCAGGGACTGAAGAGATAAAGTGCACGTTCACAAGCAAAGTGAAGGTACAACTTCTTCACATACACCTACTTCTCAATAAATCATTCTGCTACACAATCACAGTCAAAGCAAACTTAACTGAACTTTTCCTTGGATTATAGACAGAACCCTGAACACATAAGAATTTTCCTCAAATGAACAAAATCATATGCTAAACTCATTTGGAAGCAAGAAAAATAATTCTTGAAATAACAATGCTCAATATTGTTGTGCACATAATTTGCTTGTATTAGGAGGACATCTAGACCTCCTTGAGAGAATACAAGGAGTTCTGTAAAGGCAGTGACTGCTAACTATGGTTACTTGAAATGCACTTGGGCATTTCTTTCAAACTCTTTCAAACATTTTTAATGTGACAAGGTCAACAGCCACTGACTCATGCTGCTATGTGTATTAGCTTTTGGAAGTGTCATCCAAAAACACAAGCACGATTAGAACAGCCTAACAAAACTGAGGGTAAAAATCTTCGCCTCTGTTCATGTAAAACTGTTTGGCAGGAAATGTAGGAGAGTTTCAGGATTTAGGAAGAAAATTCTTCCAGAATAAAAATATGAATGGATTCATGTTTAAGTAACATGTATTCTAAGTTTTACTATTCCAGTATGTAATCAACATACCACAAATATCAGCAAAATTACTTAATAGAGGCCAATTTAAGGAAAAAAAAAAAGTTAAAAGGAAAGCCCAACTGCTCTCTGAAGATCTATCCAAAGAGGTCCAGAACCAGCTCCTTCCTATTTCTATTATAAAAGCAGTATTTTTGAGCAATTTGGTGAAATGCTTAGCAATTACCAAGAAAAGTTACTTTAAGATACATGTCAAGCAAGTGACCTTACCAAAGTACAGAAAGACAGAAAACATGCTCTCTTGAAAAGTAAAAATTTAGCTTTTGAATTGGTGACATTTTTCACAGTACAAAGCTTTCCGGCATGTCAAATACCTGTTTTCATCCTAGAACTGAATATTCTCTTCTTTCTAAGGAATGAAACACAAGTCAGAACTGTAGAATACACAGAGGACACACACATTTTTTTCGGCTGGTGACTGAAGAACTTGCAAGTTGGTAGATGCTTCCTGGGTTACAGAACACCACCGTTCATACTGGACACTTCTAACAAGAGCTAGTAAGTGTCTAATTCCCTCCCAGTCCTGTGCACGTTCTATAATTACAATGCCCAGGAAGAATGTACCTTTAGTCATTCCTGGTTATCTTCTCCATGATCTTAATTATTTTGCTGACTTCAGCTACAGACAATTTCCCATTTCCCTATCCAGCCATTTGTCCCCAGGTCACCTGGAATTACCTTTGCACCAAAGTGGTTCCATGTCTTCTGTACATTTTTAGTTATGCTACCTTCATTATGAGATAGAGACACTATAATCATAGAGACACTATAATCATATACAGTGTTCAAGAAGTTCTGCACCATGGATTTATACAGCACTCTTTCTGATATGCAGCATTCTATTAAACCTAGAACACTTACAGGAAACACATTAAACCAGAGCCATAGTTTAATAGCTTAATCCATGGTTTAATCCATAGTCTATTATGTATTTTACCCTTTCTGCTGCTACTTTTAATATGCCTTCAATTGTTTCCTCATTTTTATCTACTTCCTTTCTGAAATATTAGAATGGGAAGTGAGGGCTTTTTTGGGAGGCCTTTTCATTTTTAATAAGAAAACTGAATTAGAGTACATGACATCATCTATTACAACTCTTCTTAAATTGCGAATGAACCCTTACAACAAAATCAGAATTTTTCCTGTGGATTCTTCAATGAAATCATTCATACTTGACTGTCTTTTCCACATCACACTTTTTGTGCCTTCTTCCCAGTACATGGAGAAGTAACTGAATTCTCTGGACATTATTGTTTTCTAACAATACAACAATCCTCATCTTCCTCATATTCTACATCATTATCACCACTCTGTGTTAACTGCTGGTATATTTCCAGGATAATTGCTGGAATATTCAATTTCTATCCACATGGACTGAATCATCTCTTGGTGACATTTGGTCTATTGATGCTATCCAGTTTGACTGCCCTTGAAGCACAAAGCTGTCATTCTAATGTTGTAACCTGTGCCTACTCTGACATACAAACAAATAGTACAACTTGAAAATATTTACTGTGAAAGTATCCTAACTGAAATTCAGACACTCCAGTCCATTTGTATCAGCTAGTAAGGGTTTGACAGAAGCTTGTAAGGGTTTGTACAGAAGCACTTGCAGACTCAGTCTTGGTTTGATTATTTGTTTTTATGTCCTGTTTAAATAAGACTGTCAGTACCTGCTAACACTTCTACCTCTTCTTCCCAGAGAACTTTTTTCATTTTCTACTATAAAAGAGATGTCATCCAAAAATACACAGTAGTTTACAGTGATTTATTTTTTTCAAGTTTTAGGTTGCGAGAGGACTGGGTAGAGAAGTAAGAGTTACTTGCTCCAACAGAGCATCATGCAAATGCAATCGTGGTGCTCCCAGACTCCACAAAGAAGATACTTGTCTTCCACTGTGGTACAGAAAGGACTTGTCACGCTGTACCTGAGGCTCAGAAACAGCTTCCTGCACTGAGAAACACATTGCAGGTATTCACTTTAAGAGAGGATTGAAACTTCTAACTCTTCCTTGAAAGAGAAGTAGAAAAAACGAGATGGTATTCAAAAGCCTGTTGGGAAAACTGGTCACCAAGTGTGAGACAGTCAAGGCTGAAATTCTTTCTGAAAGAAATGAGTCAGTCTGTCCCAAAAACTATGCAGAAAAGCCTTGGTTCATGGTGCCTGAGTTCAGAGATTCACTGTCTCAAGAGATCAGGAGAAAAAGGCCATCCCCTGGCACAATTGAAGCCATTTCCTCTAGTCATATTGCTTGTTACTTGGGAGAAGAGACTGACCTCTGTCAGGTAATCGCAGAGAGGTCCCCTCTGAGCCTCCTTTTCTCCAGGCTAAACAACTCAAGCTCCCCCAGCTACTCTTCATACAACTTGTGCTCCAGACCCTTCACCAGCTTCACTGCCATTCTCTGGATATGCTCCAGCACCCCAGTGTCCTTCTTGTAGCAAAGGGCCCAGCACTGGACACAGGATTCAAGGTGCAGCCTCACCAGTGGGGACAATCACTGCCCTAGTCCTGCTGGCTACACTATTTCTGGTATGTGTCCAGGATACCTCCAACTTTTTGCCTACAGTAGTGGTGTTCTAGATATTTCTCCAGCATAGAAAACCTTCTGGAGAAATATGTGTTAAGTTTCATAGCTTGTAGGCATTCCTGTACCCAGATACACAGCAGCCACAGCAGGAGGTGCAGTTGGGCATACAACTGGATACTGCTTGTAATTGCCATCTGCCCAATTGCAGGTGCCTCGCAGGTGTATCCGCCTCTGTGGTAAGATGTGTGTTCAGCACGTGATGGCAGAGCCCTAGCACTCTGGTGGCAGCAGAAGGGAAACAGGTCCCCTGGAACAGAAGGAATGACAGTGTGATCTGTGATGACCAACTGTGGCTTGCAGCCTGCCCTCCCACCTGGTCACCAGAGAAGGTGAAAGACGCAAGCTGCAGACTCTGGGAATTATTTTGGTAAAATGATGACTCCTAAACCAGAGTGTTGCTAGAAGAAAGTTTTGCCAATCTTTTAAATAAGCAATGGACCAGAAGATGCTGTACTCTCTGAATGTAATTAAAACTTTCTCTTCTCCAAGGAGTCCAGATGTACTTACTTTGTGACTCCAGCTTGTCAAAGATGTTTTGGCACCCAACAGGCACCAGCTCCCTGGAGAGGCACAGGGAACACTTCACTCCATGCCATGGCTTCAGCATAACATCATCAATCTGACCAAACAGACAAATCTGACAACATCTGTGATCAGCTGCACCTGCCATTTGTTATTTATCAAAATGTAGGGGGGAGTGTGGTGTGTGCAGGATCGTGCAGAATTTACTGGGGCACCCAATGGTGAAATTGGAAATGGCTATAAGATGATGATCCTGGTCTACTTAAAAAAACCCCAAACTAGTGGCTCTCTAGGCTGATTAGCAATTTTTTTCATTGACAGTAGCAATTAACAACTCAATAAAAATACAGATGAAATACAAAGCATTAGCCCAAAGAAGTAATGAAATCTTTATCAGGTGCTCCCATATCAAAGATTTCCTGTTCAGTAATATAACTTTTCCTCATATGCATGTGCACAACACACATCATGGTGAATACACAAAAAGCTTCCTCTCTCCTCACTTCATCTATTATTCAACAAAATATTCTCCAGTTTTAATTTTGGCAGTACTTCCTTACTAATCCGTATAAGCCAATTCAGGGATATTTTCTTGTCTTCCATTTATCATATATAAGTACCTGCAAAAAACACAAATGCAGTTGGCTAGTAGACTGATATGTTTATTGACTAATTTTTCTGTTTATAAGCAACATGAAACAATCATTGAAGCTACAAAGTAAAAACAATGATTTTATATTTTCAAACTGAAAAGGCTTGAAATTAAATTTAAAATATTTACTGTCTTCTTTCCACTATGTCTAGTCTACAGTGTTGATAAGTGGCTCTTTCCCTTGCAAATAACTACTAATGTACCTTTCCTGGATGGGCAAGAGCGATAAACCGTTTAACAAGGAAGCAGACAAGTCACTGTCAGACAGGCTCCCTGGGGTTCTACCAAAATTTCTTTTGTCTTCAAACAAGTGAGAAAAAATACAAAGAAAGGTGAGCTGGAATAATATTCAGCAGCTGCCCTTCAGCATCTTCACAGCAAGCATTAAACATAATTGCCCAGTAACAGCTGGTCTTATATTCAGAAAGGTCAGCACATGTCCCACCTTCCCCTTCACAGCCTTCAGCAGGCACCACACAAATGATGTCAAGAAAATGCTGATACAGCAGGGTTACCATATGAATACCAAGTACACTAGATTCTTTTTTTAACTGGTTTTCGGGGTTACCACAAACACAGTAAAAGACAACCATATGCTTAAAATGCCATCCTCACACTATAAATCTCATACATACATATATATATATATATATGTATAAATATATATAAAATCACACACAAAGGAGTGCACGCATTTAAATTAAGTATCACCGGAAATTGTGGTTACTGTCTCTGGGCAACCAAAGGCCACACAGGAAGGCCACCATGGTAATATAGAATCTAATGTTTCATTCACAACCTGCAGATGCAAAGCCATTCTTCCCCACTCATTCATTAAGCACCACTGAAAGAAAGGCTCACAACCAGAGTAATAGTGTAGTACTTTAAGATATCTGTGTAGTTTAAGATATCTCACTTCAGGTTTTATCAACTCTATGACCTTATCTTATTGTTGCTAATGGTAAATTGTCACTTTAAAACTACTTTTAACTCCTTAAAGACAGGGACAGAGCATAATTATCAAACTATCTCAGTACACAGTTGCAAAACTTTACACCTAAAGTCAAATTGTAATTCAGGCAAGAGGATGCCAAGCTATGCCTGGCACTGCTTGCAGAATTTCAAAAGAATTGTCAGTCAGAAACCCAGGAGCTGTAAATGGAAATGCAGGCTATTCGTGTCTTGTTAACACAGCTAAGTTTTAGTTAAACAGAAAAGTTCAAAAAATACAGCATACATGCACTAGGTGCTTTCTTACACACCAGGTAAAACCTGTTGCTGAAATTTAGCTGCATTATTACAGGTGACTGCAAGTAAAAGAAACTGTAGCCTGAAATAAACAGTGTATGGCAGACCCATGAACACTGGATTTTATTTTCCATTGTGCTGTGCAAATCCATAAATATTGTTCAGAAGATGATATTCACCTGGTGAATGGACATGCGATTCTCTGGAGACCAAAGAAGCAGGAAGCATGCAAATGGTGCCCAAGCTAGTGTAAGACTTGGAAAAGTTGAGAAAACTTTATTCCTCTCAATTAAGTACTTCTAGGACTCACCCTAAGTTGCCAAACTATTCCTGCTGGGCCAACACACCTACAGTCTTTCTGAATCGTGTATGCCACTATCCTCACCCAGAGTACAACACGCAGCACGATATGCAAAACAAAGGTGAAAAATCCTTTTGAGGAAAAGTTGAAAGACATTACCTCAATTCTCAAATGTGCTGTGAGATATATATATGTATTTTTAAGTTGTTAATCACTTTAAAAGCGATACCTTATGTTCCATGCAAAACATATTTTAAAAATCCATACTACCTTTCTCTATGAAAATAGTGGCAAAGATGTACATATACCTATGGTACGGTGAACTCAAAATAAAAAGGATCAAATTCCCTGTTCAACTACCCAACTCCAGTAATAAGTAGAACACTTGTTCAAACAATTATCCAGAGAGAATCTGGGGATTGTGGAAAGAGAGGGAGAGGGAAAACCGCATCACATCTTGTTTAGAGGTACCTTCACATTCTGCCTTATTAAACAGATCATCCAATTGAGCAGAAATGTTCTGATCTACAAGTTGTATTTGCTCCTGCAAACTGTTTTCAGGGCCATCTGTCTGTAGTGTTACATTCTTTCAAGATACGTACACAAATGAAAAATATGCAAAGCAGTACACCAGAAAGTCCTCACGTAAAACATATACAAAGATTCCTTAATGGTTTGTCTCTTATGATTTTGCTTTGATGTTAAAATATTCAATCAATTAAATGAGACATACAAGATCCAAGTACCCTCTGAGTAACCATACAAATGTTACACCTCAAGTGAAAACTGATCTCCAGAGACATCATACAAAACCAGCTGATGTGCCAGACTGGTATGTGTAACATGAAAACATGGCAAATGGGACTGTGCTAAGAAGCAGGTTGAGCCCACCCACACAGGCCTTTTGCACGTACCATTTGTTGGCTCTCATGACACTGGGGGCCTGCAGTACAAGGCTATGAATACTCTACTCTGGAAGAAAATGAAGCATAGAAACTCTATCAAGCAGAAGCGCTGTAGATGTGCCATAAGATGACTTCTTCCCCTTTGAAAAAGAGCTCTTTAAGCAAAGAAATCTCAGAATTGCTAGAGAGAAGTAGAACATTCCAGGTGTAAAAAACCTTTTGCTTCTTAGACCAAAAAAAAGTGCATGGGCATGAGCCCAAGTAAACCCAGATGACATTAAAGCAATACAAATAATATCACTAGAGTAAAAGTAAAAACTAATTGCTCTACACTGTGAATATGTAGTTGGGCAGAAGACTTTACACTAGCAACATGACTCAGTAAACACACTCTTACCCATATTCCATGATGACACAGACCAGAATTTGGACTAAAGGAAGAATAAAAATATGTTAACAACTTAAAAGCGCTGAACCCAAGCCAAGAAGTACTAAGGAGGCCTGGGATTCACCACTAAGACAGCATAGTCAGGAGGCTGCTTGGTCAGCTTGGCTCTGGAGCAAAGTGATCCTGCATGGTGCCACGACACAGGGTGAGCACACCTGGATGACTTGCCATTAAGCGCAGGCAGGACATGAAGGAAAGGGGCAGGCTGTTAGCTCAGTCTCTGAAGATCTACTGTAAACAGGGTGATTGTATTTTAACTAGGAGTAAAAATATCCTAACAAAATCCATTGCATAATTCCAGCCTTCACTGTAGGAGGGCAGGAAGCCCTAATTTTACCAGTTTAACCCAATGAAACACTACCAGAAGATAATGCTGCAAGTAAGCAGCAGACAGAAAAAACACTGGAAATTTTATTTAACTAAAGTACTATAAAATGAAGTTAAATATAAGGCAAAACAAATATTTTCAATCCTCTTCAGATTCAGCCATGTTTTTAGAGGCAAAGTCCAAGTGTTGTTCTGTGACTTTCCCAACTCGCCATCTATTCATTCTGAATAGAGCAAAAAGCCAGAAGTCTCTGAAGTCTGTTGCAATATATGTATTATTTTTCTCACCTTCAGTGAGATGGAATTGTTAATTGCACAACTTCTTTTATGAGAGTTTTAAAGTGTAATCAGAGTATGTACAGGCCTTATTGTGTTAAAGGGGGAAAAAATCTGCCTCGCAGTCATCTTGGCATCACAATGTATCCATTAGCAATTGTTGATTTTAGCTTCTAACAGTGACTATAGCCATATCAATTCATGATGCTGACCTCTGTTTTTCTGAATGAATTAAGAGGAAGAGAAAAACGTGGCTTCCACTAAGCTTCCATTCCAGCACAGGAAATCCTGTGTGGTTAGATACAGTATGTGTCGTGCTCAGAGATTTCATTCTACTCCCCTTTAAAACACCAACATGAGCAGCATGTCACAGGAAATTCTTCCTTATTTTCAGTAGTTTGCAGGACAAGGTTTCTTTGGAAACAAGGTCAGCATGAATAGAGCATTGCTTCCTTATCACTACTAAGCAGCTGCGTTGAGGATGCGAGACACAACGCTGCACCCTGTCCCTGAATACCTCTTTTCATAAACTTTAAGCATATGCAGCTCAAGCAGTTAGAAGTTCCTTTGTGCTTTTTCATTTTGAGATTTTTATATCACACATTTTCAAAAAGAATATTTTTAAAGACTGTACTGAGCAACTTTAAGGTTAAACCCCACTTTAAAAAAAATAAATTAAAAAAATCAAACCTCCAACTGTTTCCAAATAGACAGCACCACACAGCAAAGCTGACAAAATTAAAGCACAGAGGTCTGGTCACCTCTTTGGGAAACGTGGGGTTCAATTCCAGCTGTAGTTGCAATTTACCACTTTCAAAGTGCAATGTATTGCTTTCAAGGCTGTAATTAATTACTTAATAAGCAATTTATGCAGGAATTATATGCCTAAAATGTAAAAGCAAATTCCAGTTTTTCCTGATATAAACCACTCATAAAACGCAGTTTCCCCCTATGCTAGCAAAACTACTGTCAAGTACACTGATGAATAAGGCTCTGCTAATTTCCCTCAAGAGAACGCCTTGAGAGGTTTGCATTGATAACAACAACGGTACCTGAAGTATTTGCATTTATTTTTTGCATATTTTTGAAAGGAAGTCAAGGGATGGAAGGAAAGTAGGTTTAAAAGTAGTCACAGGTTGTCAAACAGAACTAACTAACTAGTGGTAACCAACAGCAGACACCTCAAAGACATTTAAAACTAAGACACTTAACCCTGCCATGTCCAGAGAGACAGAAGAGGCATGGTCCACCCACCACATCAACTGAGAGCTCTTGGCAGAGGAGAGTAGAGACAACATGCTTGGTCTCCCTCTGCAGACTCTTTGATTCAGCATTTCAATGGAAGAGCTCAGAGGTGAGACTGCCAGCATTCCTCAGGCAAAAGCGTAGCAACAGCATGCAAAAGCAATGAACATAAAAGAAGGAAAGCATCACAGAGCAGTGACAAATAGTCCTAGCAGTTAAAATACATTGTAGGCTGAGGCATCGGCAATATGTAGGACCCTGGCCACAAAGCATTTCAGTCCCATTTGAGCTGAGCAACTCCACAAGAATTTTTCAGAAGAGCTACATAAAAACAGCAAATACAAACCCATTCTCAACAGGTTTGTCTTCCTAATTTTTGGGCTGCAGATCCCCTTAGAAGTAGTTCACAAAATCCCAAGTCTCCTCCCATTGAAAACCAGCCCCAAGCTGGTGAAATCTAGGATCTTGTATGTTCCTGCTAGGCTGGAATGCTAAAACATTCCTCAGGCTCCTAGACAGTATGAAAATGGCCTGGGTGAATACAATCACCTGGGGTACAATCTCTCCTTTTCTCCTGAAGAAAAGTCATAATGCAGGATAAGTTATTGGAAATTTGTGTCTTGAAGGAAATGACAATGGTAATAATCAGCAGATAGAATACTTTCCAGACATTTTAAATCTGTTGTAGAATGTGATACCTCTCTAAAGGTGATGCAGGTGCTTTCAGCTATGTCATCAGATAAGGTAAAAAATTCTACACTATTCTTGAGTTTGTGAACATACAGAAGCCATTTTACAATCTACAAAAAAAGTTACTATAGAGTCTGCTGCGTGTTGAATTACAAACCTGACTTTACAAGTAACTTCTAAAAGAAATGGCAAAGGATAAGAAAGTAATATTTTAATAAAAACACTAGAACAGTAAAGAAGTGCAAACACAGTCTCTTTGAGCATTTAAGAAGCTAATTGGTACAATATTCCTATGACACTGGGACAATGTAGGCTAATTTTGCCAAGTGAACAGCAACACATGGGCTTTGCCCTGAAGAGCAGAGAAGTAACTCCTCACAAAGGAGGAGGAATTCTCTCTTCAGGCATTCAAACCTTTAGACTCTCTGTACTTTTTTTTCAAGATACTGCTTTTATCGTAAACCTCAATATACTTTATGCAGCCAGTACAATTTATTTGACACCTTAACACCTGTGAGATAACTAATAGGATAGATTTTCTTTAAATTCCAATGTAAGGCTAGAAAGAAAATACCATGATCCAAACCATACCTGACCCCTTAGATATTTTAACACTTTATTTGGATTTGCTGTTCCATCTAACTTAAAGTTGTATTGGAAACCAGTTAAAGAAGATCCAACAGGTCCATTCGTAGCAGGAACTTCTTCCTCAGCAGAGTTTTATCTTTATTCTTAGAAATCTGACTGTGTGTGCAAAGCCAGAAAACAACATCTTGAAATGAAATGCAGTAAGTACTTCTGTTGGTGCAACTCACAGATATGTTGTTAAGATACTCTGCTTGACTCCAGTGCATTTGACAGGGCAAAACATTGATTTCTTTATGGATATGAAGTTAAACTGAAGCTGAAAAGGGAGGCTGAAGTGCTATTTCTGTTCTGACAGCAACTATGGAAAATCCCAAACAGTTCTTTTTCAGTATTACTCAAACTAGTAATTAAACCTGACCAGTTCACTGGTGGGTTGTTTATCTGTAGCTGGTAGGGTCCCAGCACACAGGACCAACTGGAGTCAGAAAAGCCCTTTCACATACCAGGCAGTTGCAGGCAGGGCCAGGACTGCCTGGCACAGGGGCTGCTGAAGCAGCTACAGCAGGTTCCACCTGGCTTTGGAGGGGCCAGGCTCTGGGATCACATCACCCCAGTGTCACACACAGCACTCCCTGCTCCCATCCTCAGAGCTCCACAGCCCAAGGCCTGCAGAGGCCGACTGTTTCTGCACAAGGCTTTCAAACTGTGAAATCTGTACTGCTTGGCACAAGCACGTTTACTGCTTATTCTACCTGTTATGGAAGAAACAACAGGGAAAAGCTTCTGCCTGAAAAACAGACAGCATAAGCTACACTGGCATCATAATAAACACACTAGCTATGAGAAAGGAAACCACAAGGCTAGAAACGGCCCCTCAAACAGAACAGCTTCCAGGAAGTCACTATTGAGCAATTCTAATAATTTACATCATGTTTGTTTACAGAATTATTTGCATGCAGTACACTGTAAGGCAGAAATGGGAAAATAATACCAGAGCTGAGTGCAAGCAAGACAGCAGAAAGCCTGATCGGAGATTCAAGGACATATTGACCAAAGTCATTAAGAAGGACTACAAGTTACACAAGTGACTTGGCTTAAAGTCAGTGTTAAATTTCTTTCAGTTCTTGCAAAACCTGAAAATCACCAGTATTCATCCCTTTCCTGGCAAAACGCCTCATTCTTTACATTATCTTTTTAACAGAATAATCAAGGCGGAATAAAGTTGGAAATTTCCTTCTGGAACCATCAAATCAATCCCTATGCAGGTGATTTTCATCTTATGGGAAAATTATTCCTTGTTTTCAGTTCCATCTTCAGCACAGAAGTATTTCATTCTACTGGCTGCAAACTGAACCTGCAAAACCAGGTTCATTACCTCTCACATGAAGAAATACACTCCTCTGTAACTTATACCTGTCTGGCTAAGACATTTCACGTAGCAACAGATTTCCAGGCTAGAGGAAGGAACAAAACAAACATTCATGTACTCAGAGAGCTATGAAATTCCTGGGGCAAAAGGCCACTTAGAAATACAGAGGACCTTGAGGGGCTGAAAAACTCCACTACAGCACAGAAGGCTAACCAATGGGCAGCTGCAGTGGAATGTGGAATGTGGGAAAAACCCCCAAACAAACAAACACACCCCAAACCCCCACACCCTAATAATTAAAGTACAATTTCTAAACGTTATGGGGTGAATCATTCAATTGGTCTCCACAGAGGCTTGATATTTCCCATTCAGGAACAAGCATCCACTTCATCACTGTGGTCCCTGGAATTTTAAGGGTTCCTTTTCCAGTGGTAAAAGGATACCATAAAACAGGAATCAGCTTTACTGCTTTTCATTAGTCTTTCAGGCAAGAACTATTTTAATCTCACCAGAACTTTTTCCAGGCTGTTAACAAGCAGATGGGTCATTTGTGCAAAGGCTTTTGCCCTACTGCACCAGAAAAGGAAGAAAATGATATTTAGAAAATGGTAATAGGAAAATGGCAAACACAGTTTTGTTTAAAGACAAACAAAATGAAAAAAAGCACATTCACATTGTCAATAAGAAAGACTTGGAAGATTCACTTACTAGCTCTAGAACTTTATATTTTTATAGCATAAACCCCAAAACATTTGGTTAACCAAGTTACATAACTCAGAGCAACAACTATCCAAGCTGATTTAATCTATGTAAGGCCACTAACATTTGAGGATTAAACACAGAAATGTGGCAATTAAGGCCTCTAATGTTTTTAATAGTGTACAGTTGAAGAGATTTTTGTCTAATGGAATTATGAAACAGAAGTGTGTCTTCTTTAGTATCTTCACAAGCTTGCATTTCTTGCTGTCAGTATCAGACCTCCCAGTACAGTCATCATACAAATAATCAATAAAAATACTTTGCAAAATGCCCGTCTGATATTAGTCAGTCAGCCAAGATCTCTAAGTTTAGGAATAAGAGTAGCATTTTTCAGCATGGAAATCGGTGCGTCAACAACCATTCTTCTCCTGCACAAAACCTCTAACAATGCCAGCTCAGAGCAACACTAGCTTCATTTACGGGTGGGAAAAAAGGCGTCCCTTTGTACCATCAGTTTTGTGCCCTTTCAGTAGCAGCTCCGGTGGTAGATTGGTGTGGACAATCGTAGTGACCATCTGTGACTATGAGACTGTTCGAGAGCTGCAAGACTAACTTAAGTTCGGCATCGCCACATCTTGCCCTGCTGAGTCTTTCATATGGCTTTGAAAAACTTAATGAAAATGGATACATTCAAAGCTGAATAAAAAGAGGTCTCAACAGGCTTGACCCTAAACCTAAACAATGGAACTGTAATGCCAGCACCATTGTAGCAACACGACAGATGTAGGTCGTGTTAGCTTTCATCCGTAGCTGTGACTGATAGCTTGCAATTTGCTGACAAGACATCTAGTTTCCATTTTCATTTGGTTTGTAGGCACGAATTTCAAGGGTTCAATTAAGATAGAAGATGCACTTTTTTCTTTTTTTGGTTGTTCACAAATTCTTGCAAAGAACTACAGTCAGCACATGTCACTGACCTAGGGACATTCTTACACTAAATGCACCCTGAAGTATTTAATCTAAAATTACTCAGTGCAAAGCTGGTTTAAAAAGTTTAGAGAGGAATATTAATGCTTAAACAAAAAGGTTAACTCACAAAATCTTTAGTATCAGTGCAGTATATAGCTTTAATATATAGTAGTATTTTCCTGCTTGATTTAATTATATAATCTGAATTGTATGAGATTTTGTTAATTAGCTCCATAAATCCATCCATCATAAGCTCACATTCACTGTCAGTACATCCTCACCATGTGATCTGTCCTATTTGGATCAAGATGAGAAATTGATTTATGTTGGAGCTGGGGAAAACAAGCAAACAAGCAAAATCTCCTAATCTACACAGATTACTTGAAGAGCAGTCACAAGACCCACCTGGGTCAGGGCAACCCCTGGTATCAATACAGGCTGGGGGAGGAACAGATCAAGGGCAGCACTGCTGAAAATAAGTTGTGGGTGCTGGTGAATGAGAGGCTGGACATGGGCTGACAATGTGCACTTGCAGCCCAGAAAGCCAGTTGTATCCTGGGCTGCACGAAAAGCAGCATGGCCAGAAGGTCGAGGGAGGGGGATTCTGTCCCTCTGCTCCACTCTGGTGAGATCCCACCTGGAGTGCTGCATCCAGCTCTGGGGTCCCCGGCACAGGAAGGACATAGACCTGTTGGAGCGATGGCCACCAAGTTGATTAGAGGGATGGAGCACCTCTCTTATGAAAGAAGGCTAAAATTTTTGGGATTGCTCATCCTGGAGAAGAAAAAGCTTTGGGATGACCTAATTGCAACCTTCCACTACCTGAAGGGAGGCTGCAAGAAAAATGGAGAAAGACTTGTTACAAGGGCCTGTAGTGACAGGACAAGGGGCAATGGCTTCAGGTTTAAAGTAGATACAAGGAAGAAATTCTTCACACTGTGAGAGTAGTGAGGCACAGGAATAGGCTGACCAGAGAAGTTGTGGCTGCCCTATCCCTAGAAGTCTTCAGGGTTAGTGGCTAGCTTTGGGATAATCTGGAGAGGCCAAGACCTCACAGAGAAGTGTCCTCCCTTAGATTCAATACCCCTGGTTTCTCCAATAGAGTGAGAGACCAAATATGCCAAGATGCAAGTGAAAAAATATCTCTTTACCGAGAAAAAGTGCTGATAACAATTCTGATAAAACTGGGTTAAACCAACTGATGAGAAGAAACTTTCCAAGCCCCACCCTCCAGACCAGTTTGAGGTGGCAGCCCAGTCTCCCCCACCTAGAAAAAACACACATGGCCACAGGACAGAGACAAGATGGCCATCCTTCCATGTGGTTTGCCTCCCCCATGCCCAGAAAACCTGGCAGGAACAGCTGGAGAGTCAGTGCTGGACTGATGCTGTGGTGCTGGTACAGGCAGCTGGAAGGGTAAGCGGGTTAGTTTTCAAGGATCATCTCCTCCAAGTTCAAGAATGGTCTGCCCTGATGAGCAGAAGTCAAGCAGAAGCGGCAGGAGGCCTAAATAGATGAACAGGGAGCTCTTGTCAAAACTCAAACGTAAAGGAGGCATATGAGAGGAGGCAACCGGGACAGGTGATCCAGGAAAAATACAAAGACGCTATCCCAGCATGCAAGGAGGAAGTTAGGAAAGCCAAATACCTGCCTGGTGTTGAATCTGGCTAGAAACATGAAGGACAAAAAGAAGGGCTCATGCAAGTGTATCAACAACAAAAGGAAGATGAGGGAGAAATGGGAGGCCACTGTTCAGTGGAGCAGTGAACATGGTGCCAAAGGAAAGAGAAAATGCAGAGATGTTCGATGAAACACGATCCTTGTGACAAACAAGAACCAGCCATGATCAAGTCAGGCAACAGGAAGAGCCATTTAGCAGCATATTCTATAAATGCAACACAATGTCCCTGCCTCTCCTTCCTGGTAAAGAATCCCATATGCCAGCTGAGGTTATTCCAAGGGGAAGGAGGACAATAGCTTTATTCAGCAAATACATTGCTCATATGGGATGCAGTACAGGCGATGCAAGATATGGGTCAGAGCAGGAGATTTAAATAAGTTTCAAGTACACTGCTATTATGAAGCATCCTTTACACCTCTGAAACTAAGATGCAGTGTGTTTGGCACTTAAATGGAGTTTACTGCTCACTCAGAATAACTGGAATGTTTTCTTTCTAGAACAGTCCATAAAATAAAGTTTTGAACAATGAAGATCCCATAAGTTATTTAACATAAAGGGCTATGCCCTTTCTTTTCAAAAGTCTGACCAGAAGTCCAATGAAGTCAATAGCTGCTTTCTTCTGAATTTATAGCAAGTTTGGTTAGGTCCTTTAAAGGGACATGGATTTTACTGTGGAAAGTGCTGTCTTGATAGGAAAGAGCAGAATGCTGTAAAATACGCAAAGAGATAGTCCATATCTCAAGCCACATCCGAGAGCTCTTCTACCCAAACAAGGAGTAGAATCAATCGTTTCCCAGACAACTGTAGTCTTCTATCATTGTTGGATTTGGTGTTTAAACTGAAGAGGACAGGCATAGGACAGATGGCCAAAGCTTCAGCACAACCATCTTTCTGCAGTGTTCCTTTAAAAAACTCATGTAAGATTGCATATAATAAGCCAGTAAACATTAGATAAGCCAGTGCAAAAGAAAACCAGTTTCAAAGTTGCTAGGCTTCCTCTTAGCAGTATCTGTAGGGAAGCAGAGACCACAGGTCGGGCTTTTTTGCCAAAGGTAATTTCACAGACAAATTAAGAATCCCTCGAAGCTATTACATATTAGTCCTTAAAGGTGCCAGTTTTATAATTTATTGCACACTGGCAACTTGCAGAGGCTGTACAGAAGGTTACTGAATTCAAGACCTCAACAACACAGAGCAACGTACACCCCTGAACATACCAGATAAGATTTATTGTCATTCTTCAAAGGAAATACTGAATTGTATTTAGATCACACAAACTAAGTATAAAGATGAGCAAGTGAAGTCTGCAATTACAATGCATGTACCAACCTAACCTCAAAATACTATATAGTGTAAACACTCCTAATATTTTTACATTGCAATAAAGATATTTCCTGTATGAAAAATTAGAAGTGAACAAGAAAACCCCAAGCCAAACCACTGAGTGGGTTGAAAAAACATCTTAAAATATCTTAACTCAGATGCTCAGAGATGGGAGAAGGCAAATCTTATTTTAAGAGCTTCCTGAGTAAAAACTACTGGGATTTTTGGAAACTCAGCACTTAACTTTGTAAACAGACGTGCTTCTTCCTAACTTCCCTCATCCCATCCATTGTTTTATTTATCTGATTTAATAAAAGTTTCTCTTACACAAAGGAAAAAAGACTGCAATTTAAACTCCTGTCCTAATTAAAGGTTTCCTTGTTCTATTATGTACCTTACTTGACTGCTCAATGCTATTGCACAGAAGAACAATACATATTTAAATCACTAATCCCCACAAGGGAAGAGAGCCAGTACATTTGGAGTTCTGCAGTAACTGTAACAACCTTGCTTGGGGACAAAATACTACTAAAAAATACGTTAATCTAAACTTTCTTCCTGACTCTAACACTCCACACCTACTGATCTTTATATTTCTAAGATTTTGTACACTTACAGTCATGTGCTGCTGCCTCCTGTACAAGCTTGCGAGGTTTGAACTGTGGAGAGGGTGGAAGTACAGACCATTAAAAGGCTGAGTTACTCAGACACAGGTCAGTGTCAGAATACACCACAGGATTTGCACTACCACCCATGAGACTTCTGGAAACAAAAGGGACCTTCACAAACAGCTGCATATCTCAAACTCTAGTCCTGGCAATTTAGGACATCAGCTTTCAGACTACAGATTTTTCACTCAGAGACAAAAGTGACCAATAAGTTCATCCCACTCAAAAGAAATGCAAAACTTAACTTTCCCAGCTTTGCTTTTTGTAGGCAACCTGCAAACATGAGCCTGAAGCTAACTGAGCTGTTTAGCCTGCAGGATGATAAAGAACAACAGTATCAATATTATTCATAAATTCCACTGGTGAGAGCCACTGAACACAACAGTGTCAGCCCACTGAGCACATCTTTTTGTTAGAAGTTTGCAGATGACCTACTGAAATGGTAGCGTGCAGCTCTGTTTGGGAATATAATATAATCTAAGAGGCTCCAAGGAAAATGCCTTACACTTCCTCATTCATCTCCTGACCAAGCATATTACCTTCCTACGCATAATTTCAAGTTGGATCATGATACAGGTTAAGTGTGCATTCAGTAGTGGGGCAGCATCTGCAACCAGTCCCCAACCATACCATGTGGTGCACACATATCCCAGGTAGGCAATTCAGATCATAAGACAACAGCATAGGTAGTCACAACAGAAGGAAGGCATGCAGGTTTGTGAGGGACTGTGGCAGAGAAAATAATAGTTTGGTTACAAAAAAACCCCAAACAAAACAAAACAACACAACCTCCCAAAACAAAAACAAAAAAATCACTGTAATAAAAACTTTGCCCACAGCTTGCCCCAGAATCCTGTCTCGAGCGGGGCTCTGGATAGAGGTGATTCCAATAGCCTGAATGTGCTCTAGGTTGGCTATGTTTGATCAAGGCTTAAGTGTATCATCACTATGGATTTAAGGCCTTGCATTACAAGTAAAAAACATTATCTCTTTCTGGTTAGTGCTATGTATTTTACACACACAGAGACACAGAAGATGTTCAGCAACATGATCCTGTCACCAAAATACTTTCCCTATGACAACGTTCAGGGAAATAAATAACTTAGGGAATAAATAATACACTTGTAAAGCAAATCAGCAAACTTATTTGAAATACAAACTCAAAGGTTTTTAATATTAACACAACTTTTATTCAGGAGGCAAAAATCGTTCTTGTTGTTCAATATTCTATGGAACCTCCATTCCATCAATATTGCAATTTCACAGCTAAACATATTAATAGGGTCATAAATATTCAGATTATGTAATAAAGGCAGCGAAAGCAGATGATAAAATGCTGTTAACATTCATTTACAGCAGCTGGGAAGGCCCTGCCAAATGTTGCTTTACATAACAGGTCGTGACGCTCTGACTGCATTAAGCTTTCGGATCACTCCTCCTTTATCTGCTACGATTTTGAACACAATACGAGACAGAGCAGACTAACCAATGGATTTAGAAGCCCTTTCAAGCACACCAACATTCAAAGGTTTAAAAGATTAAAACATCCAAAAGGGCCTTGTGGTTACTACATTTGTGCTTTTGCATTTTATAGTGCAGACATGAAAGTGACATTTACATCTCTTCATTACCTCAGAATTCAGTGCCTCCAATAAATTTTAAAAGTGAGTTTATTTTATTGGAGAATGCTTAAGTTATATGCAAAAAAGGAAGTAACAGTCAGTAAACTGAAAACATCACCACTACAGTTTTCACAAGGCATATTGAGTACTACTGACACATTCCATAATGTCTGCATAATCCTGTCCACAACCCACACTCATTTTATCTTCTGAGTTGCATCTGAGTCAAGTGACAGTTCTTGCTTTGCTCCAGCATATTCTGCATTGCATTTCCTTTGTTTTAGAATAGTCTCTCCTACACTTAAGAAGTCAGGATTCCCAAAGCATGGGTCAGATCCTATAAGCTCCCAGGAAAGCATCAGCCAGGCACATTGACCGTGGGACTGGGTCTGAATGTTCTACTGTAAAAAATGATGACTCATAGTTTGATTCATTTGTTTTTGCATATTCCCATGCCAAAAATAAGCCCAGTCCTGCAGACATTATGGAGATTAGTAGCCCTAGGAAGGTTAAGAGCTCTGGTGAGGTCAATGAATTCATGTGTGTGAAGTAAACAAGGCTGTGCGTAACAGGACACACAGCAGCTACTATTCTGCTTGTAAAAGCAGTACTGCTTCATTCATCCCTCCAGCCCTGTGTTAGGGAGCGACTATTCAGAGAACTGAATGCATTCAAAACCTAATGCTTTAACTGACTGAAATTTTACTGCAGTGTGTCTTAAGCTTTTTCTGTAGCCCAGCTCATTAGAGAACACTGACATGTCTATACACAACTGCGAAGCTTCCTCAGAACTTAATGGTTCTGACTCCACCTCACCCATGTGGGGCCCTCCTTCAGCAAGGCCCACCTCAGCACTTGGGAAACCACCTAAATACCAGATGCTGGCAAAAATATTAGTCATCCTGGGAAAAATAAAATTCACAAAGAAAAACACCAGTTTCATCAACAATTGTTAATGTTGTGAAGTCTGCATCAAATTACAAGGAACTTGGTATTAGTTTTTTGATGGGAGTACAGCTGCCCTCAGCCAGCTTAATGAAACTCTTGTCAGTCCATTCAGTCACCTGAAATTTTGATGTCTCCTTGAGCAGAGTCTGTCTCAGAAGAGACCAAAAATGTTTTTTCACTAAGTCAGGTATGTCTGTTCAAGAACTACAGAAGAGGTATGTATTTCCCAAAATCACAAACTCTTGAGATAAGATTCAGAGGGGTAATTCCAAGGTTATAAACACACTTTAATAGGAATAATGGCTCATATGATCCTAGTAACAGGTCTGAATTCCCATTACACAGTAAAATAATTCAAGTTGTAACCTAACAAGCTCTTCTTCAGAGTATCTTCCAAACAGACCTACAGGCAAGGCGGAGGTTTCAGTGATCATAACTAATCCCATGATCTCACATACTACTGGTGTCTTACAAACTAAGAAAAGTAATTGCAGAGACATAATAAAAAAATATTTAAATTAACTTTCAAATGTCCTAACATAGGCAATGCTAAGCAAAAACAAAGCCATATAATGTAAACAGCATGTGCTCTGCAAGCCAGATATTACAACTGAAAAAACAACAGATTACATAGAAATACATACTTAGAGAAATGAAGTTTCTATTAAATCTTCACATATATGCTATCTCCTTATTTATGGTATTTCTGAAGCTTATAAGCATACTCTTATCCAGTAGGAACTGCTTCTGATTCAGGATGAGTCAGCTATTCATTTAATCTAACAGTTGATTACAACTTAAAAAAAATCATCAAATGAACAGTCAGATAAATCATTGGATAACTCAGTGTGGTGCAGAACAGAACTAAGGACAAATTGCCTGGGAAAACATGCCAGTGCACAAGTGCAGAAGCACACCTGAAGGGTTGTCTTAAATCCCCCTTTAAATTAAGTTGAAAAGAATATGGACATTTCTATCATTTCCATCTTCCAGCCTGATTCTCAGCTACAGTGCTTTGCATACAGCTGTTCAAACAACCTGACTTTACCACATACAGCTGCAGCAGTATAAGTAAAGAACAGGCACGTTAATGCACTCAAGTAAAGCCCTAAATCAATAACAAGTACCTTGGCTTCTTGAAGCACTGTCTGTTGCCCTACAAAACAATTCAGCAAAGGAACTATCCTGATCAACTGTCATGACTGGTAAAACGTTCCTTGTTTTTCCTCCTTACATTAATGCATTGTAAACATTCACCTCTAGTCACTAACTCCCAAAACATTCACTGTTATTTGACTAACAACTGCAGACTTGCCTCAGTAATATATTTGCAGACCCACTGCCCTTCCTTCCTCCTTAAACATCAGTTGTGGCAATTTTTCTGCCCTCAGAAAGACCCCAAACAAACCCTGTGCTTTACAGATATGAAATAAGTGAAGAATATTTGCAGAATCAGCTATTCATGAATCTGCAGCTCAGGCACCTGGGGAGCAGAACTGCCATGGGATGGAGGACTGACTATGCTGTACAGAGGGAGTGTTGCAGGAAGAGTCATCGAAGCAAAGGTTCAAGCAAACAGACATTCATTTGTGAACCTTTCAAACTCTGAGCAAACATTTTGTTCATAGATCATCTGCAAAACTAGAGACAGTCTGCCAAACATTGCCATGATGCTCATAGGGCATTAAGATTAAAACTCATTACAAAGGAAAAGGTTAGGGTTTTTTTCTGTATACTGTATACCCCATGCAATGAATAAATACGGTATTCTCTGAATACTTCCCCTCCAGATTAATAAAGTATTCTTAATTTAGAATGGTCACATAAATATCTCAATTCTAAGGTGGTCCTCCTCCATTTTTTTAAAAAACAGTAGAGCAGGAACATACTCTGGTGGAATACATAGCAAGACCTCTATCTCTCAGGTGACTGCTTTAACTACCAGTCAATGGATTCATAACCACTCTGTATATAATTAAATAGTCATTAAGTCTGGGGAAAAGCAGGAGAGCTTCAACAAGCAACAAATCAGGGAGCCACGTACCAGAATTCTCAGTTCCTTAGTTCTCAGAACAGTCATTTGCAAGGTTAGTGAGCTGTATTCAAGACTCAATTTTGAGTAAGATAAAGGTGTACAAGATGTGAAACCAAACTCCTCATGCAAATACTCTGACCACTAGGAACGATGCACTTATCAGATTCACTCCTGATGTCACAATTTCATACAAATTTTCACATAGTTCAGCAGAAGAAGCTAACATTTTTAGGTCTACTCCAGTGGCAACTCAGATGACATCAGCATGGATGAGGCTGGCACTTTTGTCTCTGCCAGTTGGAGGCAAGGCAGTTTCTGGTCTACAAATAAGGGAACGATGTTAGAGCTGTTGTGTTTCAAATTATACTGCAGAATAAACATGTAGGCCAGTACATGCAGTCGCATACACATATCCACAGGCACCTCCGAAGTGAGGCAGCAGCCAAGGGGAACTGAATGTGGCACCTGCATGGCAAAAACAGTAGCTAGAGTTCTTCTATGCATTTAATCCCACGGGATATTTTTCATCCTAGGTTCTTTGAGGCCTCATAGAAGACTGAAAAGTGCTATTATAGCCTGAAAGTCTGTCCCCCTAAGCATGAGCAGAGACCTCTCTGGTGTACAGTCCAAACTGGAACCACGAGGGAACAACACAGAGCTATACTGAACTGCCTGGCAGGCCACGAGCAAATCTTGTGCTTGAAATTTCCTTGAGCCAACCATATAACAACCCATCTACTCTCACCACTAATCAACTACTTTGCTAGTTAGGGTGGTATACATACTGGAGGAATTACACTTTGGCTCTTATTTTTATTGATTTTGCCTTTTTGATATGAAAAATAGGGTATTTTTTGGTCAAGAAAAATGTTTTTTTCTAGGTGCTGGGGTCCATCAGTGCTAGTCACTTTTCAAACATCCCCTCCTATGGGCACAGAAGCAGGCAATTCCCAAAAGTTGGAAGTCACACAGGTGAGGCAGAAGGCTGGCCTTGGCTGAGCAGGGATCTTCTCTTGGAAAGAAGGCAAAAAAAGAAGGTGTATGCCCAGTAGAAGAAAGGTCAAGAACATTGGAAGAATTCAGAGATGCTGCTTGCCACTGTAGGGAGAAAATTTGTGTGGCCAAAGCTCAGCTGGAGTTGAAGCTGGCCAGAAATGTGGGGGACAATAAAAAGAATTTTTTAAAATATATTAATGGAAATAGGCAGTACAGAAATATCACTAACCTGCTGCAGCCTGAGGATGGTCACCTCACAAACAGGGACAGAGATAAGGCAGAGGTGCTTAGCATTTTCTTTGCCTCTGTCTTCAACACAGATGACGAACTAAGGGGGTCTCGTTGCCCTGAGCTGGAGGACCATGACTGTGAGAATGATCAACTCCCAGTTGACCCTCAAATTGTGCAAAATCAGCTGGATACCTACGAATCTATGGGGCCTGATAGGATTCATCCCAGAATCCTCAAAGAACTAGCTGATGTTATTGCAAAACCTCTCTCGATGATTTTTGAGTGGTCTTGGGAATCTGGAGAGGTCCCAGCTGACTGGAAGCTGGCAAATGCTGCCCCAATTTTCAGGAAGGGCAAGAAGAAGGACCCTGGAAACTACACACGTCAGTATCACTTCAGTTTCAGTGACTGGTAAAGTTATAGAGATTTTCTGGGAGGTATTGAAACACACCTGAAAGACACCACAGTTGTTGGTCACAGCCAGTGCAGTTTCATGAGAGCAAAGTCCGCTTATCCAATCTGATTTCCTTTTATGACAAGGTAACCTACCTAGCTGATCGAGGGAAGCTAGTTGATGTAACCTTTTTGGATTTCACTAAAGCTTTCAATACTGTCTCTCACAGGATCCTTCTGGACAAAAGGTCCAGCACAGCTGGATAAACACATCCTGGGGTGGGTGAGCAATTGGCTCACAGGTCAAGCACAGAGGGTAAGAGTGAATGGGAAAACATCAGACTGTTGACCTGTCACTAGTGGGGTTCCACAGGGCTCCATCCTGGGCCCTGAGCGCTTCAACATCTTCATAAATGACTTGGATGCAGGACTGGAAGAGATACTGAGCAAGTCTGCAGATGACACAAAACTGGGAGGAGCTGTTGACTCTCTCAAACTCAGGAAGGCCCCGCAGAGAGACCGTGACAAATTAGAGGAGTGGCCAATCACCAACCAGGGTAAGTGCTGGATTCTGCACCTGGGATGGGTCAACCCTGGATGCACATTAAGATTGGGGAATTAGATGCTGGAAAGCAGTGCCATGGAAAGGGGTCTGGGGGTCCTCATCAATGGCAAGTTGAATATGAGCCAGCAGTGCCCTGGCAGCCAGGAGGGCCAATGGTGTCCCGGGGGGCATCAGGCAAAGCATCACCAGCCAGTCGAGGGAGGGGATTGTCCTGCTCTGCTCTGCACTGGGGCTGGGTACTGGAACAGGCTCCTCAAGGAAGTGGTCACAGCACCAAGCCTGACAGAGTTCAATAAGCTCACATCCCAGAGAAGTGAGTCTCACCTCGATGCTTGGCAAAATTATAGAGTAGATCCTCCAAGAATCTATGCTAAAGCACAGAAAATACTGTGACTGGTGACAGCCAACACAACTTTAATAAGGGGAAACTGTGCCTGAGAAACCTGGTGGTCTTCTCTGATGGGGTTACACAGCACTAGTAGAAAAGGGTAGAGCAATTGATGTCACCTACCTTGACTTGTGCATAGCATTTGACACTGTCTTACATGACAAACTGGAGACATGGATTTGACAGATGGCCTACTTGGTGGATAAGTAATTGGCTGGATGGTCTCACTCAAAGAGTTGTGGTCAACAGCTTGACATCCAAATGGAAACCAGTGACATGTGGTATTCCTCGGGGGTCGGTATTGGGACCAGGGCTTTTTTACATCTTTGTTTGTGACATGGACAGTAGGATTCAGTGTGCCCTCAGCAAGTTTGCGAATGACACCAAGCTGCGTAACCACAGGCTGGAACGGATGGCATCCAGAGGGCCTGGACAAGCTTGGAGAGATGGGACTGTGCAAAACTCATGAAGTTCAACATGGCTAAATATAAGGTACTGTATCTGGGTCAGAATAATTCCAAGAACAAATACAGGCTGGGCAGAGAACATATTGAGAGCAACCCTGAGAAGTACTTGGTGGTATTGCTTAACAAGAAGCTCAACATGGCCCAGCAATGCGTGTTTGCAGCACAGAAAACCAACCACATTCTGGTCTGTATCAAAAGCAGTGTGGTCAGCAGGTTGAGGGAGGGGATTCTGCCCCTCTACTCTGCTCTGGTGAGACTCCACCAGGAATGCTGCATCACAGCTCTGGGGCCCCCAATATAAGAAGAATGTGAACACGTGGACCTGCTAGAGCAAGTCCAAAGCACAGCCACAAAGATGATCAGAGGGCTGGAGCACCTCTCCTATGAAGACAGGCTGAGAGTTGGGGTTGTTCAGCCTGGAGAAAGCTCCAGGGAGACATCAGAGAAGAATTCCAGTACCTAAAGGCAGACTACTGGAGAGTTTGAGAGGGAATTTTTACAAAGGTATGCCATCACAGGAGAAGGGGTAATGGCTCCAAACTGAAAGAGAATAGGTTTAAAGTAGATATAAGGAAGAAATTCTTCACTCTGAGGAGTGAAGCACAGGAACAGGTTGCCCAGAAAAGTTGTGAATGCCCCATCCTTGAAAGTGTTCCAGACCATGTTGGATAGGTCTTTAAGCAACCTTGTGTAGTGGAAGATGTCACTGCTTATGGCAGGGGTTGGAACTAGATGATTATTCAAGGTCCCCTCCAACTCAAAACATTCGGTGTTCTGAAATACAGGTAAAAGCTGCAAAGTAAATTTTATTCACATTAGCTACTTGGTCATTGGTAGTTAAGAGTTATCTTTGCTCTTCCACCAGCAGCCTCTCAGTACTGCATGCCTCATTGCAGCCCAGTGCAATATACATATATATCACCAGGTATTTTTAGACATAAAAGCAGTTTCATAAGGAAAATGCACTCCAATTTGCTGTATGTTCGTACAGTCAGCCAGAGCCACACATATTCAGTATTCACCTTCCCTTGCTCTGCTATGTTAGCAGGTAGAAGCAGCACTAGAGTCCTGCTCAAATACAGACTATTTTTCTTGCCCACAGTTTTTCCATTAACATTTTCATATTTTTATTTACTTAAAGTACCAGAGACATCTCTAAAAGGCCAGATATCATACCCTCCTCAAGTGCCTTTATTCAGAATGGTTATGATGATAATGCATTAAAACCTTAGCAGAAGACACCTGAAGCAGGAAAAAGTCTCACAGGATGGCTGGAAGAAAAACAATAAAACCCCCCACCCCATAACCTCTCAGATCCAAAAAAACTCAGACAAGTAACACTGTCCATTTTATTCCATATTCCTAATTTATACATTCTAGCTTAAACAAGTTTGTTGATAGTCACCAGTCTAGATTCCAATGAGCTACAAGAAACAGTATGTTTCTGGCTGCTTTTTCTCTCATCAAGGCCACATGATCAAGTTCACAAGGTGTAGTGTATTTCAGCATCCCACAGGTAAAGTTAAAGATAGCAGTGGGAATACTGCTTAAGAAGCAGGGGATTTGACCCACAACTACAATATCATGTCAACAGAAGTGGCTGGCAATTAAAGGATTACAATACAGTCGACGATAATCCGATGAGCTCAGCTGCAGATGCCCATAGACTGCTCGTTGCAGGCTGCCAGGGAAGAAGTGATGCCAGGGGTGTGCACGATGGAACTCTGCCACTAGGCTTTTCCATGGCACCCTGGGAGGAGAGGAGCCCCTAGGAGGTCAGGACCTACAACCTTCTCTGGGCTCCCTCAACTCTTCTGCACAAGGTAACCTTCCCCCACTCTGCACGTGGTTGTGACTTCAATGCAAAGGTGTCTGAGGAGATTAACACTTTGGTTCTATTTTCTGTCATGACATTAAGAATCTCACTAATTTTATGCACTGTTACTTAGAAATTAGGAAAGCACAAGTACATGAAGGCAGCCTTAAAAAAAGGCACATAATGCACACAACCCTATTACATTGGTCTTAACCTCAAGGAGTCTGTTGAGCAGCAAAACCAGCATAGTCGTCAAGTTCTTAAATCAAGTTCCTACACATCCCAGTCATCCATTTGCAACATAATGCACCCATTAAAAGCCAACATTCTGTTACACAGCTGGTTCCTCATAGAAATAGTACTATTTATGCCAAGAACGCAGACAGCAATTTGCCATATACACAAGGCACCTATGAACAAGGGTTTATACATTGTTACTTCTACTTATCATCAAATTAGTGATTTGCAAGAGGTAGAGGTTGCTGTGCTGTCTAAACACTTGCAACAACCTTGGTGTGTTAAGTATCCTATAATAAGTGTAAGAACTTTTTTCTCTTGAGTATACCTTCAGAATGCCTTCATAAATACTGTCAAATGAGTAAGAGTAACTTTATGCCTAGCAACTCAGTCATAGCATCTTTTGGTACAGAGGCCTGTATTGAAGAGTATGGTGAAAGCTTAAGTGTGGGGTATTTTTTTAGTAGAACAAGTAGACTAGCACATAATCTTGTTCTATAATATAAAAATTTCTATTAGGTGACTGCTAATAATTTCAATTTCTCTGTAATTGTGTAAAACAGTAACTTAATTGCTGAGTTAGAAAGTTTCAGTTCAGATGCATGCTCAGTTTGGTACTGAATGAACACTTATTTTATCTTGCCTCTGACCTCACACTTTAGATTGTTTATCCTCTCTTCTCTTAAAAAAGAATCAGAGGGCAAAAGCAGAGAACAGCAGAGGCTTGAAAGAAGACAGGTTGTTGAAAGAACAGAGCCATACAAGAGCTATCACTGAATCTTATTAGACTTCTGCTGTACTCTGTAGTTTGTAAACATGAGCAAATTCCTCTGATTTTCAGAAAGCAGATACTCTGGAACTGCCTAGAAGAGCAGAGACTGGTTTCTTTTACCATATGAAAGAATATACACTGGAAAGTGAAAGGGGATCAGCATGTCTCCTTATTTAAACACAGACAAAAGCCAAAGGTGTGCCCCACTCCACTCCTTACACCCTGAAAGAAACAAGCAGCATCGTGAAGCCTCCACACAACAAGACAGCACCAACAAACTGCTAGTAGAACCTACATGCAGTGTAATTCAGATGAGTAAGCAGTGAGTAAGTTAAGGAGTCTGGATAGTTTACATGAATCTGCAGCAGTCAGTTACATTTCCCACAACACCTACTTATGTAAAGAGTTACAATCATTACTTCCTGGAAGTCATCATCCTGTAAGCCAGCTGCATTGGCTTCTGACTGCCTGCTTGTTGGCACTGCTACATCTGTAATGGGAAGGAGGAGGTTGCAAGAGAAACTCAAACAGGTTTTCTATTGGTCAATAATAGATAACAAAGTTAATAGGAGTATTCTAATTGATGAATCCACGGCCACACTTCTAAGCAAGGTCTACTGAAATTCTTTCTAGAAAAACAGAGAGAGAAAAGGTTCCCCCTCCCCCCCCCTTCTCATCACTAATTAAAATCAATCCCCCAGCTATGATCATGATAACTGCAGATAAAGAAACCACACACCTTAGGAGGGACTTCATTACAATCAGATCAACTGCACTGCCCTGCACTGGATAGTCTGAAGTAAATGACACAGGTCATCTTTAACTCATTTCACAGATATGATTATTACAGACTCTAATCATAAAGCATACACTGTGTCCACAACATTTTCTGACAGCATTTAATGGTTTTTCCCTTCCTACACCTGCAATACCTGCCTCATTAACATGTACCTAAAGCCAGGATTATTTTATGGTGCCAACAATGAACTGAAACTAGCATCTAATCCTTCTAGAGAAGACAAACTGTTCATGACAATGTTTGCATTCACTGACTAGCAGAGAGTAATATGAAATCATGGCCAGGCCAATATACAAGCTAGTTTTTAGAAACAGAACATTAGATTTGCTTGGGGTTATTGTCAAAACACTCTTCATTTTCCATAATGAGATTGCATCTCAATCTAAAGTCAGCTCCAGGAAAAATCCAGGTCCAGTGGGTTGTATGATGCAAGACTGAATACTGCATCTTGAAATTCATATAGATATATGCCTGAGAAATAGTGACATGAACAGAGGGGAGGGTAGGAGTTCCTGAAGAGGTTTTCCTTGATCAGTTACTAAGCTGAAGCTAACAGAAAATGGTTTGAGAATAGGATTGCTTTGCCTGGACAAGATAGATTAGTAGGCAGAGCACAGGCAAAATGTAATGCACTACCTTTCGCCTACCAGGTGGCTGTAACTGCCTTGTGACACACTGCAATGCCTACTAAAAGATAACTTCCACAAGCTGCAGAAAACAGTAGATTCCAGAGGAAGTGGAGCCTCAGGACTATGGCTCCATTACAACAGATCAAAGTGAATTGTTTGTCTTAGAGCACTCCCACAGGACCAAGCCACCACACAGACTGCCACAACAGCCTGCAGTTGTTTAAGTCTTGGAAACAAAGGAAAAACAGTGATAACCAACTCCTTTGGTTTTGGAGGCAGATATAGCCTTGGTAATGTAAAAGACACGCAGCATCTTCCTGAGCAGACAGCTCTGCCTTTACCCAAGAGATGGTCCCATGCTCTCAGCTATGGCCCTCCGTGCTTCATCCCATGTATCTGGCACTGCACAGCCCACCAGCCTCATCTGTTAGTGGTGCACAAGCAGTGATGCCAGTCATTGCCATTCAACCACTGACCCCAGTCTTCAGCTGCTGCTCTTCTTCCACATGTGTATGTATGTACAGACACACAGCCCCCCCAGTCTCTTGAACCTCAGGGTGTGTGGCATGGTGCCTGAGAAACAAAAAGTGGGGACAGAAAAGACAAAATAATTTCAGGCACAACAGGCCACTCGTGACTCACAGCAACCAGACTGACCAGCACAAAGCAAGGTCAGCCAGACTTGCCTCAGAGATGGTGAGCACTTGTTTGCATCAGCCCAGACAGCTCAGAGCAGAAAGCACAGGGCAGATCCCTGGAAAGGGTCGGGACAGTACGTAGCCAGGTGGGAGGAGCCAGTCACAGAGGAAAGGCTGCCATGAGATCAAACCTGCAGGAAGCAGAGGGGGCAGCACCCAGGGCACAGGAAGCCCTGGTACACATTTAGCCTAATCGCTCACACACAAAAACCAACCTCCACATTCCAAAGCCTATTTTACTCTGTGAAAGCCGAGCAGTAAGAGTAGATTAGGCTCTAATAGGGATTAATATAAACTAAGGTAGCAGCGATTTCCACTAGGGAGACTAGAAAGGTTAGACGTGGGGATAGTATGACAGGTAGATGTAGCAAAGGCTTGGAAAAAAAAAAAGGTAAAGGGAAGAACAAGCACCACAGGATCTTCCATTGACACCTGCCTGGCTCCATTTGTGCTCTCCCTCACGTTCATCCCCGTCCAAAACAGAGATTAAACGAGCTGCACTGTCAAGTCTTGGTCAGTGATTTCTAACAGGCTGTGTAATGGTCAGCAGGGGATTTCTTATCCAGTCTCAACAGCACTGACCCACTTTTTTCCAGCACTACCATCCATCACCTCTGACTGACAAGGAGACCAGTTCTCACAAAAGGCAAAACCTAACCCAAGTGAAGTCTGAGGCAGAAAATGAGAAGAAATTCGGATCCCATCAGGCCTTACTCCAGCCATTTCAAAGCTGTAAGTTTAATTTTATTAGCAACTAGAGCTTCAGTTCATAAAAAAGTGACCAATAAAAGATAATGACAGGAAATTCAATGAACCTTAGCATGATTTAGAGGGTTGCTCTGCAACAGCAAAACTGCACAGAAAGTACATTTGGAAAGGAAAAAAAAGCCCCAGAGAAGTGATCATAAAAAGTTTCCAAACTGCTTCAGAGTCAGAGGCAAATTAAAACTTTCTTAGAGACTAACAAAAATGTGCAATATACACGAAACATACACATTAAGGATGCACTGTGGTTGCCATACTGCCAGAAAGAAACACTGTTCAGACAATCCATTCACTGCTTACCTTTTCACATGTGCTACAGCAATCAAGACTTTATTAATCTTTAAATTCAAGTAAAATAATACATGTAGCTTCACTTAGTGCAGGGACACACCAGCTGCAGTGTGTAGTCAAATGAGGATAAAGAAAGTGTACTTTCCTGACTCTTGGCCATATCTTCAAAAAGATACAAAGAAAATGCTTTTTTTTCTTTAATTATATAGAAAGACTAAGAAACCAAAATCTCTGAAGTTCCTCAATCATGACCTTTGGGAAACAGGCTTTTTGTAGGGCTCCCCCGTGCTCCAAATAATTTGGTGCACAGTATTGTACCAAACCAAGTTCCTTAGTTTTCATTCCAAGAAAGCTGTAAGAAGAGTAAGAGTACTGAATGTGTTGGTGAAAAAAACCAAACAAAACCCAAACACCAAAACCAACCAAAAACCCCTGCCGTTTGGTTTATGACTGAACTACCTAATCTTGCAGATACCCCTTTCAGCTAGATAGTCAACTACAAACTCATGAACTTTTACCTGGACAAGGGAAGTTTGTACTCAGAAAGGAAGGATAAGAGAGCAGGGAGAAAATGGTGGCAGAAAAAGGTGAAGAACTGTCCTTCATTACAGAACATGTAACTCCAATTGGAAAACAGCACAGAAAACAATATCTTTTCTGTATCAGACAAAGTTCTGTGTGTGGTCAAGTTCTTGGACTAGAAAAATTTCTGCTAAACCACATGATAAACTTGAACTTTGGAAACTGGCATCTATTCATCAGATTCTTTTTGAAATAAACCTCAAGAATTCTGGCATCATCCAGGGTAC
This sequence comes from Poliocrania exsul, assembly GCA_035041345.1. Lineage (NCBI taxonomy): Eukaryota > Metazoa > Chordata > Aves > Passeriformes > Thamnophilidae > Poliocrania > Poliocrania exsul. Next base: position 32,309,342 of record JAWWLZ010000042.1, on the reverse strand, counting down.
CAAATGTTTCATTACAAAGACTTGTTTCAAAATAGCTATCAGTTTACGAAATTGACAACCCAATTTGTCCTTCAGAACTCATCATTTTCTCAGAGAAGCTTCTACTGCTGTTTTAAAGTGAAGTTGAAATTCTGTTTGCAATTCGGAATTTTCATTTTCCACAAAAATTAGGCAATGTAATACAGATTGCTATCAAGTTGTTTCCAGTGGAAAAACAGGAGTATTTTGTTCTGAAGAAGACCACAAAAATATTGATCTTAGGGAAGCATCTTCCTTCACAACCTGCTTTTGGGCTTTTATTTCCACTCAGTCATTTCCAACTGAAAAACACAGACAAGAAAAAAGGAAATGTCTAAGTAGCTCTTCCCTCAGCCCATTTCAGTTGGAGGTGCATTTGCATAAGAAGGCCAAAAGACTGTTAAATTCCAAAGATTCTCAACAGTTCAAACCATACAGAGGATCTCACTGAATAGACAAGCCCAGATAATTAGTCAGTACAATGTTTACTTATTCAAGGAACATTTCTCCTGTACATGGAAGGCCAGTTACAAGTCTTAAGAAGATAAACATATCAGTTTAACACTTGAGCGATCAGAAAGTTATGGAGGAGTATATCCCCAATCCTCCACTACTAAAACAGATTTCTTCCTCAGAGGGATAAATTTCTGAAGGAAGCCAGGTATTCAAGATTTCACTACCACACCCTTTACCATACTCAAAACACCCACACAGACATCAGAGGATGCTCTAGTATTTCTTCACCGCTGTGGACTGCTCAGTAACCTTATCAACAACTGCTCATAACGTTATCAACAGACACTACTTGACATTATCAGCAGTATGAAGGAGCAGCTGGTCCTCACTATACAAAAGGTAAGACAATAGGCTACTGTAGTCAATTGAGCTTTGAGTTAAGGAATGCTGTGTATTCATCTAAGTAGGGCCATAGAGCAGAAAGTTAATACTTGGCTTGTAACTATACCACCAGACTGCTGCTCATCTGAAAAGTATTTGTCCACTTTCTAGCTGTACCTGTATCCCCCATCCCAGTTGCAAGGTTGGTAAAACTACATCTAATAACTTTAGAGGACCAATAAAATTATCACATCCTTCAGAAAAAAACCAGATAGAACTGATATCTCTGGATGATATGGGATATTTTATTAATTATTTTACTTCCCAGGCACCTTTATGTCAAATGGATGTACAAAGGTACCTATGCCATCATAATATTCCCCCAAAACAACGGGTATAGGTATTCAGCTAGAGAGATCTAACTTCAGTATTAGGACATCCTTAAGAATTATCCTCCTTTCTATACGATGTGCAAGGAAGTGAACACAATTACCTTACTGCTACAACTGGGATAGTTCTTGACAGAAGTTAGACTGAAGAATAGGGATGTGGCAAAAAAATATGCAATTAAAAGTTCTGTCCAGCAGGTCAGAAGTACCTCATCCACTTCATCTTGACAAACAGGTAACATTTGCAGGTTTTCTACTGTTCCTGTATGATCTCCACCAAAGCAAGGGCCAATCTAGTGATACTGCTAAAAACCCAAGCAGAAGATGTCAGCTTCCAACACCCAGAGGAGTTAAGGCAGTTAAATGCCATCCTGACGCCCGAACCCAGATCTCGGAAGCTCAGCAGGGTCAGCCTCGGTTAGTACGTGGATTGGAGACCTCCTGGGAGTACTGGGGGCTGTACGTTCTAGTCCTGAGGACTTCACTGTCACTGTCCAAGCTCGCTCGGCCATGGCAGATAAACCTTAGGAGTCAAAGGGTGGGGCCAGTTCCGTGCATGCTGTGCCTCACCTAAAAAAATCCACTGTGCAGGCTCGAAGGGCACACCCACGTGGGGAGAGCCCTGCCCAAATCTTTGTTCGTGAAGACTAGCCATGATGATTTGAGGAGTTAAGAGCAGAAAAAAGCCATGTGAAGAATGGCAATGTTAAATCCTCATTTCCAAATATGGCACCTTATACATACCCTACAGGCCATACATGTTACAGGCTCCTCTTCCTCCAGTATCAATATTCAGACATCTTAGGACAGGATTTACAAATGCACACATCAGAGTTATGGTTTCTGAATCACTAATGCTGATGTTCAGCAAGCTGGGCTCAGTGCACTCTCACTACAAGGTAAGGGATATATCTGGTGTTACACTCCTTTGTGCACGCCTGTCCAGAGGACCTCAAATGGCCAGTTTGCTGCCCAATTGTCCACATCCTTCAGGCAACTAAACACATCAGCAGTGAGAAATCAGCTAGCCACTGTAAGCACTAGAAATCAGCAGCAGCAAAAGCTGTCTGGCCACACCCTTTCTCCTATCCTAATAGATGAAATTCCAAGCAGTACACATGGATCTGACTTGCCTGAATTTACACTCTCTTAAAGTTACCTTGTTGGCTACTTAGGGCTGACTCCTCAGCCCTTGAACCCCTCAGTATCAAAAAGAGTTTCAACAGTTGTATCACTACTTTTTTATACTATCACTGAGCTGGTGTCAAACAGAAATGCCTTCAGGTTGTGCCACCTGAAGTACAATTGTTGCAATGCTTGTTAAAGAAAAATCATCTCTGGTTACAATTGCTAGCCCAGCCTACTTTTTCAAACAACTGCTAATCAACAATTCAGGTGAGACAGTTGGGACCAGACTGAACACACACCAGACCACCACAAAGGAGCAAAGCAAGTTAAAAGTTTCTACTAAGCTACATTTACAAATGCCACCTCCCTCTGCAATTATGATGGCGGACTAAGACATCAAAGGAGAGCAAAGTTATCAGAGGTACTTTATACCTTAATCTTTGGTGTCTTTTGAAATGATCTGATATATGTAGCTGAAGGGCATGGTATTTTTTCTTCATTATTCAAAAGAGAAGAATGACTTATGTAGTAACTGGCTGCAGAAAATAAAAGCTGAGCCTGTAACAATCAAGTTAGGGGAAGGCAAAGAACAGCCCACACACTGCAATGAGCTTAAGATCTTGAACATTTTTTCTGCTCAGTGATCAAGACAAATCTGCACCATCTCCATAGAGAGGCAAAAGCACCAATCCTCCAAGGGCTCCATGGCAGTGAATCCACCAGCTATGCGAGAGCTCTCTTGGCCCTGCCCATGTCAGACAGACACACCTGAAGCATGGCCTACCTACCAAGCTCAGAGAAGACTCCTCACTGCCCACCTGTCTGGCAGGTCTCTTATTTTAAGCCTAGATTCTTTCCTGGACCCAAAAAGTCTTTCATTAGTGACAAGCATTTTTCATAAAAAGTTAAGCTTAGAAAGAAAAAAGCCTCAAAAACTACTCCTTTCCTTTTATGAGGAAAAACCCCAACAGAACTCCAAGAATTGTCATGAAAACTTGATATTGCAGAATCAAGTAATAGGAAAAAATATTGTGCAATTATACAGTCAGTAAATCTCTGAATAGCTGAGGAGTGGTCCCTTCCATCCTGTTTCAGATGCCTCATTTAGAAGGTCCCCAGCCCTTGACTGCATGGGGCAGGGAGGCTGTTCCTGAAGCCCATGGACCTGCATGAGGGCACACTACCTCTGCCCATCGCAGACCGTGGGCACCATCAAGGAGGGAACACCCTATGTGAAGAGCACACCCGCATCATTTTAATGAAGAGAGTTCAAGTGTAGCATAGCTTTTTAAATACTGCGTTTCACGTTTGCATCCATCCTTGGATTTACTGCAATTTGTGTATTGTGCAATATTTTCCCCGAGAGCACCCAGAAGAAAAGGACACGAACCCAGAGACCCACACCCCACTGCCTATGTCGCTGCTTCCCCAGTCTGTTTCACCCAAGGCACCGGCAGAGGGAAAACGCCAGGCGAGGAAACTCGAGGGTCTGGAAGCGCCGGTGGCAGAAGCCAGGATCGACCGGCGCTGTCCTTGGCACAATAGTTGGATGCGATACAGCTGGGAGATGCGAGGCTGAAATACTTCCTGGGATGGCTGAATGGGCTCATTCAGTAATCAAGGATAATTCTCTATTAGCCATCTTCTGCAGCTCAGCACAGAAACCACAGCCCTGAAGGGAGGGTGGGAGACACCAGCCATGTGCCTCGAGAAAGGGCTACGGCTTACTATTGTCTCTCGCTTCAGTAATTGCCAAGCCTTTTCTTTTAATTGTCCTCCCCCTTCCCCCCACCCCGTGTTACCCAAGTCGGTGGAGGAAGGGAAGGTGCTCGGTCGGGGCCGGGCGGCAGCGGCGGCTGCTCGTCCGCTGCCCGGCCCCACCATCCCCTCGCACCCCCCGGCGCCGCTCGGAGCGCGGGGGCAGCGCCAGCCGCCCCCTCCCCGCTTCCTGCCGCCACCAAGTTCGGGCAGCTGGGACCGGCCGGCGGCCGCAGAGGGGGCTCGGCCGGCAGGACCGCCGACCCCGCGGGGGCTCCTCCGCCGCCGCCCCTCGCTTACCTTTCACTTGACTTTCATACTCCGCTATAATCTCTTTGTCCTTTTTGAATCTGCTCGGGGTTGACATTATCCACTCGCTTCTTCCGCTTCTTCCCCTTGTTTTAAAATATTATTATCACTAATTACTCCTGTTTTTCTGGAGAGGCTCTCAAGTTGTGTGAGGCTGTCGGGGCGGCGGCGGGCGCTGGCCCCACGGGAACGCCGCCGGCACCGGAGCGGCGAGGCGGGGAGCGGCGGTCAGACTAGCCCCGGCGCGGGCACCATCGCCTCCCGGCACCGCCGCCGGCAGAACGCGGAGCGCGGCCCGGGGCCGCCGCAGGGCGGGGCGCGGAGCAGCTGCCGCGGGGCACCGCCGCCACTAGGCGAGGGCGGGGGCGCGGCGGCTGCGCCCCACCATTGTTAGCTCTCCTCGCACCCAGGAGAGGGGAAAGAAGCAGGGAGAGGGCGGTGGGCAGGAGGCGGCCGCCCTCGGTCCGTACGCCACAAGCACTAGTTGTTACTGCCGCCGCCGCGCTGGGCTGGGTGGGAGTTCGGGGCCGGCGCCCCGCCGTGACTAACCCCGAGCGGCAGAGCAGCAGCGCATGTCCCAGCACCGCCGGCTCGGGGCGACTCCCCCGCCGCGCCCTGGAGAGGTGTCTCCGGGAATAAACTTCTCCCCGCCCTCCCGCCGCTGTCTCCTCCCTTCCTGCCTGCCCGCCCGCCTCCGCTCCCCGCTGGCCGTGTCCGCCCGCCCTGCCGCGCCTCCCGTCGGCTGGCAGCCGCCGAGGGCGGGCTGGACCGCGGGCACAGCGCCCGGCAGGACCGGGGGTTCGGGCTGCGGCGGGGCGGGAGGAGAGAGATCCCCGCCCCGCCGCCCGCATCGAGCATATGGTGGCCGGGTCCCCTCGGGACGGGGCTGTAAGGCCGCTGTGCGGTGACAGAAGGCCCCTGACCCGGCGTGGAAAGTTGAAGTCCCGCGCTGCTCTCAGCGCCAAGCCGTGCGGGGAGGGGGAAGCCGGAGGGGACGTGTGTCCTTTGGGGCGCCATGTGCTTCCCCAGTGCCGCCGGAGGCTGTGCGGGGGGCGGGCGGGACCGCGGCTGCAGCGGGACCAGGGCATGGCAGCGCCGAGGGGAGAGCTGTGCCCTCGGCACAGCAGGCCCTGCTTCCACCGTCCTTGCCCGCCTGGAGCTGCCCTTCGCATGCTGCTTGCTCTGCAGAGCAGGAGTGCCGGCATGTCTATGTGGAGCACTCCCCAGAGCTCCTAGGGGAAACGAGCAAAGCAAGGTGGGAGGCCACCCAAAATGCAGCTCCCATAAACTGTTGTGCATTGCTCGCATCAGGGCTGGCTCTGTCTGATGGGGCATTAGAAAGACGCATTCCAGCTCAGCAAGCGATGGTGTGCTGCCCTCCCCACAAAGCTGGAGCTGTGAAAAAGGAAGAAAGTGGTCCAGAAGAGCAGGAATAGCTGAAAATGGGGGAGCATGGGCCGAGTGGCCAAAAGACATAGGTGACCCAGGCATGCCAGGGTCAGACAGCTCCTGAGTGCCTCCAGCAGTGGTAGGGATAGGGATAGCCTCCTTCTCTGCCTGCAGAGCTGCAAACTGGCTCAGCCCTTGGAAGCTGCAGAGGATGAGAGCTGGCTGCCAGCTCTGCAGGTGCAGCTGAGGCCATGCCTGCCAGGAGTCAAGCACAGTGGTTCACAAGGCTGGTAGCCACACTTCTCCAAGGGCCCTGGCTCTAAGCTTGGATATCACATGCAAAAGGAATCAGACAGAACTCAGGTTGCACAAGCCTTTGCCAGAGAAGAGTTTTCTAAAATAAACATTGAAAAGTGAGAGTGATGGACACTGATGGCTTCTGATGGGCAAAGAATGTGGCAGCTGTCATTCATAGGTCAAAGACAAAAAAATCAAACCCTAAGGCCACAGCTGCAGACTTTGGGCTGCAGGGAGATCAGCTCTGAAGACATTAAAGGCAGGCAGGGGATTTTCTGAGGCACAGAGGGCTCCACTGGTATGTACAGAAATGATTAAGCAAAGTTGCACACTATTCACAAGGACTTTCTAAAGGTAAATGCTGTGTGACTTGTGTGGTGAAAGTACCCAGAGATTCTATCCTGGACAGCTAGGCCTGGCACTGCCAGAACCTGACTCCTCAAGACAAATAAGAGTGAATGGTGGGATCATCTGCTACTGGGAAAGTTCAAGCTGGCTACCCAGTAATTTGGCTGGATTTGAGTTTGAGTGCTATGGGGACCTGGTGCTCGGAGGGCAATGGCACAGTTAACTGTACTCATGCAGACATTTTTGCTTGTGCTTATATTTAATTGTAATAAACAATTGCCTTGGTCACTCACTTCCACTGCTGCATTTCAGCAGTGATTGTACCTCTACCCTTTGTGGTTTGTTTTTCAGTTTCATTAGGTACCATGCTCTCCCTGCTACAGAATCAGAGTAGTGGGATTCTGTTCCACTTTCCCTCTTCATGTGTTGTTCTCTGTAGTTTTATTACATGTCTTTCTCTTGCCCTCCCAGCAAAATCTTCCAGTGCTGATCCCAATTCAGATCACCTTAACCAATCTTAGTACAGGAGGTTATTGTCTAAAACCAATTTAACTCCAAGTTGGATAGTCAAATTACATCCCTTGAATAAAAAGCCCAGCCTCAAAAGAGCAGTTGTCTCTGTAGTCCCAAGCACTCTGATTTTTGTCTCAATCATTGATGCCAACATCTTGCCTCTTGCCTGTTCCAGTCCATCTGGCTGGGAACTGGCTGATTTGCAAGACAGTGGGACATGTTCCCTGGGGACACAGGGCACTAGCTGGAGATTAGCTGTAATTCTTACCTGATCTTTCAGAGCACAGCATTTTACAAACAATAGGAAAGGGAACAGTGGTCATATCCCCTTGTGCCCTTCATGAGAATGTGCAGGCTGTCATTTGAGGCCAGGCCAGTCCCTTTCTCCCTTGCTTAGGACCTGGGCACGCAAACAATGCCCAAGATGTGGCTGGAAGTGTGGACCTTCCTTCTCCTCTCCTTGGGGCTGAAGGACACAGCCCTTTCTTGCCATTGAGCCTATGCTGGGAGACTGCCCAGGAGAAGGGTGCAGAGGGAGGCTGAACACCAATGTCTACACCATCCCTTCCCTCTGCACAAGGTCCTATAGCCAGAGGATGAGTGTGGCTCCACAGATCCAAATCGGAGGCTGTGGGTGTAGCAGTTCTGTTAATCTGCAAAGGCAATTGCCTGTGAAGATGCAGAAACCGTCTTCTGGCTCTGGAGATTGATCTCCCTGAATTCTGCTGTTTGGTTCAGGGTTGTGTGTCCATGGTAGGACCATTGAGAAAGGATTGGCCAGTGATGCAAGAGGCTTGCATGTGCAAGGCTCGGAGCTGCACAGATTCTGGATCCCTGAGGAAGGGTTGGACTCTAGGACAACCAGGATTGAGCTGGCTGAGAAATCTGATTCTGGCCCCCTGTCCTTGTCCTCCCCCCACTCCCCCTTACCCCCTCCCATCCTTCTTTAGGGATTGGCAAAGGATTGTGCATTATTACATGGGTGTAATCTTCTTTTAAGAAGTTCATGGCAGCTCAAGTCTCTGGACTCAATTCTGCGCTGATTTACACAGCCTGCAATCCCATTGTGAGTATGGTGATTGCACAGGAACAGACCCTGCCTGGGCTTGGCAATGCCACATTAGAGGTGACTT
>JAWWLZ010000042.1:32282512-32301123 GCA_035041345.1 Poliocrania exsul | reverse complement strand
TTTGTGGCCTAGCAAATACAACTAAACCCTTAGCAATTCTACTTCTAGCTCTTACATTTTACTTTATTTTAGCATATCCAACAATCCCATTGTGAGTATGGTGATTGCACAGGAACAGACCCTGCCTGGGCTTGGCAATGCCACATTAGAGGTGACTTACAGGGCACAGGAGGTTATTGCAAAAAATGCTTGTTCCCAAAGAGATCCCCACAGAGTTCCCATCAATTTCGAGAGCAGTGAGTGCTACAGCTGTGGAACAGTCTTGTTATGTGAACTCCTGTGCACCCGTGGATGATGCTTGAGAAGTCATGTTTATCCAGTGTTGTTCTGTGAACTCTAACTTATTTCTTGTAGAGCATATCCAGGTCTTGGCAGGGAGGATGCTATAGACATTTAAATAGAGTTAGGGTAAAGCTGATTGAGAGCACATGTGTTCTTGCAGGAGACAGAGTTGTATCAATAATGCAGTGTAGTACAGTACTGCTGCAGTACAGTGCTGCTGCAGGGTTTGTGGATCGTACCTCAGTGTATGGAGTTAGATGATCTACTCCAGTGGGGAATTGGAAAACCTGAATTATGTATGATAGAACAGAGATGTATTTATACAGAGAGCAGTTCCTGCAATACTTCGTGCACTTAGTGCAAAAAGGGAATAATGTGGGCATTCTGCTTGCTTGAGAACTTCACTATTGCATTTCATTTACACAGCCTGATGAGCTGTGCAGGATTTGCTGTCTTGTGTGGCTAATAAAAACAGTCCAATAACTGGTTGCTGAAATATCACTGAGCTGTTTTCTGTAAGCATATAATGAAACACGTCAACCCCCTTGAACAGTAAAATCCTACACTAATTTTCTGTAGCCTGAAAAGAGACAAAAATAATTCATCTTTCTTCATAATTGCAGTCAGTCACTTTAAAATTGGATAGTAAGTCTCTAAGTGAAAGACCAAGATTTAATTGAAACAATGAAACATTTAATTGTTATTGAAAAATCAGTAAGAGGCATCATTCAAAGAGCTTGTTCAAATGTTTGTCACTGATAAGATGCACATTTCTATAGAGTCAAATCTATTTGCTTTGGAATGAGATTATTTTAGCAAATACAGTGGCTTATCTAAGATGTAAACCCAGCAAGGCTTTTTTTCTCTCCCCTACCCCCAGCCAGTGCAGCACTTAATGCTGCTCCATGCTTATAACCTCCTGAAACATGGGGATGAAATCTGGGCTTATGGGGTTTGTCACAGGCTGAAGAGCTGGGACTTTACCCTGGCTGACCTGAAAGTGAATGGCTCTAAAGCATTCAGATGGACCTTCACAGTAATGAAATGAGGATTGCGAACTGCACAAACTTCAGTAGTTCAGGAGGGATGTTTCCCTCACCTGAGTTTCTCTGTGAGCCTAAGCCATCACTCACCTTTCATTTTCAGGAACAGTACTCTGACCACTGGCACAGATGTATTGGTTGTAAGGGCATGTGGACACAATTTCTTCCAGAAGCAGAATAAAGCAAGAGAAGGCATTCTTATTTCACAGTGTCTACAGGTGGAGTATGCAGAATTGATAACATGCTTTAAACTCATGCTATACCGGGGTCCATGACCGTTTTCAAGCCCTAGGATTTACTATGTACCCCATCAGGTTACTTTTTTGGTCTGTTGAGCTGAGTTTCTTTTGGACATAATTACCTGAGTGTCCATTTTGTGAGCTTCACACACCTTAATGTAGGCAACTGAAGTCACACATCCAATTCAAATGAGGGTTCCTCAGTAGAAGAGAGACATGGAGTGAGTCCAGTGGAGGGCTGAAAAGATGATTAGGGTACTGAAGCATCTCTCTTACAAGGACAGGATGAGAGAGTTGGGCCTGTTCAGCCTCAAGGAGACATGACTGAGGGGAGACCTCTCAATGTATATAAGTATCTAAAGGGAGGATGCCAAGAGGATGGACCCAGACTCTTCTTGGTGGTGCCCAGCAATAGGACAAGAGTTGGAAGGTGGAACTTCCTGAGGATGAGGAAGAACGTCTTTTCTATGAAGGTGACTGAGCCATCAAACAGGTTGCCCAGAGAGGTTGTGCAGTCTCCTTCTCTGGAGATATTCAAAAGCTGTCTAGACACAATTCTCAGTAACATGTTCTAGGGAACACTGCTTGAACATGGAAGTTGGACTAGATTCCTTCCAGTGGTCTCTTCCAATCTTACCCATCCTGTGATTCTGTGATTAATCTGAGTAATTTAACCTCTTTCAAAAGTCAGTCAAGAGAAATGGGCATCTGAAATTTTAGACACTTCATTTAGAATGGATTTTGTTCCCATTTTCCTTGCTATCGTAACCAGGGATCATATAAGACAGGAATGATACCCTCTTCAGAAAACCTGAATGTAATATGCTGAATGTTAACAACAGTCTATTAGGAATATTTATAGTCGTTTGCTTCTTAATAAAATGCATGGCTAAGGGTATGCAGACTGCATTTGTTCATTTAATAATTGCAGTCACGTAGGAAAGTAATCCTGTCAGCCTGTGATCTAAAGGAGGATTCAGGAAAACAACCACTAGGCAAATTTTCTATGTATGTGCACACATACATAGCCAATTTGCCATGTTCACAGAATATTCTGAGTTGGAAGGGACCCACAAGGATCATCACAGTGCATCTCTTAAGTGACTGGCCCCTATAGGAATTGAACCCACAACTGTGGTGTTATTAGCACCATGCTCTACCCAACTGAGGTAATATCAGAGCTCAAATGCATACAATAGCTCTCTCAGCATGAAATACATGTGAATCCAGTTAATTGTTCACATCACAGAAAAAAAAGGAATCTTCCAAGTGAAATCACTGACTTGAAATTAAGAGATCTTTCTGGCTCAATAAAGTAAGATTTCAGCCCTGGAGGACTGAGAGATTCTGGGCCATGAACAAGCATTGTGTTTCTTCTAAAGCAAAAAGAAAATCACCAAACCCAAACCTCCCCACATATATTTCATTACAATTTTGTTTGAAGAAATTAATGGAACTTAAAGCATTAGTTAGTATGTCAATATTTAGTCCTTTGGCTTTACAGTTGTGAAGTGCATTTTAATGTTTCCTTAACTTGTTCATTTTTAGCAGTGTTAGTAGGACTAATGACATAACTGAAAAAAAAAAGTAAGTGATGAGGTTAATTTATGCCTTCTACTATTGCTAAGAATATTATCCTTTTTTTATATGGTGTTGCTATTCACTTCCCTGTTTGTAATTACAAAGCAGAATGAACTCTGAGTAATAACTTTCTTATTTAATGAGAAGAGACCAAGGCAGTTCTTGCCATTTTGAAGGAGAAGAAATATAGAAGTAATTGCATCCTCACTGCAGGATTTGTGTTCTCTGCAGGGCTACTTAGTTTTATTGGTAGCCTTTAGACTCTGGTATTCTGCTTCTGAACATAATATGCTGAATGCCTAATTTGTAAACTTCACTCACCTAAATTTAGGCAATGGCCTGTGCCTTACACCTGCCAGTTTACCTGCACTAGCATGATTCTGGATCTTTATCTTACTTCTTAAATTTAAGAGCTATATTGTCCAGAGAAGCACTAAGATTGGTTTTGGTTTGGGTTTTCTTTGCAAGTCTGGTGAGGGAACACCAGCGTGTTTTGAGAGAGCTCTTCCAAATGAGCCTAAGGGGCTATGTTAGTGGTATTTAAAGTCTTTGATGAGCAGATAATTGCAGCTCTGATAAACAGCTTTTGGTTTCAGATTTTCCACTTGCATTATTTGTGTTTGTTCCATCCTTCCTCATCTAAAAATAAAATACTTCTGCTACTTCATTACTCCTGACCTTCTCATGCTAATGGCTTTGAATGGAGAGCATTGGAAGTTGGGTTGAGTTTAAAAGGAGAAGAAATTGCTAGAAGCAGCACCAGATAATTAAGAACATCACATTTTAAAAATCAGTCCTATGTTCTTCATTGTACTGCTGTTATCTGATTTTAATTGGAATGCTTCTATGAATAAGGCTACTGGATTTTACCCTTAGGACTTAGATAGTGGAACGCAACTCCTGGTCTTGCTATCCTTATATGGCATTCATGGACCATCCCAAGTTCCCATCCAGGAATCTCAACTTTCTGGGCTGCTTTCAGTCGATGCCAGTAGTTTAGAGGTTGCAAATCGCCCTCATTTATCTCAAAAAGGCATTAATTTTGAAGCCCAGTAATGACACTTCAAATGTCAGCCTTGTTCTTTTTCTCAGAAGCATCCAGATAGTTTGCTTATTTGTTAATGTGGCCAGAGGGGTGGGAACAGCTGCAGTCTATCCAGATAAAAAAGTGTCTGGCTATTAATGGTCTATGCAGCACACTGCCATTTCTCTAATTCAGTCCCTTGATCTATCCTCTGGCTGATCTCTTGCCAGAGAGAAAGGCATATGTGGAGAGGAGCAAGAGTGGAAAAAGAAAGGCTATTTCTGCAGCATCTCACGTTTTTATTACTGATAGCAGCACGATGCTGCTTTCCTGAGTTCTTTTTTTCTCTCTGCTACTTTTACCTTCACAGTTGCAAAAAGACAAACTAGACTTAGCAGAAGGGGTATCAAACAGCTAAAGGTGGTGATACTTGGGCAAATAGAGGTAGGAAGGGATACAGGCCCCAAGCTGGTCCTGGGGAGGCTCAGTGTTTCTACATTTTGCTTAATAATTTCACTCAAAATCCCATCTGCTAGTATGGTCCTAGAGCACTCTGGGGTGAGCTAGGTTGTATCAGCTGGAATGGTTTCAGGCTGCAGAAAGAATTGAATACAGACTTGCTCCTTGGGCTGCTGTCCCCCTATATTAAAAGGCATCCCAATGTCCATCTCCTGCCACTGGATTTTAAAAAAAACAAGGATGAACATGAAAGCTGTTCCTTTAAAAGTTTGGTACTAGTGTGACTGTGTACAGGGAAGGCACTCCTTGGTGGAGTCTGCCTCTCCGGGTGAATCTTGAGGTGCCAATGATTCCTCAGGCAATGCCCAAGTCCCCGCTGCAGAGGCATGAAGCTGCTGGGGGCTGGGTGGCAGACAAAGCTGTGGGTATCTGTATCCGTTGTTAAATCCAGCTTTCTGTGATATCCTCAGGTTGCAGCAGACCTGCTCTGCACACCTGGGCTACTGGCTCTCATCAACAGGAGACATGCAGTAGTTCAGAGGTGAAATACAAGGTATTAACCTTACAACTGTGGCTGCAAAGTAAAGCTTTTAAGCTTTCCTTCCAGTGTGAAAGAAGATGCGTCCCACACAGAAGAAAATCAGTAAGTTCAAGAGCAATTTTTCCTTTAATTTTTGGCAGGCATGTGATTGATATTTCTTAGTCATACCTTCCTTTGTTATTTCTGTTTAGCAGCCCAATGTCACAATAATTGGGTGTGCAAATATCACAAACTACACACAGGTGCTTGTCTCCAAATGAATAATTATTCTTACAGTCTGTGCTGTTAAGACCAACTGCTTGAAAAATTCATTTTAACCAAAGACAATATCTGTTGAAGATGATTTATAGTTTTAAAAAGTGCATAAGACAAAGATGTGTAGAAAATCCTTCCTGAGGGCCTCCGGGGCAGTTTCCAGCCAAGGCTGTCAAAGTATTTCAGATGTCACAGCTCCCTCTAGCGGGAAGAGTTGGGCAGTAGACTACTGCCGTTGCAGACACCAACACAAAGCTTCCAAACCTCGAAAAGAAAATATTCAAACCACTTTTTTTTAAAAAAAAAATTTATTTTATTTTTTCCCTCTGGACGCAGCACCTGGTTCTCTCTTCTCTCCTTACAATGTAATAACATTTGAAGCTAAGATGTCTATAAAATCTGAGACAACTAATGTACATGGACTAGATTTTCATGCAGACTCAAACTAATTATTTCCTGTTGACTGCCATGTAAATACAGTTGTTTGCCTGGAGTAGGGTGGCAGGGTCTATAAAACCACAGTGTCTGAGATGTACTAGGATAAGGAAGGCTGCCTGTATTAGCATCCTGTAAGTATCATTCTCCCACATCAAATAACGATAACAAATCCAACACAAATGACATGCCATTCATTTGAACATATGTGACTCAATGTAGATTTGCTTTCATAACATAGATTACTGGTATATTTGAACCTTTACAGGAGATTTCCAATATTCTAATTCTGGATGTCATTTTTTTGTGTGATTTTTACATCACATGAATCTCTCTGGCTTATGGGGAATTGATGTCTTGTGACATAAGCGTTTTATAAATATTTTCATTTTCATAAATGCAGTAAAACCCACCACCTATATTAATAATTTTTAGGTTGATAATTTGATACTAAGAGTAATGAAAGGAATTCAATGCAGTTTATTACTACGCCTTGCCAATCAACTTCTGTTCACATTACTATGTTCAGTAGAGATTCAAGCTGTAGGTTTACAAATGGGCTTGTAGCTGATGGATGGTGTTTGGAAATCAAGGAATAGATTCAGCGTGATGGGTATAGATAGGTGGTGGCTGAGCCTGTGAGAATCTGCATTAAATACAATGGTATCAGCATCTGGAGACACAACAGCAGCACTTCATAAATCATGTGCAGTGTTATATGTTCTCAAGATATATAATATGTTGCCTGGCAACTGCATGTCTCTCAGCTTGGCAAAGTAACTGTTTTTTAATTATGTCCCTATGATACCATATGACCATAGAATTAAGAACACTGGCTCTGCCTGATTGTTTTTAAAAAGACATTTATTAAAAAATAAACCTCCTTTTCCCAATCATCAATATGTCTTGCCTCAGTCAAGCATTCTGTGCTTCTGCTGTTGTTCCTAAATACACATTACAGTATTGCCATTCAAGGATAATTATGCAGAAGCTGTTTTCTTTTTCCTGAATATCTCAGGATTTATAGAATTTATAAAGCATCTTTCCTTCTTCTTTTTTTCTATCAGTATATGCTTACATCCCTCTACTCACAGAGAAAAGAAATTGGGGCTGTTTTGCTGTCCTAAGGCTTGGACTTTACCTTGTGTAAGGAAAGCCACTAATATGCAGACCATCTTGGCACATATCAGCAGTTTACAACATCCTTCAGCTAGATTTAGCTAAGCTTAGTACACGTAAAAAATTAGAGCCCATATAAATTATATTTCCATGTTTCTGTAGACTGTAACTCCTGCACTGTATCTTAAAAAGACTGAGAGTGGAACACATTAGTAAAGCAGTTTGCAAAATAATGGAGCTCATGCATGGTCTAATCCACAGTCTTCAGTGCACTAGCTCTGTGTAAAGCATACCTAGAGAAAAAACTGTACAATATCATCAGTCTTTGCAGATCAAGCTTCAGCAGGAAAGGAATCAACAATTCTCTGAAGCACACTGTTTGGGACACCCTGTAACATGGGAATCACCTCTCTGTTCAAACCCATTTTGATGGAGTGAATTAGGAATAGCTCTTCTGTTATAGAGGTGAATACTGTAACCAGAAGGTGGACCATAGAAAAGGTGTCACAATTTCACATCTCTGTTCTGTGGAGTCCTGCTTATTTGAGAGCCTTAAGTAAACTCAGACAGCCGTTTCGAGTGGACCTCTTAAGAGACTTGAAGAGATGCTTAGTTGCTCATAGCCAAGATAATCCCAGATGCATGGGAAAATTGTGCTACACCAAACAAAAATTTTCAAGTTGCATGGGCAAGTTTCTAGCAAGGCAACATGCCTTCAGCGTAACTAATCAGCTACTGCAGTGTTCTTTGAATTGAATGCTTGGACATAGATATTCAGTTCTACCTTATTTCTATATTTTATCAAAAGCCTATTTTTTAAAGTAATTTATTTTTATATGGGCCCAAGTCCCTCTTGAGATTGTGCTCTTTGGGTGTTTTTACACATAATTGTCTATTATGAAACCTTCAAGTAATAACTGAGTGGTAGATCACTCTTTCTAAGAAAATAGCCCTGGGAGATCATCTAAGAGAGGATGACATTA
Organism: Poliocrania exsul; assembly: GCA_035041345.1. NCBI lineage: Eukaryota > Metazoa > Chordata > Aves > Passeriformes > Thamnophilidae > Poliocrania > Poliocrania exsul. The sequence goes on along the minus strand of JAWWLZ010000042.1, from coordinate 32,293,162 downwards.
AGAGCACTCCCTCATATCATACTCGGCTTTTTCACTATATGGTTACATGAGAACAAAGACCAGATTTTGTGAGATGCTATTGCTTCATACTCAGAATATTGAACAGTAATTTCATATTACACTTTTTGGGTTTTTTTCTTCTTTGTGCATGGAGTCCTCACCTAATTTTATAAAAAGTAAGAAATGCACTAAACTTAGTATAAATATGAGCATACACTTTATTAAATTCAGCACTGGCACAGGTTGCCCAGGGAGGTTGTGGAGTCTCCATCCCCAGATGGTTGGACATGGTCCTGAGCAGCCGTAGGTGGCCCTGCTTGAGCAGAAGACTTCCCGAGGTCCCTTACAACCTCAACCATTCTGAGACTGTGTGAAGCACATGGTGAAGGGAATCTGATCAGAAGACCCCATTACTATCTGTCCCTTCCTCTCTCTTCCTCTCAAACCCTCTCAGGTAACTTGAAAGTATGTACAGAGGAAAAAAAAATCAATCTCAAAACCCAAGCCCATGACTCTGACATGACTCAGAAGCTGGCAAATTCAGCCTCTAGAGCAGAGCAAAAAGCTGGTTCTTAAATCCAAAGCCTTATGAGCAGGTCCCCAGCAGTCACACTGAGCTGAGGGACCCACAGCTGATGCATCCCGCCTGAGCAGTCAGGACAGAGCAAGACAAAACCATCTAGCACAAGAGATTTTTTTTTTTTGTTGGAGAATTTCTTGCTTTGGTTCGAAATTGTGTTAGACTAAGAGGGCTTCATATCTCTTTTCATAAAGAGAACTGTGAAGGATAGATACAAGATTATCAGCACACTTCAGAAGTTGTCTTTCCTATACATCAAATTGGCCCAGTGTAAGATTTTAGTCCCTACAACTCAAGCACCTCAGTGCCTAATGCCAAATACAGTCTTACCTGTTCACTTTCCTTTCGTAGTGTATGGGGAGAAGCAACTGCCTAGAAAATCCTCTGTACTGTGTAGGAGCTGCCTTGTGTGAGCCAGAAAACATAGGCATGACAGTAAGCCTAGAATCCCTCCTCAGCTCTCCAGCATGGGAGTGGGAATACTGCCTTAGAAAGCATACCTGCCATAACCTGGATGATTCACAGCCACATCTCTTACTGCCCAAGAAAATAACTAGAAACACCAGATTGTAGGCAATTGTATCTAGGGAAGTAGTCTCTGCTGCACCTGTTAAACTTGTTTGGGTGCTCAGACACAATAATAAGATTCACTGAAGAAGAAACTGGCAGGACCACAAGAGAAAGAAAATGAGAGCAAGCCTTTCTCTGCAGCAAGTCTGGTGCTAAATTGAGGTGAGGGAGCCACATCTTCTCTATATAGATATAACGTGGAGACAAAGTAGAAAAGAGATTATCTGATTAGAAATGTCTGCAGTGCTGAGGACTTGGAGGACTTTGAAGGTTTAATCTTGAAAATAAGTATCCTGTACCTGTAACTTTTGGGGTTTTGCAGCAGTAGCTGGAGGGAAACTTGATGAGCTTTTTATTATTTTGTAGAAGTAAAAATAACGGGCTCTTATCATCCAGGCCTGACTGAACTGCTCAGTTGCTGAAAATAGGGCACAGTGAGAATCTGCACTAATTAGGAAAAGTTGGCAAAAACAATCATTGCAAGTTAAAAATGTGTGTCAGATCCATTTTACTTGCACAGTTGAGCTGGAGGTGATGTAATGAACAGGTTTTGTACCACAGCTGGACATACTGAACAGTATTACTCAGTGCTGGGAGCCACTGGGAACAAGTTAAATCAGGTTCACTTTGCAGAGCTGTAGCTTTTGCTGACTCCTCAAGAACAGCAGCAACTGCAGCTGCACCTTTCCCAAAGCCCCCACAGCATATTGACATCTATCCATGCAGTTAAAATTTTCCTTTTCTTCTCAGGTCCAATTTTCTGTCTGATGGATTTAAACTGCTACTTCCTTGGGCTGGATTCAAGAGAGGACTTGAGCGCTGCTGAGTCAGAGAATGTACTGGCCTTGAGATATTTGGGGTGCAAAACTCATTTAATATAATTTTACTGACTTCAAGATGCTGTAGGATTCTGTATCTTGGTGACTATCTGGATGACAAGAGAAGATGCATTTAATTTCTAAACTTCCAGCATTATTTCATTACATGAATCATTTCAGTATGCAAAGCTGTCATGAAGATTTACAAGCTTAGGCACACAGTCCTACTTGCTCCTTGTTAACTATGATGAAAAAAAACCCCCAGTAATACCTTACTCACACATCAGGCAAACAGAATTTCCACCAGGTTGTTTTCCATTAGCTCTTTTTAAAAAACAGAGGTAGTGAGAAAACCCTCTGTCACTTCTCTTTTTAGCAGTTTCTATGTTAACTTAAGCTATCTTGAGTCAACCCAAAAACTCTCTGAAGGTGTAGCTACAACTTCTTGAACTGGGAAGAAAAGGTTTGATATGCCTTTTTAGAAAGGAATACAATAAGTCTATATCTAATGTTTAGAAAGCATTTTATCTGAGACGCTTCTTTCACTGCCAGAAATCCCATTAACTTTTCTAAACATGGCAACTGAAATTATAATGTGAGTGTGAAGTAACTTTTCTGAAAATGAACATTTCAGAGTTCCTATATTGCACGGCTCAAACTGGGGATGTTTTTTGTGGTTGACTTTTGCCAAGGGAGTATGAAGCTAATGCCTTTTACAGAAAGCAGGCTCAAAGGTGAAGAGAAAATTACGCTCTGCTGAAAGCAGTTCTCTACTTGTCAATGTTCTGTATTCTCTTTGCTGGGAAAAGCATATTTCCCTCTTCAGCTATGCCATCAGTAGCTCATTCACTAAGATTAAACCAGATAATAAATGGTAATCACAACATCCCAGCCAAACCTCACTGTCAGAACAGAGCATGGGAACTGCAGTGCCTGTATGAGGTGGCTTTGCCGGATTAGGGCCCTTGTTCCATTTAGCTTCAGTTCAGTTACCCGAGACCTCATCTCATTCTCAGTTGCAGTGTCCTGCCCCAACACTACAACTTTCATATTGCTTTTCACAATTGTTCAAATCTTTTCAAAGTCCAACTCTTATATGCCAGCCAGAAAGTATCTTTTCATTCATCTTATATCAGACTAAGTAGTAAACCTTTTTAATTCTTGTTTCCCAAGATGAATTCCTGGTGAGCAAGACAAATGAGAAGTGAGACACAGCTTCCTGTCTTTGCAGCACTGCTCTTCCTTGCTGGAGGTGGTTCCTGGAGTGACCAGGAAGAGAAGGCAGGAGGTAGCTCTCATAATTCTGATCCATCTCCCTTCTTTCCCAAAACACTACCCTGTTGAGGTGCCCATAAGCAGGATTTCTACCATTCTTTGCACTAGCATTCTGCCTCATTGAGGGAGAGTGTTCCATCCTCACTTTGCTGCACTTCTAGGGCTTATCCAAATGCCACATTACTTTTAAACCTTCCTGTCACACTGTGCTCCCAAGAAACTAGCCCATCACCAAGCCAGAGTCAATCTTTCTATCCCTCTGGATTCCTTCCTGTAGCATGACCTGTCACATAAACACCCTGTATTCACAGATCCTCCCCTTCCCTCAAATCATTCCCAGGGACAGGGCTCCTGCATGTTTTGGAGCTGGACAAGCAAAGGGCTGGATGCCAAATGTCCGGATTCCATCTGGGAACATCAGGAAGCTCCATTGCCTGCACAGCCACCTAACTGATAAGGAAGGGGGTGGGGGTCATGGAAGCCCAGGTCAAAATACTGCTCTGTCTGAAGTTTTGCAGTGCCATGAAAAGTGTCTTAGATGATGAAAACTGAAAGTCCTTTATTAATGAAAGTAATAAAAAAAAGTTAAAAATATCTTTTTTAGTCCTCAAGAAGAGTAAACTAGAGTTGACTTTGAGAAGAAAGCAAAGAGTAAAGGCTGGGCTGCTCAGGCACTTGGGCTGAACCCAGGCAAGTGAGGCATCAAATGGGAAGTAAAGTCACATTTTAAAAAATCTATTCTGCATAATATATGAAAAAACAAAAAACATGATTCAGCATGGCTACTAACTTTAATGAAAAAGACAACACATATGCTTTAAAGAAGGAACTTCTCAAGGTATAAAAATAGAGGCAGTTTTACTCATAGTCCTATGACAACGTTTTGAAGGATTATTGCATGCCATATTTAGTCCACTGTACCCTGTAGTCTTCTCAAGATGAAAGCTGTCTGATGATAAAAAGATGAAGTAGATGAGGAAGAAGGTCTTGCAATACAATTTAGAGAAAGAGAGCGCCATGACTGAGTTGTTGATATTCTGGGCTTTACGTACAGACACACAGCAAAGTCTCTAATGTGCTTTTGCATAAACCCACTGAAAGTCTTCATGCACAAGTGTTAACTGAACTTTTTGAAATTAATATTCATTATTTTCCTTGCTTCTCCATGATCCTTGGGAAACTTGTAATGAAGGAGCATGTAGGAGAGAAAGGTAACTTTATTCTATCTTACAGCAAGACCCTTATAAATGGCTTCAAAGCAATATGAAAATGCTTTGTACTCAGCCACCGGTAAGTTTAGTGCCACTGTGTTCAAAAGGATCCTTCTGCAAGTTAAGCTTTAGCTCCCAGAGGGGGCAAAAGTCTCATTCTATGTGGGTGCCATTAATTATGGCAAACACCCAATAATCTCCTTTTTTGTAGATGAATCATTCTGCAAGGACAAATAAGATAATTTCCCTCACAGTACCAGGTAAGAAGAAGGGACTGCTGTGCCTTAACTAAAAGTTGGATTAGGATATTGGTGTAGATTTTTTAAATTGAGCACACAGTTATGTATGTGCTTTATCCCAGCATCTTTTCATATTTTAATATGTTCCTTTTCTAGCAGGAGAAATTAAAGAAAAATCCCTTTGAGGAGAGGCTCTAATGTTAGATGACTAGTAGTTCTCCTTCATCCCAAAAATCCATTTCACTTTTCTCCTGTGCTGCCCTCCCTTCTGTGTATTTTCCCTTTTGATGGGTATTTGTGCCTCCATGGGCACACACCTGCCATTTGACATCTCCTGATATGTGATAAGTCCAAGTCATCACATCTGTAAAGCTGGTTCAATCCCTCTTCTGACCCTTTCTGGCCCATATCTGACCCACCACACACCTACCCTGTCCTCTTCATTCACTGGGTGTAAAAAAGGACCATGGTCCGCTGGGGGAGAAGAAAGCATGTCCCAGTTTCTAGGGGCCAATGAGGTTCCCTGCTGATTGCACCAAGGTGTACCCATCACTGCAACAGCTGCCATTCCTGCCTCAGCACAGAGTGAAGCAGAGCATGGTAGGGAGCAGGGTGTTTTGGCTGGTTGCAGGTTGATGCTCTGAGTTAAGATGACAATGCAAATGTCTGGCTTGGCATTACAAGCCTTGGGGCACAGTGACAGGCTTTGCTCATCAGAGGGCAAGGCAGGGAGCACATGGCCATCCCTCTTTACTGAGAGATGATAGCACTAAGCAGGTGACTAAAGCGAACTCCACATTTGAGAAACAGTTCAGAGGAAGAAACAAACCTTTGAGCATAAGAAACTGTGCTGGTTTAAAGGTAAACTGGCAGGAGAAATGAACCCAGCTCGAAAGAGATTATAAGTCAGAGATACAATTTAATAAAAGTATTACAATAAATGCAATGATACAAAGAGAAACCCACAAAGCCCAGATGTATAACCCAGCACCCTGGGGCATGAACAGAATGGTGTTCGTTAGCCCCTGTGCTGAGCCCCAAGTGGTCCCCCTCAGTCCAAAGTAAAAGGGAAGGAAAACCTGTTGGTGAAGATGATGGTTTGTAGTCTGGTCAAGAGTGGCAGTCGCAGTCCTGTTGAGGTTCTGGTCCTCCTCTGGATCCATTGAGTGGTACCAGAAGTCCCCAAACCCCAAGGTTATATACCCTCAAGTTCAGGTGGGAATGCCCAGTACCTCCCCCAGGGCCAGGAGTTCCACAATAAGTGATTTACCCTGTGAGTCATGGGGTATTCCTGGAATCCTTGATGGCCTATTAGCAGACATAACCCCTCAGACTGGGTGTGAAGGTGCTGATGCCTCCCCAGAGGGGAGTTATCACACCTGAGTCATTAGTGTGAAGATCCTGTCTCACAGGATCTCTAACACCCAGCTTGTACCCTGAGGGGTCAGGTGTGCCCTGGGCAGCTGCTGCAAATGATCCATTATTAACAGTTTGTTCGAAATTACTAGAGGGTGTAGAATACACAGTTTTGTTTACACCCACACAGTAATAATCTGGTCCTGGATGCTCTAACTAGGATAGCAGCAATGGAGGTATTTTGTGTCTGTGGTACTTACTGGTCCTTACCACAGCACCTGCTGAGCATCTGAAGCTCACTCAGTGGTGGTCCTTGCCAGGGCCTGGTGAGGAGAGACATGTTCTGCAATGCTCCATTTAGGAACAGTGATCAGAGGCACAGAAGTAATGTCTTCAGTTTAGTTAGTGCTTTCTCCTGAGGAGGACACCAAGCTATCACTCTTCTTTCTGCCTACACTGATGACCTCTCAGCCTGTCTGTAACATCTTTGCTGTACTCAAAACTGAGTGTGGGTCAAATGATTTACCAGCCTGTACTGCACCTGGCACAGCTAGGGCTGGCTGCATTCATGCTGCATGAGGATACCTTCGTACTGTGCTGATGTTTGGCTTTTCCTTCATGACAAGCTTGGAGAGAGGCTGAATCAGTCCCATTGCACACTTTGCATGTGAATAATGGCTTTGTCTCCACACACAGTTTAATTTACACTTCAGTTTCAAAATATACCATGACACATCTCTGTATATAGGCATTTCCAGCTTGATTTCTGGAACTTGAGCTTCTGGCAAGAAAATTACCCTATTGCTCATGATGAGCAGCCTGTACTGGTCTGTATGGGTGTAGTGCTAAGCAGGAGCTCTCTCATCCACACAGTGGTCATCTAAAAGTCAAAGTTGGAAGCCAGGATTTAGTAAACAAAATGTTCCACTAATTCTCCTTTCCCAGCTTCTAAATGATGCAGATCTTGTTTCCAGGGGTTTTCCAGAGCCCCACTGATTTAGCTGACATCTATTGCCACTTACTGTCTTCTGGTTACCCTCATCCAAAAGGGATCATGAACTTGGAAAGGTTATCCTCTTTCATGATGTCCTTTCCATGGATGGATTTGTAAATTCTCTGATGATACACAGCAACTCAGAATTCATTTTCATTATACAAGAATGAAAATTCATTGAGGAAGAAGAGGAAGAACAGACAGCTTCCTCTCCTTTTAGATCACCCAGAGCAGATTTCTCTCCTACGGTCTCACCTCGTCCATGATGTTGAGGAAGGCAATATAATCATATTCTATCAGATATAAGAGGAAGGGAGGGTACATTTTACATCAACTTCAGAACTAATTGTGTGAAATGGTTAGGAAAGCTGGCCCCAGGGTTCAAGCTGTGAATTCTTTTTTTTCCTTTCTTCTTGACAGGGTTTTGTTTGATCACCTAGCCGGAGCAAAAAATGCGTATGTTAATTAGGAACAAAATGTCATCTCACTAGAACAAAATGTCATCTTACTAGAAAACCACCTGCCATGTGGAAAGTTGTGCTGAGAAACAACATCTATAGTATAAATGCAAATTTAGCTGTCTTGAAAACAGAAGCTGAGAGAGAGCTGGCACAACTGAACAGCTACAGCAAGCCAGCCTGGGCTTGAATTATCAGTGTAGCTGTACTTGGTATGTGTATGTTATGCAGACCTTCTGGCAGAACCACAAACTGTCATCAGATCTGGGTCTCTCTCCACCATCTCAACCTTCCTCACAAACACCTGTAAGACCCTTCCCTGTGCTTAATATAACCTTGTATTTGTGAAACAAAAAGGCTTAAACTTCTGCAAACACCAATTAAGGCTGGAGCTTTGCCTTCTGCTTCAGTGTGGGCAGATTTGGGCCCTCAAGCACTAAGTTGTGAGGGAGTGAACATGATGATTTAGAAGAAACATACTTGGTTCTTGGCCCAAGGCTGGAGTCCAAAGACTTTTAAGCATTGAGATGTGTCACTGGTGGGTTACACATATCCTGTTATAATTTACAGTGGGGTTAGTGCATTAATCTCTAAAGAATACACATGAGGAATATTTGTAAGATGAGGAAATCTACTAAATTTCTCTGTTTATATCAGATAATTTTTTTAAAAAATCACCCCATACAGCTGAAAAGTAGTAATGATAAGCTGGCTTTTCAGCCAGCTTTTTTCTCTAGAGATATAACATCAAGGTACTGCAGTGGTTCCTCAGTGGCTGAGAGCAATGCATTGTGAGCACTGTGGCTGGGCCAGAGATGCTAAGGAAAGCATCCTTTCCCTCCAGCTACCTATGCACAGCTTGCTGTTATCTCTAAAGTTCAGTAAGTAATCAGCAGAAAAAAAGATTAAAAATAAAAATAAATTCAAAATAAAATAAATTCTAAAAAAAGTGCGTTGTTAAATATACTATTACTAAGATACAAGAAATGCTTCTGAAGGGTGTTTCTCTCAGAAAGGATATAATTTTTTCTCATCCACTTCAGGGTGACTTGAATTTCCTCCAATGAATGTCATTTAAGTGACGCCGCTGAGCAAGAATTGAGTATGAGTACATTTTAGTTCTTACTTAAATCTCACTTTCTCTATACCGTTACCAACATGGTCCTCCTTATTTCAAAATTACTCAAATTGGGTGTTTTCTAGAAAATTTTACTTTAATTTGTTCCTGTTACTGGATTAAAATAAAAATGCATCAGGAAGTACAATTGATGAGAAATACAAAATATGTTGTTTCTGCAAGAGTTGAGGCAGTATTTCTGATGGCTCTGAGTAGTGTAACAGTATCTTCTAAAAGAATAGTTCAAAAGGTACAGACAAATGAAAGACCATTTGTAGTTCTAACTAGCTGATCTGGTCGATTGATAGACAAAGGATTCTGCTAGCTGCCAGAATAAAAACAACAACTCTACTAACCTTTAAGCTCCTTTTAGTATTCATCTGTAACATGTTGTTGCTTTAACTTTATTCTATAAAATCTAGGTGCCTCAGTGCTAAACCAGAATGATAACTAGTTCATCCTCCCAATGCTGAACCTACAATGTCAGACTACAGTTGTTGGATTTTTTTTCACAGAGTGCATAGTTTTTAAATATTTGGTTAAAGCCTGGGGACCTGACATTCTGTCTTGACCAGGACTAAGAAAATTAAAGCCATCAAAAGAAGAAAATGAAAAGCAAGTGACAGATTCTAGAGCAGCTTGACACCATGCCAGTTCCTCCTTTACTTTTGTAAACATGATGCTTGTAGTCCCTGGGGATTACTTGTCAATAGGGTATTGACTCCTGGATAATTCCCTTCTTTAGTCTTACTTATATGAAAGCAATTCTCATTGTATTTGCCATGCTACTTCACATCCTCTGGGTATTAGAAAAGACTGCTGATCTCTGTCCAAGTAAAATACAGCATATATACCAAAATGTAAACTGAGTGCCTCCTGTTAAAGGAAAATGTATATAAAGAATGTCAAACATTACAATTAAACTGCATTTCTAAAGTTTAGTTTATAGTGTTTCCACTGAGAATATAAAATGCTTGGGCACATGGCATCACCACTAAATTATGACACTTGCCTACATTTATGCTCATAGTTATTGTCTGAGTTACTTAGAAGTCACTGTGGATCTCCTAGGGTGATCTGCTGCTTTTTACAGAGCATGAGATTTCAGGAATTAATGGCAGCTTCAGGTATAGTAGTTCAGACTGAAAGAGAATATGTTTTTCAGAAAAAGGTCCAATCTTGGTTTAAATATTTGCAGTGCTGAAACCCCCCCAAATCCAGACAGAGTCTGGAGGGCAATCACCAAAGTCTGCAGAGCTGTCTGGGATTCTGCTCCACAGCAAATAATCTGTTTATGGCCAAAACACTGTCAGTGTAACCTAAACAACTACTCTTTTTTTATTGTACAGTCTTTTCCTTCTCCTTTGCAAGATGAAGTTTTTACAAGACTAGAATCCCCTGATACTGGATGCAATATTTTGCTAGTTAGCAAATAATCATTTACTACGCTGAAGAATTTCAAGGATATTTCATTCTGGTTTTACGAGTCTTTTGTTTAAATAACTCACACTGAAATCCCTCATAGTAATGCTGGTTTTTCTCCCTGTATGTTACAGCTGTTTATGTGCTAGTGGTTGTGCTTACCACACTGATATGATGGTCTGTGGTAAATGCCGACATGCAAGGCTCCTTTTGCCTTCACAGAACACCAACCCGGTGTAACTACAGCAATTTATTTTCAATCTGTTAGTGACTTCGAGAGAAATGGTGACATGCTCTCAGGCACATCGTGTGACTCTTGGGGATGTCCTGTGCAGGGCTAAGAGTTGGACATGATGATCCTCATGGGGTCCTTCCAACTCAGCATATGCTGTGATTCTGTTTGAAACAGAGACCTACTCCATTTTCCTTTTTGCCTTTGCTGTATTTCTTCATCAGGCTGTGAGAGGTTGTTTTAATAGTTTAATCATTTGAATCATCCTACAGGTCTGAAAAACACCAAGAAGCCAGAATTTATGTTATTAAAGGAATAGCTTTAAATCCTCTTGCAATCTTTCTTTCTTCCTTTCTTCCTTTCTTCCTTTCTTTCTTC
>JAWWLZ010000042.1:32233698-32278156 GCA_035041345.1 Poliocrania exsul | reverse complement strand
GCCAGGCCAACACAGGAGGTCAAGCATGTCTGGTATAAACCCAAGTAAAATCTACTCAAATTGTGGCAGTCTTTTGTTTCCTACAAGAGTGCATTCACACCATTTAATTGAGTCACTTGACCAGTTACTATTGAAATAGTGGTCTCTAGGATATACATTTAATTGGGGTAGTAAAAATACCATACTGCCAAATTGCTTAGACTGGAAGTGAAGCTACTATCTTGGGCAGTGTTGGAAGATATTCGAAGCAGAGCTTGCTACTGCTGTCCCCACGCTGCTGCAGGCTCAGGTTTCTGTCCTTCTGTTTGTTCCTTCATCTTGTCCTCTAATCCCATCCATGTGAAATGCAACCTACAAACACTGTCAACAGGGTCACCAAAACTCAGACTGCTATTTGATTATGGGTGATTAGAAAACATGAGGGTGAAAACTTCATATTTATTTTGCTGCAGTAGTATTTATTTCTTACCAACTTAAATGTTTCTTTTCCAAGTATTGCTGCAAGCTCATAAAATATACAGTGAGAGCATGTCTCTTTTCTATCTCCTGAACTATTGTAAGTCAGACTTCTAACACACACGTCACGTGAACATTACATTACACTTGCTGCATGAAGCAGCTGACAAATCATTAACAAAGTTTTTGAAAGACTTTTGCTTCTCATACCGAGATTAGGTATATCAAAGTGGTCGTTCCAAGACTTTGTATCATAATAAAATCACGTCTCTCTTCAGTATTATCTGTTACCTCTATTTGTAGCAGAAGGTAGCAGACAGATAGCCATAACCATGAGTAGACTTTGCAGTATGACTTTGCAGTCTGAGGAACTAAAATTAGTTAAAGGCCCAAAGGAGAAAAGCCACCTCTAATAAAAGATCAGAGCAATCAAGCTGCTGGAGGGACAGGGTGTTACTGGTATGTTGTCAATTCAATAGGGAAAAGCTGTGTTCCTTTGATAAAACAATTTAATGTTGTGTGAAGGAGATTCAGTCAATAACTGGAATACTGTAATTAAAGTCAACAGAGGAAAAGGGAGAGATTGGTACTTGCTATATACAGTAGAAATGTTTTATTGATTATAGACCCAGAAGCAAGTTGAAGTGCTTGATTTAAGTATTAAACAGAAAAGTACTATGTCCAGTTGTCAGCTCTGTTTAAGAAAAACTATTTTAAATGCATTTGTAAACCATATATAAAATCACAATCAGGAAATACTAACCAAATGTAGAAATTGCTAGGATAGTGATAGAATGTCATACTCAAACTCCCCAAGTTTCAATATGTGTAGTTGTCAAACACAAGGATTACAGGTACAGATTTGTACAACACTGAATAATTCTCCTAATGATCAACCAGCAGATAAGTACAGCTTCCCAACAGTTGCATCCATGGTAAGTGGAGAAGATTTTCTACAAAACTGGCAGAGGGGGTTGTGGGGCAAGAGCTAAACCCAGGTGTTTATAAGTTGCTATTTAGATACAGTCCTCCTGCTGCTTTGTTTCTTTCTAAAATATTTATAGGCCAATTTTTATTAACATTCTATACGTTGACTCCCCATTTACATTGCATTGTGGGCATGTTGCAAGAACGAGAGCCAGTTCCTTGAGCTGTTCCTTGTGAAGCAGAGAGGCTTGTGCACTTGCCACATTTGGATGCACAAAATGATGTAGCATTACAGCGTTCAGATCTAAGCTTATAAACCTGTCCTGGTTTGTGCTGTATAGGTGTAGGGTTCCTCACTCACACTGGAGCAGAGGCACAGGGGTGTGCTGGGTTGGGTTGGCCAGGACATTGCAGTGGTGTCACACTCAGTGTTGTGGGGTCCAGCTTAGGTGTGTGATCTCTGCAGCAGAGTCCCCAGTACTGAGGGATGTGTCTCTGTAGAACTGAGTTGCCATACAAGGTACAGGGGGTGCAACCAGTGATGGAAAAGTGGTGTTATCTAATATCCTATCATCTGGATCAGAGATGGGAACTCAGGATGCCTGTCCACTAGGTGCATACCGTAACCAATACATGTATATTTGCTATTCCAGTGAGTACTGGAAATTTTTGTGAAGAGTGGAATGACTTTAAATGGAGAAAGGCCAACTCCAGACTAGGCTGACATTTGGTGCATTTTTCACTCTGGTAGCTGGAACATGTGGGTTCAAGTTTTCAGAGGTGGAGAAGGGAAGTGAGCCCAATTCTTAAATGTCTTGGAGAAGTGCTCTCATGCCTGAACAGTGACATGAAAGAACAGGCATAATCCCAATCCCCTCCTTTGAAGAGGTGCTGCTTTTAGAACCAAACTGGTTGCCTTTCCTTTTTGCAGAGTCCAACTCAAGAGGTGTATATTAGGCATGCTGTGGCCACGTGTAATGAACCCTGAGCAAAATTAACATGAGAATGCATAGTCTGAGGAGTGACATTTGGCTGGAGAAAACCATGTAGTTGTTCAGCCCTGACCAGACCAGGGGACTCAGGGCATATGGAGGCACAAAAAGACAGTTTCCATTGGTGAGAGCTGGGAGCTCTGGAATAACCAGTAGGTTTTAAACCAAAGGAGCACACACCAGGTGTGAGGCAGAGGAAGAGCCTGTCCTCCACCTTACATCATGCTGCTCTTGGATGATGAAGGAAATTATAGTAAAATACTTTGCAGATAGATAATTTTGTTGTAAAGTTCTATGACATGTTTGTAAATTCTTCACTGAAAAGCAATAGCAAAGGAAGCAACCTTGTTTCACCACAAACACTGACAGCAGGGGAACTTCTCGTTTATCTGCCTGTGAGGAATGTGCATTTGCAATTGAGAAACAAAAAACCCAACAATTTTAAGGACAACTTTGTGGTGTTTCACAGCTCACCAGCAGGCCAAGCACCACAGGCTGTCTAGCCGTAGTTGAAAGGACTGGTCCTTTGGACAGTGAATCTAAGCAGAACTGACCAGCCCTAGGCTTTACACTGGATGTGAATATCTTCTGGTGGACTTGGCCCTTGGTAGCTTAGGTTGTGTGGAATTGAATTCAGATTCCAAAAGTCATGAACCAATGTCTAAGACTTTAGTGTCACACACCATAAGCTGTGATCAGGTATCTGTAATTGCATGGGAAGTTTCATTCAGGGAATGAGGAGCATTCCTGGCTGCAAAATGGAAAGCAAAGAGATATTTGAAGTTAGTCCTCTATTCTCTCCTACATACATAATCCTTTTCATCAAACTCTTAATATAAACAGTCAAAAATGTTAAACAACAGACTAAATGTTTAAGAGACAAGCACTCAGATGACATAATATCCTACATCCTAGAGATGTTTTGGCAGCATGCTGGGAACCGCACGAGTTTTGCTATAGTAGAAATTCAGCAAAAGCCTAATTACATCTATACTGAGATTGGGTACCCAGTGGAAATTCTCCATGGGGGCAAGGAAATTATATCCCTACCAGATAGAAAGTAATTTGCTATAATTTGAAAATAACAATGTGAAAAGAGGGTCAGCAAAGAAAAAAGATACAGAAGAAGAATCAATCAGAGTCCAATTAGACAGGGGAAGGAAGGAAAATTGGTACAATATGGCATAATGTGCAGATCCCTGCTTGTGTATGCATCACATGGAATATTGTCTTCAATTTCAGCATTAGCAAGACTGTTTAGTTTTCACTGTAAAAGAATCATGATATTCCACAATCACCACAATCACCATGTTGCATTGACAGAGATGGATAAAACACTATTAAATTAATAAATTGAACCCTCCAGCAAAAAAGGGATATGCAATTAAAGACCGCATACCAGAGAACACACATCACTGGTTGTCTTAAAGCTATGCTAGCATTTGAGGGAAGTGTAAAGTACCCTTTAAATTCCTACAACAATTAATCAGTACACTCCACTTCCCTTTGTGGGAGACAGAGCTGTCCTTTAACTCTCCTTCTCCATATTCAGAGAGAATGACAATACCTCAGGAGCCTATCACTGCCCTCCCTCACCCTTCCCTGCTCCCTGTCAAAAGCAGGAGCAAAGAGATTCAACACAGAAGTTCCCTGTGGTTGTGTTTCTGAAATGGCAGGTGGGCAGTGGCAGTGTCCCAGCTGGACCAAAGGCCCGAACCTGGCTGTCTCACATCCCAGAGTAGTTTGTGCATTAAGACATAGTACCATTGCTGACAAGAGTTGTCACAAATAGTAAAACGTATTAAATATGCAGCCACAGAGGAAGATGTTTCAGCATCTCCCATGAAAACATTGAAGTGGATCTCTACTCATGGCCATGGGCTACCTTTACTATTCAGAAAAGAACTCCATTGCAGAGGGGGAAACATGAAAACAAAGAAATCACTTATGTAGAAACTTTGCATTTTGGGGCCTGAAAAAACCACCTTTAATACAGCAAACTTCAAAATATGACTAACAGATTGATGCTGTTTGAATAACTTCATCTAAAAGAATCAGGCT
The DNA here is from genome assembly GCA_035041345.1 of Poliocrania exsul. NCBI lineage: Eukaryota > Metazoa > Chordata > Aves > Passeriformes > Thamnophilidae > Poliocrania > Poliocrania exsul. The sequence continues at coordinate 32,273,720 of JAWWLZ010000042.1, read as the reverse complement.
AATTTCAGTCATTCAGAGATCTATTTTTCTTTTTTTGTGGCCACCTGCACAACTTGCTGTCTTTCAATAGGTTGTGTCTTCATCTGGATCTTGGTGAATGAGTCACTTCTGCTTGATGCATTCATTTTGCATTTCATATCTTCTGAAAACATGTATTTAATGGAAACTGTGTATAGTACTTCAGCTCTGCTTGTTTTAAAAATGCAGCCCAAGTTACAAATGGTATACTCCTGAAGACCATGGTAGCGAATGATGTCATGTGAAATCCAGAAATTTTGCACTGTCAGATGGGACTGTGCTGAATATAGGAAGCAATTTGAGGATAGTTACCCAAAGCTATCCTTGTGTGATTAAGCTGGTGTAAGACTGGCTAAGAGAACCAACCAGGTTATTCATGGCGTTCTTGACAAAACACAGCTGTGTTGTGGGAATATAGATCAGAGATATCTGGCATTTTATGATAGCAGCACTCACCTAGTTGCACTCAGGTCCCAAGGGTGTTCAGAGAAGAAAATGTGAATAGCAATTCAAAAGGGCATTCAACACAATTGGGAAGCAAGGGATGGTACAGTACAAATACTTTGTTGTTTGGCCAGCTTCTCAACACCATGCATTGGCCTTTGGGTACTGAACTACAGCAATCTTAACAGGTTCTTGATTCTCAACATGTGTAGCAGTTTCCTTTGATGGCCAAGGCCTTTTTATGGGACCTTGAAGAAGAGACACTTAAAATACCAGCCAAGCTGAGCCACCAGACCCTAGGGGAACAACATTACATACCCTGTCTTGAAACTCTTTGCTTTGCCATTTTATTGCCATGTAGTTTCAGTTCTCAAATGGATTTTCTCTTAAATACCTTTCATTAAATAAAACCAAAATGAACGTAGGCATTAACCTTTTTCTCTTTAGTGTTCCTCTTGACCCTCGGACTTTACATCTGGTGCCTTTTCAGCTTTTACATTGTAAAAAACTAATCACATTGAGAGATTTTATCACTCAAAGCAGTCCTCCATTCTCAGATCAGTAGCAAAGATTTGAAAGAAATTTATATTTGTAAGATATATTGATAACCATTTACTAGTTTTATTGTTCAGGAGACAATGAAGAAATCCTGAAATTTGAGCCACCCAAAGAGTTTAAATATCAATCAGTAACACAGCCTTTTGCAGGTAGTTCTTTATCAGAGGATTATTAGTCACGATTTATAGACTGATTAGGAGTAAGAAATACATGTAATTCTTTGTAATGCATAAGCTGCTGGAATGAGAAGAGTTTAGAAGCACTGTCACTTTTGCTGCACGGCATGGTTTTATAGCATCACTTTGGAGTGAGCCCAGAAGGGCTTATTATACAAACTATTTAACTTTGTGGATTCAGAGAGCAAAAAAACCCAACCAACATGAAGTCCTGGGATACAATGCAGACTGTACCTCATCTTTTCAGGAACATTTTCATCAGGTCAGCTCTTCTTTTCTTATTGCCTGATTCTTCAAACCCTTTGCACAGGATTCACAACACTACATAACCATTAAGTTTCTTAGCTACTGGGAAATGGCCCAACATGCCTTATGGCAGTAATCTTCTTGGAAGCAAGAGTTTCTTATTGCACAGCTGGAACGGCATTTGAAGTATTTTTGCCTCTCCCAACATCGGTCTTTATGACCACTCCAAAATAATCATAACCTCGTTCCATCATCCTTCATTTTTCTGATCACAGTAGGAAGAATTCCTGGAAATATTTTAGGCCTCACTAGCATGGAACATGCTCCTGAGTTTTCCCATCTCTTAGTGGTTATTACTAACATGCAGGGTTTCCCAGGAAGTAACAGGATTTTATTTCTGTGGTTTTGCAAGTGTTTTGGTGAGGGCAGTAAGCCAAAAGAGAAACCGGTGATTCCAGCACACAGTAATCCTAATTCATACTTAATAACTGCTGTGAGAAAACTCTTAGTTGTATCACTCCTTGTATAAGTTTTGGTCATGGAAAGAGGGTATCTAAAAATACCAGAAAACCTAACTACTGAAATACACTATCCCAATTTAAATATCCAAGAATGGTAAGCAAATGGGAGCTGGATCCCTGTTCAAGCCACTTCCTTATCTACAGGATTACAAACAGTTATGAAGACTGGTTAAGTTTCTTTGGAAACATATTGCTCTCTAGAAGCTGATCTTTTAAACTGTTTACACCACATGTTTACAGCCACTCTTAATAGGTTCAGAATAATGTAGGAGAGTTACACTAAGTTGGGACAAGCTGGATCTGTTTCTTCTTATAGCAAGGCAATCCAGCTTAATTTGTAAAGTCTTCATCAACAGGAAATAGTTTGAATAACAAAACTGGTAGAGTGACATACTCCACGTGACACTAACCACTGCATAATTAGCAATCTGTGTAACATTTGATGCTACAATTGGCATTCTTGACTTCAGGCAGGCTCAGTTCTTGTAGAAGTCCCTGACCAAGAGACATGGTTATGAGAGGCATCGGTTTGTGCTCTTGAAAGCTGTGCTTCACCATCCCAGTCTCAAACCAGAGGGGGCTAACTGCAAAAGCAGAGCATACATTCTCCTCTCAGTACTGAACAACTGAACTGACTGTATTCTCACTGACAGTAGATACTCTTTACTCCTATATGGACGTGTTGTGCCATCTTTTTTTGCCAGTGGCTTAACCACTTCCCTTCTTTTCAGTTTCCTTTATCACTGGTAAGATGTGCTCTCTGATTTCTTGCACTGCTGTATTTCCTCCCTCAGTCTCACCCTTTCTTTGTCAGGGTTCCTTTTGTTGACTTGCTCATCTCTGGATCCAAACAGAGAATGAAGTAGACAGTTTTTGCAAATAAGTATCAGGGAGTCAAAACTAGAGAACTACAATCTCTCCCACAAGTTGGACAGTGGAATAAAAAAACAAAATACTAGCAACATGGCTAATGTATTAGGAACCCTCCTTTGGCTTCAAGATGTTTTGCTCTCTTTGCTCCATTAGCATCAGCAATAGAACACAAAAAAATTCTTCTGGTGCTCCTGTTGCATTGAAGGTGGTGAATTTAAACAGGCAAGAATTGGGTAAATAGATAAAGTCCCAATTACTTCCCTTTGAACTCCCAAAGTAGGCAAGCAGCTGCAATGTGAAATTCTGTGGAAACTTTGATGCATGTCTTGGCCTCCCTTAAGATACAGTTCCCACGAGTTTGGAAAAACTTATGCATTTACTTAGAAATGAATGCATGAATAGCAGCATATTTCTTCTACTGATGCCCAAGTAACACATTTAATTTTTCAGACTTCAATCTGCATACCAGTTTTTTAGGAACTGCAGCCTTTTTAGAAGAATCTTGGCTGACTTGGAATTACTTGTTTTTTTCTGCAGTTCCTCGAAATCCTGGAGGAGTGCTGAAGGATCTACTGACAAGTTGAAAACTACTGCTCTAGATCATTGCTGTGCAGTTTAGTAGTTTGTGTAGAAATAAAGATTCTACTAAAGGGAAAATACAGCACTGACATTACATTATTGCAGTGAGGCACTGGAACAAGTTGTCCAGAGAAGGTGTGGATGCTCCATTCCCTAAGTGCTCAAGTCGAGGCTGGATAGGGCTTTGAGCAACCTCATCTAGCAAAAGGTGTCCCTGCCTTTGGCAGGGGGTTGGAACTAGATCATCCCTTCCAACCCAACCCATTCTATGATTCTTACACATACTGAAGCTTCCTCTAAACCTCCAAGTGCTGTGTACTACTGATGGACTACTTCAGATCCTCAGTGTGGAAATTTATTATAAATTTGGTCTAACAAGATCCACTTCCAAGCAGTGCTCATCAACTCAGTGCTGAGCTGTGACAGCTGTACTTGCAGTCTCCACTGAATGATATTGCAACTACACGATGCTTCGGATAAAATGGGTGCATTTTATCACAGGACATTCACATTAAACATACAATTCAGATTATTTGGATTTAGACTATTTGTCTTCTGAGAGCATCTTCTAAGCATATGGCAAATGCAGTCTCCTAAAAATGCAGGTGTTCTGAAACATACCTTATTCCTGACATAGAGCAGCCACTGTGAGTATGACCCACTGTTGGTAAACTGTAACCCAGTGTTTTTATGTTTGGAGTTTTGATTGTTGTGTGTGTGTGCGTTAAACAGAAAGGATGCAAGAAAACTGAAAGAAAACCAGAAAAGTGCTCTTATGACACATGTTCCAGAAGTCATCATCATCATGGCCAGGCTTTGCAAACAAAGATTTGGGAAGGGCTCTCCCCATGTGGGTGTATCCTTCAAGCCTGTGCAGTGGATTTTTTAGTGAGGCACAGCATGTGCAGAACTGGCCCCACCATTTAACTCTTAAGGTTCATCTGCCATGGCCGAGCGAGCTTGGACAGTGACAGTGAAGTCCTCAGGACTAGAACCTACAGCCCCCGGTATTCCCAGGAGGTCTCCCATCCAAGCACTAAGGGGCTGACCCTGCTTATCTTCCAGGATCTGATGGGATCAGGTGTCAGAGAGGCATTTAACTGCCTATTCCAGAACTAGACATTACATAAACAAGTAGTACTTAGCTGTAGAGGTGGACTGGCCTTTGAATTCTGTGTTAGAACAAACCCGTATGTCACACTGCTGTAGGACAGAAAACTGTCCATTACAGCCGCTTTCATGTGCCAGTGGTGTGTATGTGGTCATACTGCTCAGCAAAACACACAGGTAACAGCACAGGCTCATTTCTGGTGGGCAAGAACAGTAACAGATCCCTTTGGCTACATTTAAGAAAAAACCACTGAAACTGTTTGTGGTACATGTAGTTTCATAAAGGTGCAATATTACACTTCTTTTGGAGTTGACAAGTTTCAGCAGATCTTGAGAAATCAGATAAACTACAAGCAGGTTCATGTTTAGGGTCTGGTGTTCAGAATGTACTGCTGTAACTGCAGGTAATGAATGTTCCTGAAGCAGAAGAGCAGAAAGGTATGCCCCAAGACTAAACAGAAATGAAAGAAAGACATTCTGAAATCTGAAGTTAAAGGGGAAATATATTGCTATGAAATATTTGTAAGAAAGAGTTCTCTATTTTTACCTTGAAATATACATTTTTATTCCAGTGTCTTTAATTAGCTTTTTGGCCACTTTCTTGGAAATGAAAGATCAATCACATAAACAGTTCCCATTTTCAAAATAAGCACTTACCAGGATGTGCTAAACCTGCCAATTTTGCTGTAATACTTTCTTCCTTTAGTCTACAAAACACATTACCCTGTGCCATACAGCTTTCATTCTCGTTTTTTCTTCCTACACAACTGATACTTTTTATGTTGGATTTTAAAAAGTTCACATGCTTGAAGATACTCTCCAAAAAGAATTCCCTCAGGTCACACAGCAACACGGAAATTGTGAAAATAGTAAGAAAATTTTTGTCAGCCTTGCAGAGTACCATCCTACCAAGTTGACAACCTCTCTGAAAATCGATAAGGATGGAGGGACAAAATAAGCTCTTGGCCCAGCTAGAGCAATTCTGCTGACTTTAAAAGGAATGCATCCTCCTTCTGAGATTCCTTTTCTGTAGAAGTTGCCTCAGAAGGTTAATGGAAATTAACCTGGCAAACTATTCTAGATTTTCAAAATGAACAATTTATCCTTTATCACTGGGCAAAAATGAGTTTTCCAAAGTATTAATGAATTTCTGTCTCATCCATGCTTTGAAGTTTTGATACCAATCTAAAAGCTTTTTCCTCCTTTGAATCTTTTCTTGCAAGCTCATTTTTTTTTCTTTCTCTAGAACAGCAGGAAGCTCATTCCAGTTTTTAATAAAGATAAATGGAGCCCCCATGGTTTTTAGTAATTGTAATGGAGCACTGTGGTACATTGATGAATTTCCGCAATCACCCGGTGTCATTACATCTTCTATAACAGGCAGAGATCCATAGGAACAAGCTTCATAAATTCTGTAACACTCTGTATTTATTCCCACTGGGCACAATGTCAAATCACTATGCAGCAAGGCATCTTGATAGTTTTTGAAACTTTCATTTGTTTCTTGAGGCTGCCACCTAGGAAAGTAAAGGGTGAAAAAATTAGTACTTTTCCCACAGGCACTGCATTGAAAAGTAAGTCAAATGCTTTGATTTCAATTATCTGTTAAAAATGAAAATGCTGCCAATGTAATCAATGGGCTTTTAGTCTTAACTGTTCTTACAAGAGTCTTCAAAAATTTATTGAAAATGTCATTGTTAAAAATAGGTTGCAACCGTGTTAGATGTGGTCCTTTTAGGAAATTATTAATACTTAGAAGTGTAAGAAACAAATTGAAAAGCCATTTTAAATAATCTGTGTGACTTGGATGACGCATATGTCAATTTACTTCACAGCACAGTTCAGAAACAGATGAACAGGGAGACACTCAATGGACTTTTAAATTACTTTGCTTGGCCTCAACACTTTAAATCAGTAGAGGTTTGCTCTTCAAAAGTTAGGATGTATAGCAACCTGCTTAAACTGAATCTATCTCCTGAAGTGTCCCAAAATGTCTGTGAGGTAAGAGTTTATGTCACAGATACAATCCACCTACTGAGATTCTTCACCAGGGTAGCTGAGGTCTTCGTAAGCACTGCTGTGCCAGCTATCAAACATTTTGTAAGTGTTGCTTTTCAACATTAAGAAATACAATCAGAACCCTACTCTTGTTAGTCAGAAGATCTGTTCTGCCTACTTGAAATAAAAAACAACTGTGCTGTACAGATTAAATCCACTCTCTTACATGGAACACAACAAAATATGTCTATCTTCTTCTACTTAAGACACTAAACCACACAAAATGCAAGACAAATATTTCTTCTTCCACCAAAATCAAATGTATTCAAGAAAAAAATGAATGATCTTTGATGGTTGTATATGTAGATTTTTCTCGGCTCTATGCTCTATGTAAAATATAGCAATAGAAAGGCTATTATGTTATGAAGACCTACACAAAGAGTCTCAGCAATGTTCTCTGATTTAATTATGACTGATTACTTTTATTTGTACTATTTTTTAACACTCAAGAAAATATTAGTAATAATGAACCTGGCAAAAAAGTCTGAATATTTTCATGAAGTAAATTTAAGTCTTACTGTTCTCTGGCTGCAATCCAGCAAAGTTTGTCAAGCCCATCCTGCTTCAGAATTTTCATTAGAGTTTCTCTAGAAGAGTTCTTATAAACTGTTCCTAAGAAATTGCATAGATATGATCTTGGATCATGTAGCATTGACCAGCTGGGTTCTACAACTGGAAAATTTCTGTAGCTGTAAAAACAATGTATAAATTAGACAACTGTATGTTTTATGTCACAGGAAAAACATTTTGCACCTTTTCATCTTTACTGCATCAGATTTTAAGACTAAAAGCACCTATTTGTTGCAAATCCACATCTATAAACACACACAGACCCACAAGCAAACCACTTCAAGTCCTATCCTAGAAGTAGGTCTTTATTCTCTTTGTCCCATCACTCTCTTCAGAGACTTTCCAAAATACTTTTATTTTTTCAACATCAGAAATAACATGTGTGCATGTTAAAAAATTTCCTTGAGTAACATGCTTTTCCAAAGCAACTGCTCTTGATGCAACCACCAGTTTTGACTGAAATGGCCAGGTTAATGGTAACTATGGTGTTTAAGTCTCAGCTCCCTTAATCTCTAGGTATGCTTTTCAACTGAAAGTAGCACTGGTAACCTCTCAAAGCAAAATCTCACTTTGATCTGAGCGGACTTCAATTATCTCATCTTTTGGCTACTAAACAGCTTGTTATACATTATCTGATGGAACAGTCCTTTCCTAATTCTTCCTCGTGATGAACGTTTATTCACTTACTTTCCGAGAACCACTTTTTCCTTCATGACAAGTATTTTTGCAGCATTCTACATCTTCTCTCTTCACTTGGAATATCTGGCACATTTTCCCACCTTTAACCACATTTTTTACAGTCAGTGTGCAAGGGTTGTAAAGCCCTGCTTTGATACCAAATTTATCTCTCTACCCAACTTTACACCCTAGTTTATTGTTGTAAATGTTATTGCTTTCTGTTAACTGTCACCCTAATCTCTGCATCTCAAAACTCAACATCTTTTTGCTTAGGAACCTCCAATGCCAATGATTCTCCGACACCACCAAGAATCCAAATTTATCATATTTCATAGACACAGTGAGTGAGTTCAAGCTCTATACAAAAAACTCCATAGAGTTTTCCATATTGAGCCAACAGGATCAATACAGGAAATTGAACTGAAATTCAACACAAGATATGAAAATAATCCTGTACTCCTTTCAGTTTGTATTACCATGATAAGTAGCTAAGCTACTATTAACTCTCTCTTAATAAGAAGGCAAAGTGCATCTAACTGAACTGAACCTTGATTTACTCCACATAAGTGGTCTGAGCAGTTAAGTATAACAAAAATGTTTTTGTAAGCACACAGTTAAGCCATGTTACACTGCTGTGATACTGGAGTATAACTCAAAATGGGAAGCACACTATTGCCTTTTGAGAGCCATAAGAGGGGTTAAAAAAGTGCCACCAGTATGATCTTTCCTTTCCGGAACAACCAGTACCTGAAGCTTAATTACATAAATATCTTTGAAATCCCCATGTCACTGGTATGTATTACATCTGCAGTTATGATAAATCTCAAGAGCAAATCTACTAAAGAAAAAACAAACAGAAAACCTTTCAAGCTCAGCTCCCTAAACACTAGCACTCTTTTCCTATTACCATTTTTATTTCTAAATGCAATTTTCAAAGGTTCCAATGCTTAATTTAGAAAATAATAAATAGGATCGCATTCCATGATTTACTTACTATAATTGCTTTGGGCATCATAAGTAACACTGAGTCATACTTTCTATACCTCATGCATAACAATTGTCTGCAGCACTTACGTGGCTACTCCCAAAGGCCACTGGAAAACATCTTCTTCATTTACAAACGCATAGTCATAGGTAACGAAGAGCAGATTTACAAAACCTCCGTTTCTTTTCAGGTATGGCTGAATCCACGCGTTGTTGCACTGCTCGTTTCCCAGCAGCACGACGGCCACGTGCTGGATTTTGCGGGTCTGAACCAGCGTTTGTGCGTAGCGCAGCCACTGGGTGGCGAACGCCACCTTCGCCTCTTCCCTCCCGTTCAGCACCAGCACGACGTGCTCCGGTCCCACCGGGAAGGAGCCGGGAACTACGGACGGGCCCGTGAGGAAGCTGAGAAAAACAAAATGCAAACAGCAAACACCTGTAAGGCAAATTATTGACCTTAATCCTCTAAATATCCTTACTACACCGTCTGTACTCCTGAGACGACTTTTCATCAATAAAGTAGACACGATATACTGCAAACTGTAACCACTCCTGACGTTAGTATCGACTCCTTAGAGTAAGGCTGCCTTCACCTTTATTTGGGATAAACGAGATTTAGACTTAAATAAGGTGTCAATAAATCATAACTAATACCATACTCAAACCTAAAAACTTATGTAAATCAATCACCTTTTAAAAAGGGGTGTACTTTGATGTTCACTAAAGGTCAAATGTTTTCTTATCCCCAGTAATAACCAATGAATGCTGCATTAGAACAAGAGAAAAGCCCCCAAGAAACCTAGTGGGTATAATAAAGCAGGTATTGCCAAGAGGGACAGTGAGCTGCTCTGGCACACTAATTTTCTCAGTAATTTTGGTTAAGTTTCTACAGAGCAGAATCAGTAACATAAGAAGTATCTATCTAAATGTAAATTTGGGTTGGTTGTATGTGCTACTAAGCACAAACATTTTAGGCAGAAAATGGCATTTCTAGATCTTGCACAATGTATTTAACAGAGAAATTTCAGTCATGTTGCAAAATCATTACATCTTTAATAATTTACAAGTATCTGACAAAAGCCATTTATGAACTTCAATGAAAGAAACCAGAGTTTGCCAGCTCCTGCTCCTCCGTTCACTGGTGTGTTAACATGTTATTGGCAAAAGGCAAAGGATAGCGGTTACACTGCTTGGGAAGAAGTGGAGGGGAGAAAATACTAATTTCTCTTTTTTTTTCAAGAGTCAATCTTAAGTTTTCTACATCTGCTGCACTACTAGTTTTTCAGCTACCAACAAAACTTAATTTATAATGAGCATGTGTTTTAACTCATGAAGTGCTGAGTGAGGAAAAAAAAATCACACCAAAAGCTGTAAAAACTACTTCAGTGGGGTTACCTGAAGCAGACTGACCTTAGACAAGCGTATTTTAAACCTGAGTTAAGCCAGCATGCTGCTGGCTTGGTAAGAGTGGCATATTTTGGAGCCAAGATTCATAAGCCTCATGACTTGGAATCAAGACTTCTAGTAAATTAAATGTAAGTCACATAAAGACTTAAATCCAAAGTCTAACAGACAATGATAACAGAATCCCTGGGATTCCTAAGAGAGAATACCTTGAGCTTTGGAATGCCTAAAACAGTGACTGGGATACGTAGATGGTCCAGCGATCACCTTGCAAAAAGTGACCTGGGGAAAAGGGTTTTATCTATGACACAGCACTTTGAGAGTATCAACTTTACAGGAATAACACAATGTACAAGTCAAGCAGCAATGACCTGTGTGTAGGAAAATATGAAGTTTAAATGCATAAAATTACAGTAGGGGAAAAAAGAAATACAGAAGTCTCATAAATCCCATACTTTAATAATAAAAACACAGTGCTAGGGTTATACCATTAACTCCCAGTCAGAACACAATCGTGACCGGGAAACAGAGATTACAGAAGCGGCAAAATGAAGGCAGTCGGACTAACAGTACTAAGCACTCACATGAAGGCCAGATCAAAGGGGAGATTACATTTTTTTGGACTAAATACATGACTTGCTTTCTCCAAAATCCTTGTTAGTCACACAGCCATTCTGTAGCAGGAATATAATTAAGTTTAGCACTTGCAGCAGGAGAGATCATACCAAATACCTCTGGCGTAGAGATACTCCATATGCAACAAAGGAATTATATAAAAATGAGAAACAAAAAAAGAACTTTGAAAGGAGCAGTCCAAATCACAAGAAGTTTTCAAGGAGTTTGCAGACTGTTCAAAAACACTGTGTAAGAAGCCCAGGCATGCTGTGTGCTTTAATCCAAAAAGTAAACAACACAGACACCTCAAACCGATATGACTTAACAGAAAATTAAGGAAGACTCCTGCATGTTAACACATTCTCTTCAGAAAGAAATACAAGTTTAAACACTGCAAGTATTATATGAAATGGAGGATGTGGACCTGGATGGCACTGCAGTTTTGAAGGAACACGAAATTGCAGAACTGCTGGCAAAGGGTGCAGCTGTCATTACTAAAAGAGAGACACTATGCTTGATAAGGGGTCCACCCATCAACAGAAACACCTTCTATCTACAGAAACAACTTGAGAGGATCCTGGATAAAACCAGTGTCAGCATGACTTTTCCCTCTCTTGGGGAGTCTGTAGTTAATAGTAAAATCACTGGATCTTATCGAAAGGTAAGATCACTGATGACATACATGGGTAAGCACTGAGGAAATGAAATATTCAGTTTTACTGATCTGATGAAGATCTATGACTGTGTCAACAAGAACCCAGATAAAGAGGATCCAGTAGACATAGTGCATTTGGATTTTCAAAAAGCTTCACTGAAGGGTTTTATTAAAATTAAATTGCCACATGCTATCCCTGGTGAAATCCTTAGACAGATAAAAACCTTTGCTGACCAATATGCTTTTATTCTTGCATGAATCAAGATGGTTGCAATTTGTGTACAGAGGTTGGGAGAATGGGGCTTCATTGCTGAATACCTGGGATTAACATGGCCTGAGACAAGGCAGCACTGAGTGTTTATAAAATAGAGAGGGTGTTACTCAGCAGAACAGAAATTTAGGAATGCTCTTATTAATAGCAAGAGGTAAGTAGTTTGGCTCTCCCTGTTCTACAACATCTTCCAAGATGACAGCAGAGAAGGATGTGAATTGCTTCAGGCCAAATAAAGTGCTAAATCCTGCTCTCCTGTCTCTTTATCAATGTGCCAACATGTCACTAAAATCCACAGCTATGGAGTTCCTTCTCCACTCCTGTTTTCAAATAAACATCCCTGCATTTCATGGGGAAGCTGACACCTTCAATATTCTTTAGGCAGCTTCTTTGGTGAAAACTTGAAGTCAGTAAAATCTATATGAAATATCTTTATTCTCCATCATAAATATATAAAATGTGCTTATTCATGCAACTATATTCAAGTGATATATCGGCATTTTTGTGACTTTAGATTTGCTATGCTTTAAAAACATTCATGAGAGCTCTATTTTTTAACAATCATTAGACTTACCACAAAAAACTGCAGAGCAACACACATTGTGCAAATATGTCACCTCAGCTAATTCCCTCCAGCCTCATCTAGTAATCAAATGGAGGCAGGCAGTAAAGTCAACAATTCTAGAAATTCTAGAAAATCAGTGAGCAGCCAAAATCACACACTAATTCTTCTGCACAACAAAAATACAGAATCTTTCCAATCTGAGTAAAAAGTAGAACTTCAGCTATTTCATTTCAGAATCCTAGTTGTTAAGCTAACAGTTATATTTGCATATTTTCTATACTTTGCACACGTTCCTACCAGCCTTTCAAAAGTTAACCTTTGATATGTTGGTGCCAAACTTAAGCCTTGTCTTTTTATAGGATCCAAGTTGAAATTAAAAGAAGGACTTGATTATCCCTGCTTCATGTGAACATAACAAAAAGACGAATGCAAGTAGAGAAGTGTTTCTTAGAGAGATGCATACCCTAAGGAACCATGTGAAGGTATTAATCATTTGAAACAGGCACACCAGAAAGAAAATAACAATAATCAGCCAAGTGACAGACTCATTAAGTGCAGCAAATTATTTCCATGTTATTAACATGAAAAGCAAGGGCTTGAAAGAAATTCCAATTTCTGGTGAATACCAAGGAGATAATCTATCTGGTAGAATGCCATGGATTTCTGTAGCTTCTGAAATGGGAACAACAAAGTCTCCTCCCACCAAGCCAACACTACAGGCACTGGTCCCTATTCCAAGAAAACATTGTATTCTTTCTCTAAAACTGTGAATGGAAAGTTCTACTGCTCTGTCAAGGAGACGACCAAGATGCAGTAGCATCATTCATAGTTGATTCTCAAATCTTGTTGGATCATCTTTTATTTGCAGACAAGGAATACAGCTATTTTTCTTAAAGAGTACATAATTTCATCAATTTCCTTAGATGTAGGACAGACTCTTTAATAATTGCCATGCATAAATCAAACCTACGTGTCTTTCTAGAAAACAGTTTTAATCTGTTATGAATGTGATGTAGGCATTACTGAAAATATTCTATGGCCTGTGCCAGGTTCACTGTTAGATACATTGATAAAAAATTCAAAATGGTAAAAAACTTTCATGATCATTTAAAAATCCCTTTCAATTCAAACCCACATTTTTCTGTCAAACACTACCTCAGTGTCCACTAGAACCATATCTTATTGAGCAAGGAAAAAACACCCTTCTGAAACAACACATTTCTCAGAAGTTACACTCACGTTAAGTGTGTAATTTACGTACTAAGAGAGAACTTTTTTAACAGTTGGATCTTAGTGACAGTGACTTAACGTTGCAGGAGACCTTCTGCTGCACACTGGCTAACAGGCCAAAAAGATAAAAAAATCCTTCAGCTTTCCCCATACCTTTACAGAAAGTCTTAAAATGGTATTAAATAGGGCTTCTGAGAAAAGTTCTGTATCATTCACTGTATAATATAAAGCATTTGACAACAGCCTTAGAACATGCATGATCACAGATCATACACCATTTCTAAAGCAAACAGTGCTTTAGGTGTAATCTCTCTTTACACACAAAATTTTGTTTTGCAAATCAAGTAGCTAACCAGATGCTGGTCCTCACAGATTGCTTTTCTTATAACCAGAAACAAATTAAGGTTTTGAAGCAATCCTATTTATGACCAAATGACCCCAAGTCCCTTTTCTGCATAGACTAGAAACCAAACAGCAGCAGACATCTCTGTGCCTCAGAAGTCCATGCTTGTTTTTGTCAACTAGGAGCCCCCAAACCCCAGGTCTTAAGACTTTCCTCAGGATTGTATGCCCCCCACTGCCACTGAGGTCTCCTGGTTGCCCTTATTCTCAGCATTTCTAAGTCTTTCCATATTTTTTCCAAATAACACAAACCTTCATAAAACAGATGAAATTGCTCCCTTGTTTTCTGGGTTTTAACAGTGACTTGTATGGGCTAGAATTAGCTGGGTTTATCAAGTATGTGTTTCCATCAATAAACAGTATGACTGAATGACTGAGAAGTTGTGTATATATTCCACAGTTACCAAAACAAAAAATATTTGCAACTGATACTAAAACAACTACAACTCTGAGATAGGCAAAACAATGCAGTTGTGCATCCTATGACATACTTTAACTTTCCAGTGCATTATTTGTTAAGGTTTACACAATTGAAATCAACATCATGAACACCACCTGAAATATGTTTTTCCTGCTTTTTGGCTTCCTTCTCTCCACTGTGCAGTCACATCAGCTGGCTCAAGGTGCCCTCCAAAAATATGCTGCCAAAGGTAAAGACCTACATAAATGAAAACATGATGGAGAGAATATGAATGCACAGAACTTACCTACTCTACACTCCCAGCAAATAAAATAATTTCTGGGAAACAGAAAAAGCATTGCAACATAAGAACTTGGGAAAGAAGCGTCAGAGCTTCTGATATAATGGGGACACTGCTTCTCAAATTCTGTATGACTTTGAATTAGTTCAGATTAATTTTTCCCATATTGGGGCATTTTAAAAGGTTCTTGGACTGACAAAATACTAGCAGATGAAGATATACCACACTACTACTTCTCTTAGCATCTCTTTCCAGCACACATATCACTTAAAAATGAGAAAATATTCATCAGCATTTTAAGGACAAGCATACTTCTCTTAAGCTTTTGTGAAACACTCTAGTTACTTTGTGATGGAATGTGCCACCAGGTAACTTACCAATGCATTCTACAATGCTACATGCAAGTTTATCTGAAGCTGGAAACTTGGCATGTTCAAAAAACTAAAATTTATGTCTTTGACAGTAGTTAAAGATCCTGAGAAGACCCTGGCTCCCAGTTTATGTTGAAAGGAAACACAGGGTCTTCTAAAACAGAAGAATTTCCAAGCTTATCACTGACAGTGGTACTGCAGTACAGAAAATGGTTTATTTCTCACTGTGTGATGCTTTATTACAGTGTAAATGTGGCAAAAATAAATAGACTGGTTTAACCAAATAAGAAGCCTGTACTTGTGTTGTACTGTAAACTAGACTGGATTAAAAAAACAGCTGTGCTTCTCTGCTATTTGAGACATTTTCTTTGCCTGATGCAAAGGACAGTCTTGAAAACAACTGATACAAAGAAGCTGAAGTCTCACTACACTTATATTGGTATAAATTTGAGTAACAGCTGCCACAGATATACATACTATTGAATCATATACATACATTTTAGTCGTTAAAAAGCAGAGAAAAGTGCTATTTCAGAAAGGTTACATGATTAATAGACATTGGTTACATCTGCTTACCAATTGCTGCTTTCCCCCAAATCTGCACTCTAAGACTGGTCTGTTCTAGATGAGATCTCGCATATTTTATCATCTTAAGATTAGCTTCGTATCTCTGCTGAGAAGCAGCCAGCTCGTTTTTCTCGTCCCCTTCCCACGGATTCCACTCCTCGTTTCCCAAGGCAACATGATCTGTGAAGCCTAAAAACGTAATTTACATAAAACGATCAGTTTCACGAGCTTAGGAAAACTGCAGAATCTTCTGGCATTCATAATGTCAAGCATCACCTGACAGCCCTCCCTGAGCCCCGCGCCGGGCTCGGCACCGCCACCGCCTATACCCGCCGCCGCCTCCCGGGGCGCTGGGCAATGGCCGCGGCCTGAACAGGCCCTGCGAGGGGCTGTGCGGCCCCGGCCCGGCCCGGCTCTCTCTCCGGAGCTGCCTCCGGCCCCGCACCAAACCCGCCGCCCTGGCCCCCGCAGCGGCGCCGGCGGGCGCGGCCGGGCCGGGCAGGGCCGGTGGCTCAGGGCGGCCCCTCCGCGCTCACCTGGCGGGCCGCGGCGGTCCCGGTGGGGCGGGCGGGGGGCGGCCGAGCGGCGCGGCCGCAGGAACACGGTGTAGGCCGCGTAGAGCGAGAAGAGCACGTAGGCGAGGAGGAGGGCGGAGCAGAGCCGCCTGCGAGCGCCCCGCATGTCGCCCGGCCCGGGGCGCAGGGAGGCGGCGGCGGGAGGAGCCTCCGCCCGCAGACCGGGGCTGGGCCCGGAGCCCGCGGGGCAGGAGCTGCCCCGGCACGGCGGTGGGTGGTGGTGGTGGTGGGGAACCAGGTTGTACACAGTCAGGTCACGGTAGTATTATGTAATGGGGAGAGCTGGAGGCCGGTCAGACCGAGTAGCGTTGCGTAGGAAGAGAAAGCTTAAGCTCTTTTTAGGCTATCCACGAGTTCTTCCCAGGGCTAGGTGTTAGAGCCTGGGCAACACCTCTGCCAGCCTGTTGGCAAACACCACAATCATAATGGTAGCCAAAAGCACCTTCACCTGCTTGAACGAGAGAGTCTAGAACAATACAGATTATAATGCACTGCACAACCCTACAGCCTGCTCTGGATCTAAGAGGGTTTTTTCTTGATCAGTTTTTCACCCTAAGCACTAAAGTTTGGTGTTCTGGCCCTGACCTCAAATTCATTCAATGGACCTCTGCTTGTTCTTAACTACTTGCCTCAGGAAGCCTTCTGAAATAGGCTTATAGTCTATATATTGACAAAATTTAATTTAGTTACTTACACACTCACTGAATTAGAAGTCTAGCCTGATGACTCACAGTGGTAGCAATCACAGAATCACAGAATGGTTGGGGTTGGAAGGGACCTTCTAGATCATGTAGTTCCAGCCCCTCTCCTCTGGGCAGTGACACTTTCTAGCAGCCCATGTTGCTCAAAGCCCCATCTCAACTGGCCTCAGTCACTTCTAAGAAGGGGACATCTACAATTTCTCTGGGCAACCTGTTCCAGTGTCTTATACCTTCATCATAGAAAATTCCCTCATGTCCATTGTCTTTCAGTTTGAAACCATTGCCCAGTGTCGTGTCACCAGCCCTGGTAAAAAGCTTCTCACTGTCTTTCTTTTAAGCGCTCTTTATATATTGAAACTCTACCCATAAAGTACCTGCATGTAATGCATATGACTCTTGTCAATACTACCGGTAATCTGTTGCAGAATTGCAGGTCAGTACTCTTGTTCCTGTTAGGCATCATGGCGTCTTTGCTTTGGTTATGGTGATTTATAATTTTATGGAAAAAGTGCACCACATGAATGCTTTCAAAATGAAGACCAAGCTCCTCTCTTGCCTTTCTAGCTTAGTGCATCTGTGTGAATGCACAGTGAAGTGGTACAGTCACAGACTTTGGGAAGACAAGTGATATGATGTCTACAATGGTTCATTTAAAAGAAACCATTTTCAGCTTTGAATCTCTTTTCTAGACTGTATCAGTAACTGGATCTGTGTGCTGAGTTGCTCAAATTCATAGAAAACCTTTGTAAAAATAATTTAAAACAGAATATTATAATGAAAGTATGATAAAGATAGAACCATGGGGAAAGAAGATGACAATAATTAATTACAAAGGGCAAAGAAGAATGTAAAATGTTAAGTCATTTGGGAACACAGGTTTCCTATTCCACAGCTTCACTGCTTTGGAGGATAATTAGAAAGTTCTCTCTTCTCCCCACACAGATGCAGTTAATTTCTTATAAAAATGACAGAAGAGACTTGGAAAGTCAACAAGGATTAATCTGAGAAGAGTTTGCATTATAGACCATTTCAAAAATAGTGTCTTGAATGTCTGCATTGGAATGTGTGAATTTCAATAAGAAATGAGAAAGTGAATGTGATTTGGAATAGTGGTGATCATTGCTCAGCAGGTCTTTCACAAGAGTGATGATACTGTAGTCTCACTTATAGAAAGAGGGAAGGTATAGCAGCCAAAGTGAGGTAAACAGGCAATATCAATTAAGGTCTTAGAACAACTGTAGTAGATGGCAATGTTTGATCATTTGGAAAGAAATCCAAACACAGAAGTGAAAATATGTGAGAAGGAAGAGCATATACTTCCTGAGCATAGCATCTTAATCGTACATTTCCTACCCTTATTAATTCATTGTACATTTTGCAACTTTCATTTGCTATACATAATGTAAAAAAGCTTATTGTTTTAATAAAATTTTATATTCTTTTCCTGACAGTTTGGGACATACTCAGATAAATGGTTTTCCTATTACGCAAACTCAAATGACATAGAAAGTTTTGGGAATTAAGAATATAATGTTAAGAATGTACTAAGGGATTGGGTGGGGGGAGGTTGGGAACGGGGATGGACTTAACAGAATACCTACATGAATTAAGATCTTAGAGTAGGAGCTTAGTCTAGGGATTATAGGAGTAAAATTTAACCAGGAACAGTAGACTGGAAGGACCACCTTAACCATGGTGTCCCCTGAAATCATGGAAAACTGTGCAGCAGATACCAAATCTAGGAAACACCTGTATTTCATGCAGTGTCTGTGGGGGCCTGCAAAGGCCTAGGAAGTACTAGTTCCTAACACTCTATAACAAACTTCTGATATGTGGCAGAAGATCAAAAGCCAAGTGCTATGTCACAAGAAGGGAGAAGAGATCAAGAGCATTGGTGATGTCTTGGACCTCTGTGCAAACCAGATCATTATATCTGTAGATGATACTAAGAAGCAGACATGTCCTACAGTGTCAAAGAGGGTGAAAAGCCCAACAGCAGCAGCTAATGAGACTTGGAAAAATCCTGAATCCAGATCTCGTAAATCAGGAGGCTTAGATTCTTTCTTAGCTCTGAGACAGCTTGCTGTATGATCTTCTGGCAGATTATCTTGTCTCATGGGGCTCCAACTGACTCCTTGTAAAACATACATAACAGCTTCTGGGAGCGTCAGGAATCGGAGTTGATATAAAAAAGTTTTCTTTGAAGGAAACATACTCAATAAAGACCGGAAGAATTGTAATGAAAAAGGAGAATCTATTTAATAACAAGGACTTTGAGAAGTAAACAATAAAACTTTACAAGTTCTTCACAGTATAAAACATCATAAATTGGGAGACAGAGGGGAAAGATGTATCATCAAGTTCAGTAACTGTTTAGAGATAGAAAAAAAAAGCACAGAAATGTCAAGTACATTCAACAAAATGTCTATGCAGTTCAAGACTTCATTATAACAAATGAAAATTAACCTCTAGTTTCAAAATTAGGACTCTGAGTGCATTTGAAAGCCTAAATCAAAATACATTCTGCTGTATATCAGGTAATTTGTGTAAGCACCTGTGAAAGTAAGCTTTTTTTCTCCATGGAAAATATTTTTTCTCTACATATTATGGTAAAAACAGTGCTTCCTGATACCTGTTTTTGCTATTCATGACTGCCTAAAATAAGTCATTCATTGGTCTCTGTTACAACAAAATTCTGCAGCATTATTTGCCTAACCTTGGCCTCTGCTCATTGACTGATGCACTAGACTTGACAGATGCCACTGGGAAGTTCCAAAAAGCTGCATTGATCAACATGTGACATCGGCAGACCTGAGCAAGGTTTTAGAGCAGAACGAGGAACGAGAGGAAGCACCAGTTACACATCTAACCAGAACATGGAATGGAGACAGCTGCTGACGGAATCCCAGCATAAAGGTGTTGAGTGACTGCTCTACTGGGTCCGTTTTCATTAAGAAGTTTGCAGGGTTTTCTACTGCCACCTGCAGGTTGTTGTAGGCAGCTGCTGTAACACTTTTTCCACAAAAGCCTGAATCTCCATGTAAGGCTGCACCATACAAGGCTTAATGAAAGTGAGAAGTCTGCAGGAGGCAATTAAAGATATGAAGCCAGAGAGGCCTCTCTGCTGGCCACAGATCACAGTGTCCATTCATAGGCTTTGGCACAGGTTCTGCTTTGGATAAGTCTCTTGTGACATGAGAGGTAACAGTCTCTGGTGTTCATTAATGCTTGATTAATAAAAACACTCCATTATACTGACTCTGCTTCATACAAGGACACCCTGACATCACCCTTCCGGCAGAAGAAAGCTCAGGTTAACTTCACTTTTACCTGAAACTAATTACAGTGGCTGAACAGTGGCCTCAATGGGGTGTTGCTTGAGGCAGCAATGGCAGCAGATGGTAAGGCACTTCTGGTAGTGGGAAAAATTAAGGGCAGTGAGCTCTTAAATTTTGGTACACCTGGATAAATAAGAGGGTATTCACCTGTGGCCTTCTAACTTCTTAGTTTAAGTGTTGACAGTCACTGAGAAAATAATGCCTTGTAGGGGCATCAGAATAAAGCAATTTTTCAGCCTTATGAAATGATAAAACCAACTGTCATACTCGGTTCTGTGTTACTCTCATGTTCAAGTCAGACCTATGTGAAGACGTTTTTAGATAACAAAGGATTATCTTCCCATGTGGCATGTGTTATATTTAGAATGTCTCCAGGCTGAGGTCTGTGTAGACAAATATTCTATTCTATTCTATTCTATTCTATTCTATTCTATTCTATTCTATTCTATTCTATTCTATTCTATTCTATTCTATCAAAGCACAAAGCCTCTCAGAACACTGCATCTCCTCCTGAGACACATAAAGAAAGGACCCAAAGCCGCTGTTTCCTAGGCTGTTTCAGGTCTTACACATTTTTCAATATCTCTGTTAAGACTAGGTTAGATCTTTCCAACAACTCAAATAAGTTTGATATGAGCCATGCCTAACTCATTATACCAAACTATGCTTAACCGTACTCCCAGTTGTTCCCTGAACTGTCACATCTCCAGTATTTGTCAAGTTGGTATGTCTTAAAGGAAGTCAGTAAAGTCAGTTCTCTGCTCTTTTAAAATTTCTTTGGATGTTCCCACCTGGATAAAAGCTTTATGGCTCTTTCGCTATTTTCAACAGGCTAAATATACCCTCTTACAAACCATTGTTTTCAAGAATCTCTTACAATCTTCGTACAAATCTAAGACAGATAAATGTGTTAAATATAAATATATTTATAAAACCAATGTTATTACATTGGCCTTTTGCATAAATCTTCAACGTTTTCATGGTATGAGTTATTGCATTGTGGTTAGATGGAATTATAATATCTCCTCACTGCATTCTTACTTTGAGTAGCATAAAGACATATTTGTATGGCACTCTCATCTAACAGATTGAAAGGGAAAGAATTTATTCTTACAGGAAGAACTGTTGTAGGTTTTATACTAGCAGAAGTTTTGGCCATATTTTAGAATAAAACTGTGTTAGCATATCACACTTTGGTGTGAGTCATCTGAGTTTCTGTGTCACATGGGTTACATAGGGAAGAAGGGGTCATTTAAAGTCTGCAGAGTTAATTGAGGTGGTTGTAGTGCCATTTAAAAATCACACGAAAGTGCAATTTAAAAAATTCCTGGAGGGCAAGCAATCTCTCATGGAGGAATCCTAGAGCTGTATTTTGTGGTTCCCTCTGGTGCAGGAACAGCTGTACTTCTAGCACTTGATCAGACTATTTTCTGTGACATTTAGGTGTGGGCCTTATTGACATGGCAGTTTTGCAAGTGGCAGGAGACGGAACAAGGGGTGCCTGGCAAAGAGTGGCAGTGTGTGACCTGTCTGAACAGTTCAGGTGGGCTGCCTATATCTGGCGACTTACCAGGAGACAGAGCAGGTCTGTGTGGAAGCTGTTCAGGCTAAAAAGTTTATAGCCTGGGTATCATTATGGTGGGGGTTTGGGGGTTTTTTTGCAAGTTTTTTTGTGAGGTTTTGGGGGGAGGTTGTGTGTGTTTTGTTTGGTTTTTGTTTTTAATCTGTAGTGATAACACAGAAGAAAATGCTCTGAGATGAACCAAAAGAAACTTCTTCCTTAAGCATGGTGTCTCCATTCCTTTATGCATTAGTTGGGTGAGTTACCAAGTAGAGTTGGTGTCATAGCTCTGTTTGGGTTTCATGTTAGCAAAGGTGGCTTAATTGAATCTAGTTTACTTCCTACTGTCTAAGTCTTAAGGAAACATGTAAAATCAGTTACTGCTTCTTAACTGAGAAGCAGCTACTTTCAGTGAAAGGAAGATCATTTTTTGAAACACTAATTCATCTTTTTTTGTGATTGTGAGCATTGCTGTCAGTTATTTATACCAGAATTACCTAAGAAAATGCAGCTGTGCCCTTCTTATGTATGCACTCTAAATCAAACCCTTTGTGTCTATTTTATCTTCGTAATTTTTGTATTTTCTTCCTACTAGATATGGAAATAATGGAAGCCCCAGGCTTTCTGAATATATCCCAGTAGGAAGTGAGTTGAAAGAACTAAAAAAGAAGCTAATCATGAAAGATGTAACAAGTGGTATGATTTTATATTTAGAAGCCACCTTATTTTTGAGCATCTGATTTTTCCTGTTCAGCTCTTTCATTCCACTGAAATGTTTTATTTATATGGCAAATTCTCTTCGAGTCTTCAGATAGATAGTAAACAGAAGACTATTAAAACTGGGTTTTAGCATCAGAGCTTCTACTATTCTGAAATTTTGAATACGGATCCGCAATGAAATTAATTTGCTCCTGTTTTCAGAGATTCAGGTGATTCTCTCATCATTGGCCATTTACATGACCTGCCATCTACTGTTGCTTCTAAAGTGGCTTATATGGCCTTCAAAGCATCTGGCTCTGTGCTGGGCTGAGAAATTTTGTGAACTGTGCTTTGAAAACCTGCTTTGAACGGTGTAATTTATTGTTTGTTAGGATGGAATGTCAAGATATGTTATCTTTGCTTATCATCCTTGCAGATCTATTCTGCCACAAGGGAACAAATAAAGTGACTCCAGCATTTCTATTATGAATGGCATCTATTTATTCAATCTCACAGTTCCCTAATGATTAAGTAAATTATGGGGGAAGTGAAACTATTTAAATCAGAACAATTAATTACTAGTAATTAATTATGAATTCTTGCTCCCTTATTTTCCAGTTAATTTTAGTGCAACTTCTGTTTTCAAGATAGCAGTTCCTCACAAAAACTGTGTATAACTGATAAAAAAAGTCTTTTGAATATTTTCATTATGATTATGG
The DNA here is from genome assembly GCA_035041345.1 of Poliocrania exsul. NCBI lineage: Eukaryota > Metazoa > Chordata > Aves > Passeriformes > Thamnophilidae > Poliocrania > Poliocrania exsul. The sequence goes on along the minus strand of JAWWLZ010000042.1, from coordinate 32,250,531 downwards.
TTTGGTTTTATCAGTATTCAGTAAGATACAATTTTTCTCTCTATACAGAGATGTTAATTTCAAATACAGTATCGAATGAACACCTCTTATATATGTTTTGACAGTAAAATGAATGAGGGTTTTATTTCTAACTTTTGTCCATATGAAGTAACTGAAGTAATACAGCTGATTATATTTGAAATGTTTGGTGATACTGAGTACAACTTGATGATGTTTTTGAATATAAAATCCTTTTCTGCAATATTCTGTGTATGACAGAAATCTACTAGGTAATAAGGGAGAAACAGAAAAAAAAGGGAGAAAAGAGAGATATTTTTCTTGAAGTTAACATTATGTTTAGTCTTTTGAATAACTATAATGTCTAAGACTGCAAATTCTTATCAAATTCTTCTGCTGTGTTTTACATGATATCTGTACAAAGATATAATAGGATTAGTTTGTTTGTTGTATGCATAACAATTTGCTTCATTTAAGGTAGAGAAGACCTCATCTGAATAATTGCACAGCGATATGGCAGATGAATTTCAGTGCCAATAAGGACAGTTAATGCTTTTGGTTTTAAAAAAGAAAGAATCTCTCTAACTGGCAATGCAAAGTGACTGTTTCTGAATAAGTTGTTTTGATACCTGGAGAAAAGATCTGGAGTTATCACAGCTAACACTGTAAAAGCATCTGAGAATGTCAAAAATGCCTCCCATTAGAGATCATTAGGAAAGAATTAGAAAAAACCCATCACTGTGCCACTGAAAAAAATAAATCTTTTTATTTTCTAGTTTTGGGAGGAAAGACAGAGACTTAATGACTGTTGATAGGTTTCTTAATCAGATACTGAAGCTCCACCACAGGCATTCACTGCGCTTTTATAATACTTTTACAGTGAACTCCCTAAAATAGTTATCTTACTGCTTATTTATTTATTCTACTTAAAATTAATATTTATTGTGTCTTGATACTACCGATTGCAAAAGTAATTATAATGTAGTTAACAGGATTTAAAATGTAACTTTCCAGCACCTCCCTTATACCACGTGTCCCACCCTTACACTGATGGCATCTATGTTAACATGTGACCTCCAATTCCAAATTTAGTTCACAGATATAAAATTTTAGGAGGGCCCCTCTTGCAGTGAGGTCAGTACATCCAGAGGCAAAACTGCCTATATTTGGATCAGGTGAAAGATCCACCTTGTCAAGTGATAAAGATCATCAGCTGGGACACGGTAAGACCCCACAGTGGGTAAGACCCTATCAAGTTGTCTGCAACCCTCAACAGACCATCCTGAAGACGAGCAGTATGCAGATTTATTGCTTCCTGAACACAAAACCAGATGAGTTCTTCCTGAATTCAGCCTCAGACCAGACAGCCTTGCAAATTATAACCCTTCCAGCAGGAGTGGCCTTTTGTGGAAGGCAGGGACTTCCATGGAAGGACCCTGTGTCACTGGACTATCTGATGTTGTCACATACAGGACAGGTAACCACTGCATTGAGCATCATATACATAGATGGGGCTAGTAAGGAAAACCTAGAAGTGCTGTAGAGCTTGTTCTCAAATCTCCTCTCAATTGTCACCATGTCACAATGTACCCTGCAACATGAAAAAGACAGCAGCAGTTAATTTGGCTCTGTGGCCATGTGTGGGTCTGGCTGTTCTTCACAGCAGTGTAGTTGTAGCCTCATGATCCAAGGTGACAAAAGCCATTAACCTTTCAGCATAAAATGCCCGTGTGGCACCTGCTGTACCAGACGCAGGTGACTTCAGCAGCTGTGGTATCTGCCCCTGCCAGCATATCCTGCAATGAGGAAGGCAGATGTGCACCACCAGCAAGTATGTCAGCACAGATGAATGCAGGTAAGTGGAATTTATCTGTCTAACTTAGCAATACAAAATTTGCGGCTTTTCCTATACATTAGGCATGTGAGCTTATCTCCTTTGGGCAAATTCCATAAAATATTCCATTTTATTTGGAATGTAAGTGGCAGCTGGCCCAGCTGACAGGGCACAGGGGCTAAAAACTTGCCACGGAAAGCATTTATTAACGTATGACAAGTCAGACAAAGTCTTTGCTGTTGAAAACTATGTACAAATTTCAAATCATTATGCTAATTATAAGGAGACTCTGTGGACATAATCCAGCAGTGAGAAACTAAAAGTTTCTAAATTGCTTCCTTTTTTTGTTTTGCTCACATTTGTAATGAACTGTAAAAGCACTACCATAGCCTTCTGGGTGGATGTTACTTTGCACATCGTCAGCTTGCACCCTGATTGTCTGAGCCATCAGCAGTCCAGTCTCACACGCTGTGCTTACATTCTTCTTCTCCTGGTGTAACTGGACAATAGTAGCACCTTTATCTTGCCTCAAGTTTTTTCACAGTCTGTATTAGTAGGCATGTTCAGAAAGCAGTGGGCTTCAGTGAGCAGCCGATTCCTTGCACATTTTGCTACAGTGAACAAAAGTCTCTCAGTGATTTTAACAATGTTTAAGCCACTAATGATTTCAGTCCACCACAGTGGAAACCAGGCAACATTTGTATTTTAAAATAGATTTTCAGAATTGAATAATTTAAGGTATAATTATGGGGGCTTGTTTTATTTAAAGGTATCAACTGATGTTATCTTATCTAGCCTGTCAGCCATGTCTGTATGTTTTGTTTCTCCACATAGATATTAAATATAAAACAAATACAAGCAAGATCTTCTGCAGTATCATTTTCACCTTTCCACAAATATGATGAAGAACGACTATATTTTTGAGAGCATCTGTGTAGAGAATAAAAAGCTTTTAATAATTACTGATATTCATGCTGTCATTAAATATTGATTGAAATTCAAGTGTCCAGATTTACTGAACATGTATTGAACATATATGCCCAAATGGCATATTGATTTGATGGCAAACCTGAACATGGGAGTGTTTCTGGGGAGGAGCATCTGCCCTCATGACACAGACTACTTCTCTCTTGCAAACAATGCCGCCCCAACCCTTCCCTACTACTCTCTGGTCAATGTTGTGCTTTCAAAAGGTCGTGGGAATCAGGAAGCATGTGAGGTGATGATGAAAGCCAAGGCAGCTGTAGCAAACCCAGCCCCACAGTCTGTGAGATCAGATGTTCACGCAGCAGAAGCTTTACTGGCAACTGGCAGTTGTTCCTCTGGCTGCTCAGGTGAAGCCAATCATGCATCAATATTCAGGAGAAGTAAGAGGATTATTATATGATGAAAAGATCTGGTTACAGTGGTTGGGAAAAGCAAAATCTATGCGTACAGCATGTGGCACCAACAGTGGTACACATGGCACAGGAGGGAGGAAAGGTGTCTAAGGCATACCACAGGCAGTAGATATTTGGGACCAAGACTGCTTAGAAAAATGTTTATAATTTGATTTTACGCCTTGTGTTGGATTTAATAGTGCTACAAAGGCACTCTCTAGTTCTTAACTGGCAGCTTATGGAGGCTTTGGCTCACCTTTATGTAACTGTTGATCAACAATCTGTTATTTCTGTAATGTGTTGTCTGTCACCCATTCATTATGAAGAAATTAATTACTACATCCTACCAAAAATTTTCATTGCCTTATCATAAAACACAGAATCATTCATTGAACTAAATTGTATGGGTCCCCGTGAGTCAAACCTAACTAATAAATACATTTGTAATTAGTAGAAAACACAGATAAAGTCTTTTGTCAATAAGTACCCATAAAATTAGTCAGACACATATACTCCCTGCATATTAGAGAAAGTATCTTCCTCTTAGGCACCTCTGTGCTATTAAAAGAATTATGCACCATGTAAAGTAGTTAAGTTCAGAAAAAGTGTCTGGTGAGTTAGGCTAGGATGGTGGAGCAGCCTGGTGTTCCCAAATTTGTTGCAGTGCTGCCCATGCTCACCAGCACAGCTGGTGGCCAGCTTATTTTGGGAAGTGTTTGCTGCTTGCCTCCCAGACACTGTGCAGAGCCTGGCTGGCAGCAGCCTCACAGGGCTGGCTGCCAGCCAGTGGCCTCTGCCAGCTCTGCCTGGCCTTCAGCTTGCCCCATGGCATCCAGTGCATCCCAATGTGCTTAGCAGACAAAGGAATTTTTTTTACATGCAAAACTCTGGTGGTTGGTCCCTGGTTCCATTCCCAGGTCTGCCTTTCCAGGCAAGGTGTCCAATGAAGAGGTTTTTCCAGATTTGTCTCTCTGCTTTCTATGTCCTTCCTCTTTGTGTCCTCCCTTTCTTGCACGCAGATATATGCCAAGCAGTTCCTTCCCTTAGCTTCTGCACCTGCAAGAGCTCGCAGTTACATCTCTACCTCTGTGCACACACAAGGATGGATAGGAAGCCATGGGTGTAACCAGGAAAGGTCTAGGCCAGGAATATGTTGTGAGGGATGGGCATGCTGAGGTAATACAAGGGAATGATCTATGATAGTAGAGCAATCTTCCCCTGCTTCAGCGCTTGTGTAGGATATTCAGTGAGAAGGCATATGGGGGTGGAGGATGTCAGCTGCCCAGTGTGAGCTCAACCCTGCTCTAGCTTGTGTGGCACAATACTGCATGGGGGGTCTGAATGTTTTTACTCCATTGTAACCAACTGGTAAAATCATAGTGATACTTTTTCTGCTTAAAAGATAATAGAAGAACCAAGGAATCAATACTTTAAAAACTGAAACTGTTAGAAAAAGCACGAAGATTGCAAATTCGGGCTCTTCATAATCAAGAAATATCAGAACTGAAGAAAAATTCTCTCCAACCTTATGGACTTGCATTATACTGTACCGTTATTTCCTCTTTGTGCATAATTTTTATGAGACTGACTGAGGTGACAGGATATATTCTAAGGAATAACTAGGGTTGTGCAGTGAAGGGGACTGCTATTTATTGTCTCTGCCTTCTACACTACAGAAGCAAAATGATCTGTACAGGTCATAAGAAGGAATTTCAGAATAGGAAAAATTGATCTCTGTATTAAATCTTTGAACATTGCCTCAAACTGGGTTTAAGCACTGGGTCCCTTCAGTGCTCTACTGCAGGAATAATTTGAAATAAGTTTCCATCCAGAAGGGGTAATTAACTATGTGATATCCATTTCTGAGTTTCTATGTGAATTGCTAGGGTTTGTTTTGTGGGAATACTGAGCTTTCAGAACCATGACTGATGCTAGTAGGAGCTATGCTTTATATATGTGAAGTGCTCAGAAGTGCAAGGTGTTTTAAAAGATCAGGTACAAACCTTTCAAATTGTGCATCCACAATTAACAGGTGCTTTCAAATTCAATCTCATATTCGTGCTCTTTCCCTAAAATACCTGCAATTCCCCTTCTCCATCCTGCTGTACAGATTATTGTTGATGCTGCACCCTAACAATACAGGCAAAGAAATTCTATGAGAACAGAATATTTTGGAACCATATAAGGTTTTGAATAATGTATTGTAAATAAGGAATGGGGCCCCCACTCAGCAATGAAATGAAGCAACAGAGTCCTAGATCCTAAATTCAGAGGTGATAGTTTACTCTGACCTCCAGCGCAGCACAGGTCAGTTCTTCCCTGAATTAGTTTTTGTTTAACTACAGCATCTCTTTTTAAAAGTTAGAAAATCTCAATTTAAATACGTGCAGTATAAACAAGTTATCATTATTTTGTTAAGTTATTGAGGTGATTAATTTTCATAATACTCATGCATGTAATTCCTGTTTCTGAATGTCTCTGCTTTCTACTCCCAGGCACTTGATCTTGTTATGTTTGTGCTTTTGAGACTGAAGAGCCCTCAGTTATTGAATTTCTATTCCCCCTAGAGGTAATTAGAAGCTGTGATTAAAGACCCTTTAGCCTTTTGTTAAGATAAACAGACTGGACTTCAGTTTTCCACCAAGCCAGGTTCCTCAGTCCTTTGTTCTTTCTCCTGGTTCTTCTCTGAACCAGAGGGACCCAATTTATTCCTTCTTGAGCTGTGGGTGCTGGGACTGTGAAAAGCATCTCAGAAAAAGACTTGCTAGTGCCAGGCTGCTTAACCTTTCTCACCATTTTTTGTATTATTCTGCTCATTTATCCCAGGATTGGCTTTTTGTTTTGCTGTTGAACCCTTTGCATACTGCGCTGGGAGCTGATCTCCAGCTGACTGACATGATGCCCCAATCATTTCAGTTACTGTTCCCAACATAGTGTCTCATTATGTCTGTAATTCCTGAATGTTGTTGAATTACAATTATCTGTATTGATGCACATGCCATTTGCTTGCAGCAGCTTATCAGCCCATTTGTTTCTGTGTACCCTCCTCATGTATCACATGTACACTTTAATCAGTAAAGTTTCTCTCCTTTTTCCTAGAGCATTAATAAGAATGTAAAGGCCAAGAACTGACCTCAGCATGCCCTTGATGAGACCTCACTATTTACAAATGCATTTTGAGACCTGTCAACATCTTTTAAAATTCATTCTCTGTGTACCTCACTGGGTTATTTTAATTATCAAAAGTCTGTATAGTGCCAAGTTGAAAGGATTATGACTTTTCCATATAACCTCTATTCCCTTTCTCAATCACTGAATGAGAGCTCATTAGTCATACATGGAGTGAAATGGGCATCTGATGGGAAAAAAGGATGTGACAGTGGAATTAGTGTAACCACAATGCATTGAAATAAGACAGGTGAATTAAAGATGCTCGAGCCACCATAAACACCACATATCTAAATTTTTGTATGCTGGATTTTAGGCCTTAATTTTTGTAATATGAAGGGCTTCTGTGTGTGTGTGTGTGTGTGTGTGAGAGAGAGAGAGAGAGAGAGAGAGAGAGAGAGAGTTTTTATATATCTTTAAATATTTACTTATTTGAATATCACTCACTCATTTAAATGTAAATGTATAAAATAAATTGCATAAACTGCATTCCCTAAATGCTACTCACTAGAGAGAGACTGTATAACCAACTGAGATGTAAATGCTGATGTGAGATATCCATGGTTAGATAAGATGAATCCCAAACAAAGCACAAGGAATTCCATCACGATTCTTGCTTTTTCATTCTGATAATGAAGTTGATAAACAAATTCATTTTTAAGGAAGCTAAGAAAGAATTCCAAATGTTTTGCTTTACTAAACAACATTTTATTTGTTTATCTGGCAGCTATGTAATCGTTGATTAATTAGATTAGCTAATTAATCACCATTCATTTTAACTACAGCATTAATTGATAACCTTGCACACTGTATAGTCCCAAGACCCACAGCAAACCGAGGTGTGCCTGTAGAGCTCTGGTTCCCTTTGATCATCTGGGTACTCGGGCCAAAGAAAGGAATGAAAAGGTTAAAAGAAAGTTTAGGAAAAGCATCTGAAGATCATAGCATATGTGTTTTACTAATTTTCTTAAAATAACTCATAAGAATTATTGAGAGAGCGATTTAAAAAAATTGTAATTGAAAATATCTCTCTTTATCTCATCTGTGGGCATAATTTTTTTCTCTACCAGGGTTTCTGTTTTCAGAAATTATTTAATCAAGTATGTTGATTAAGGGACAATATCTCATGTGATGAAATGATCTGGGCACATTTGCATATGAATGCTAGATGACATGGCATAGAAACTGATTAGACCTCATCTGTCTCACATGCCTGGAGACTAATGCTAATAACACTTAATACATTAATATTCAGATTAAATTTGACCAGAGAAAATCAAGTGAAAAAGAACTTTGCTAAACACTTTGGATCTTCACAGACTTTTTTCCTCTTTTAATCTGTGTATGAAAGTTTCTTCATCTCAATTCTTGCTAACTTACACATTCTTAGAAATAATAACCTAATCACATGTACAGTCTAGAAATGGCATGAGGAGGGTAACAGTGTTTATGATGGGAAGGTCTGTGAATATTTCTCTGACTTTTCATTCTTTTGTTCAGATAAGGCAGGCAGTAGGAGTGAGGGTATGTGTTCTCAACAAAATTTTCATATTTAAAAACACAAGAGAAAGCAAGCAATAATTTTCAAGCCTTGACAAGGAGTTACATTAAATCTGATAGTGTGATCATTTGTGTCTGATTTAAACTCTCAGTATTTTGCTTATACTAGAATGGTCCTAGCAGCTTGCCCTGAGATGCTATCAGTGGTAGGTACTGCATGCCATCAGGATGCCATGAGAGTTTGCTATTTGAAAATTCACTGGACAGACTTCAAAGGAAAGTGCTCAAATAAAGTAAAATAGAAACAACTTCAGATTAAAATTTTAAAAATAAATTGCGCATGGCTCTCATCAGAGACCAAGCTTTACCTCTGCAACCTTCCTCGTGGTAGGGTCAACCTGTCTTCACTGAAATGAGCAGCTCCTCTGTGGCCTCTGAGGCTCACCTTCTGCAGTCCACTGACAGATTACACTTGGCTTGATGTCACAAGACTGCATCTCGTCATTCCTGAATACTCAAGCAGTTCAGGTACATGCCTGGCACCCACCTCTCTCTCTGACTCAGCTGAAATCCTGGATGGAAACATTTACATGTGCAAAGTTCAAATACAGACAAAACTCATCTGCTCGTTAATTCTGAGGTTTTCTCATTTTCTAGCAGAGATAATTTTTGCAACACAGCTTACCTCTACCACGTGTAACATTCCAGTGCAGAAATGCACTGGCCAGAAGAACAGAAGTTGATACAGACAGTGGGGAAAGGTTATTTATGGTTTAACTAATGCATGCCTAGCCTCTGCTGACGCAATGAAGAAGAAAATGCCTGAAATCTCTTCAAGTAAAGCCTTAATATCCTTAAGGTAGTGCCTTCTTTGCGTAACAGGAGGCACAAACAATATTTTTATAGCAGTAACTGGGTTATTTTTTGCATAGAAATGTATATTCTTTATTTTTTTCAGCTTCTGCAAGTCATAACAGCTGTAATAGTCTTTTTAGGTTTATTTACCTTTGAAGATTTTATTGTGAGGGTTTTTTTCTTCATTTTATTAGATCTCAGTAATTTTTAAAGAAAAATGTGGTGTCCTATGTTAATATAACAGGAATTAACACAGTATCCACAATAATGTAATAAATATCCTTTTTAATAGCTTAAAAAGTATTAAACATGATGTCTCTCTCTCCAAGACCTTCTTAACTGGCAAGAAGCAATTGCAGTATACTCTTTGAATAAAATATGTCATCTGGTAAAACTGGAACTCAGTGATGTTTGTGTGTGCTGTGTTCTGTCTCTCATCATAGCTGTTGTGACATCCATGGGATGCCACCTCAGTTCATAAAAGTCCTTTTGATGTCTTCAGCCTCTACTGCTTACCTCTTTGTTTCTGGCATTTGAATGACAGAGAGTGAACTGACAGCATCTCATTGCAGAAGGCTGGAAATATGCAGATGTTTGTGAGAGAGATTCCCATCCATCTTGCCCCAGCAACTCCCAATGTTCTCATAATTTTCTCTCAGAGGCAAAATTTTCTGAGCAAAGCAATGAAAGCTCTTGGAAGGTTTGAGTGATGCAGAAAGAAAAAAAAAAGAAAAAAGTTTTGTTGATTTTCACATTGGGATCATTTTTTTCTTTGCTGGAAGGTAAATGAGAATTTACCTGCATATCTAAGATCTGTGTGTGAATCAGTTTCAATAGTGATTATGTAAATTTTGGTGTTGTAATGAAATAGTCTGAATCATCTGTAGTGAAGGCAGCCAGTTTTTGCTCTCATAAAATAGCAATTTGTGGTTTATTTTAATTCTGTACTATGCCAGAACTAAGCTCTGAGGTAGGTGTTCATTCATCCCTATCAAAGAGAGCCCCTAAGGAGGCGATGTTAAAAATACCTGGCTTCAGGCCATGAGTTACATGCTCTTTCCCTAAGTCCTGTGATTGATGTGGAAATAGACCTCAGAGCCACAAAAAGTGGTCTCAGATTATTTATCCTTACTGATTGAACATACTGTATTCACTAGGAAGTAAAGCAAATTAGAAAGAGGTGGTGTCCAGACAAAGGTGGTATCCATTGAAAAGCAGCAAAAATCCCTCTAAAATAATTCCTGTATAAAAGGTATTTGTCAGAAATAGGCTCAACACTTTTTATTAAGGGAGCGAGAGCAGATAAAAGCTTCCTCACCTCCTCAGCCTGACTTTCACCTGTCTTTTCCAGCAGGTCTTCCCCAGTCCCTCTGGGGTTTTTTTCTGGCATTGCCAAGCCCTTTTGAAGATGCACTGGGATTCACAGCAAGACCTGCTCCGCACGCCTGCCCCATGCCAGCCTCTCACCTCACCCTCTCTGAGTCAACCTCTTCCTCCTGCTTGCACCATGAAGTGGATCTGCATGGAGGGGACTCTCCGTAGATATATGATAATGATAGTGAATGAAAACATTCTTGTGGGAAGCTTGTAACTTGTCTCTGTAAACCAGCGTGTTAGATGTGGAATTAGCTGCTTGTAGGCAATAGAGGTATTCCTTTAGCAAGCCCCAAATATACCAACAGGATGTAGTTTGTACATGTCCCCAGTTCTCTTTATAATACTGCAGCTATTGGGAATGGGAAATAAAAATAAAGATCTCCATACCTTTACATTTAAGAATACCAAGCTGACACATTGTGGATTAAGCCTGGAATAAAACCAGCCTGGTGTGTGCCTCAAAATCTTCAGAGACCTACTCAAAGGTTTCACCTCCCACAGGCTGCTGTCGGCACTGGAGACTGACACATGTCCATATCAGTTGCTGCTCCTTGTTTGAGAAACACTGTTTCAGGTAATGCAGGCATGAATGATACACCATCTCTCTCAACTAGAGCATAAAAAAATCATCACCTGCCTTCAGGAAACAAATACTGATCCCTATGGTACACCCAAGAAGTCACAGAATAAAATGTGGTACAAAGGAAAAGCAAGTAACAATAGCCTGGGGACAAAATGGAAATTTAATGAGTCACAGATGCAGCTTTCCTTGGAACAGACCAGAACACTGCATAGTTATAGATTTCTCCATATTTTTTTAAATAGTTCTGTTGAATTTCATTATTCACAGGGCAGTAGAAAATGTGTGTTCTAAAATTCAATAGTAAATACAATTGGGAAAATTGAGGCTACAATTATGTAACCTCATTGCACTTTGGCATCTCATTATGTATTTCAAAACTGTACAGAAAAAGAATGCATACAAAAATGTGTGACAAAAAAGAGGAAAAAACTAAACAAAGAAATAAATACCACAAAAGAAGAAGCGTAGCATTTTGTGCAGGCTACATAAAGCATTAATCATCATATGCTGATGCAATAATTTTCAGAATTCAGCTTTAAATGAGTTGGAAATATAATTAGGGAATAAAGTGGGAGAACTTGTGTGTGGCACATTTGATTTCTAGTGGCTTGAAGCATGGACTGTTCTCCTAAAATTCAGAATTCCATCTCCAACTCTGCTCAGCTGAATCCCATTCTCTTCACTGTATCTAATGATGTGCTGTTCATAACATCAGGTGTACATTCATCCAACAGCAGCTCTGTATCACTAGGAACATTGACCAAAAGCTGGTACCAGGTTCCCATAAGCAGAGTTTAAAAATGATAGGTCTAGGCTTGACTGACATTCACCATGAGAGTGGGTGACTGAAATTGTTGCCTGTTTGTATTGAGTTTGTGTGGCAAGGTTTTGATAGTGGGGGGTTGCAGGGGTGGCTTCTGTGAGAGGACACCAGGATCTGCCTCACGTCAGCAGGCTCCAGGATGGACTGGCTGCTGGCCAAAGCAAAATCTATTAGCAGTGTTGCTAGCACCTCTGTGATAACATATTTAAGAAAGGGTAAAAAAAGGTTGAGCAACAGCTGTGATGGAAAAGAGTGAGAAAAAAGAGCAAAATGGCTCTGCAGACATCATGGTGGAGGGCGTGCTCCAGGCACTGGAGCAGAGATTCCCCTACACTGTGCTGAAGACCATGGTGCATCAGGCTGTCTCCCTACAGCCCATGGAGGTCCACAATGGAGCAGAGATTCACCTGCAGCCTGTGAGGGACCCCATGCCAGACCAGGCAGATATGCCATGGAGGAAGCTGCAGAGAAAGTCCCTGGCAGGATCTGTGACCCTGCAGGGGATCCATACTGGAGCGCTCTGTTCCAAAAGTACTGACCTCATGGAAAGGGACCTGCACTGAAGTGGTTCTTGAAGAACTTCAGCCTGAGGGATGGACTTGTGCTGGAGTAGCTCATGCAGGACTGTGTTCAGCAGGAGGCACCCAATCTGAAGCAGGGTAAGGGTGTGAGGAAGAAGGAGCAACTGAGAGAGCATGTGATGAACTAGCTGGAACCCCATTCCCTGTCTCCCCGTGCCACTGTGGAGGAGGAGGTAGATAAATCATGAGTAAAGTTAAGCCTGGAAGAAGGAAGGGGTGGGGGGAAAAGGGTTTTTAGATTTATTTTTATTTCTCAGTATTCTACTTTGTCATTAACTGACAATACATTAAATTAATCTTCCCCAAGCTGAGCCTGTTTTGCCCATGACTGTAATTGGTGAGCAGTCTCCTTGTCCTTACCTCAACCCACAAGCTTTTCATTATATTTTCTCTCCCTGTCCCACTGAAGAGGCAAAGTGAGAAAGTGGCTTGGTGGGCACCTGGTGCCCAGCCAAGATCAACACACTATGCCTGTAGAGCCTTTCTCCCCTCACTTTATCATGGAAGTATAGAGGAACATGGTAGTCATGCACAATAACCTCATGGCTAATATCTGGAAGTTGTGTAGGGTGTGAGGTTAATAAAATTTTGCCTTTGTTAAATTGGGAAGATTTGGTTCCCAGTGGCTCATTTGCCATTTTAAATGCAGGCAGATCTAGGGCTATCAGATTTCAAGATATAATCAAGGCCTTACCTCTGTTTGACCTTATGCCTAATTTATTTTTACAAAATAATCTGGTTATGCATAAGTACTGTCCTCCAAAAGAGAGAAAAGGGGAAAAAGTACCAAATAGTGACTCATTCCTATGCTTTTTTTATGTTTCAATGGGAATGATGCAGCAGAAAATGCTGCATGGCTGGATCAAAGGTTCTAGAATCTGATCAAAAGGGTTTATTGAAGTTTTTGTTAAGGGTCATTTTACTGCACTGAAAAATGCCTGAAATGTGGACACACTTAACTGCCACAACACTATTCAATGTACACCGAGATCACTGGGCAGAATGACCTGTCATTTATTCAGGAAAGCTGCTGCATTTGAAATCTTCTTCTCACATAGCTCATTTACATTGAAATTGCCTTGCAACATCACACCATTTGTTATATTTATGTCATCCATTGACAGGTAAATATTCTTTGGGGAAAATAGATGCTTGGCAACATAGTGAAAACAGCACCACATGACAGAAAATTACAATTTTTTTGTGTCCACGGTTGTATGAAAAATGTTTAAGGAGATTGTGATGACAGGGCAAAATGGAAGTTGCATCAAATGTCTTTAAGTCTTGTGTGTCTACCTCCACAGCTTTTGAAAATGTCAGATCCATGTAAGGTATTATCTGTTCTGAAGAGGAATAATTTCTGCTAGTAGTGGTGTTTTTAAAGAGATGAGACTAGATGCATCACCTCTGCAAAGTAGGAAATTTCCATTGACTTCAGAAAGGGTGGAAAAATAAAGGCAGGCTTCTTAGAATATTGTGTATGAAAAATTGAAAGGATTCTTCTGGTTTTTTGAGGGACAGATAAGTACAGAGAAACTCAATCTGCACAGTTTGTGATGTAGAGATCTGGTATTTTCTTTACATACTTTGCCTTTTGGACTGATAATTAAATATTAACTGTAAATAACTACTGTGATGAATGCTGACTTTTCTCAATACCTTCTCTGATACTCCACTGTAAGTCATCATTAAAATACATAGCTTGAAATAAAAAGCCTTTCTCTTCAAGAATTAAAAGTTATAAGCAGGACCTTTACATGAGGTGGTCTCCTCTTTCTTACATAGCAGCTTTTCTTACTCATTTAACTGCAAATGCTGCATTTCCTCTGCTGACATTGCCATTGCAGGTCACCTCAAGGTTTGACCTGCATACTACTCTCCAGGTATGCTTTACATATGTCTGAAGCTGCTTTTGAATTATAGTATGTAGGAGTAAAGCTGGGTCTCACTTTTCATACAGGGATTATTTTTAGAGTGGTTTGCCCGAATTGCTCTGCTGTGATTATTTTTTTGGAGTTGCTTGATCTTTGCATTGAGGCAGTGTGGGTAAATATGGCAATCCCTACGCTGCTGGTCAGCTTTGCATCTGTGCTCTGCACATTTTGCTGTTTATCTGTCTCTGAGTAGTGTGTGGATGATAAATACATGAAAGTATTCTCCTGGTCTTTCTATTTGATTGAGATGAAACCCCAACAAGAAGGCATTTCAAAATTATTTGTCGAGTCAGTGCTAGTGAGGACATACCCATGTTAAAGTTCACTATTTTAGCATGTCTGGACAGAGCTGGCGAGATGAAGCCTATAGGAAAAGATGAGGGGGATCTGGAAAATTCTGTGTCCTGGAGGAGCAGCTGTTCCACTTCCCACAGCTGAGCTGATGTCCCCAGTGACCTCGTCCTAGGAAAAAAAAACATAGCAAAAATGTCTTTGCAATGATTTCATGGAGTCTAGAATGGTTTGCCTTGGAAGGGATGTTTAGAGGTCAGCTACAGCAACTAGTTAAAAGCTAGGGTGGAAATGAAGTCCCTTCCAGCTTAGCACACTGTTTCAGTGACAGCATGAGTATCCTGAGTGGTCAAACAGTTTTAATTTAATCTCAAGAAAGCAAGTTTGTAGCTACACACAGCAGCATATATGATAATGAAATTTTGGTGATGTTTGCAGCACTTTAAAAACAAAGAATATCATAGGTCTTTAACCTGCCTCAGTACCTCTTCAGCACACCAATGTCCTAATTTCTCAGGTATGTTTTAGAACGAGCCATTTCCATATGTCAGACAATATCTTCCCAAAACCAGGAGATGGAGCCCTGCAGCCAAAGCCTATCACCAATTGCTGAGTCTACATACAGAAAAAATACTTTTTACATTGCATTTGAGGAGAACTTGTATCAGTTCTGTTTCCTTGTGATAAGATTTGATGTGTGGTGTTGCTCAGCAGATTTGTGGCTACGGGTAAGGGAATGGTCTGATGGGCTTCTGTGTTCAGAACAGGGCCAGCAAGTGGAGAGAGAAGGCTGCAAATAGTTTATTCAGTTTTATACAGTTGGCTAGTGTTGGTGCCAGTAGATGCTTCAAGTAATGTTAATGGTGCTGAGATGAAACTGTCTGGTGGATGAGAGAAGGGAGTAGAGCAATCGCTCAGTTCCAGGGCAGTGGCGGGCCTTGGGCTCACCCCTCTTGAACTCTGCCACTTCAAGGGTTCTGGCATGAGATGCCTGAGAGGGCAACACACAGCAACAGAGGGGTGGCACAGCTGGGCTCAGAGTGGCTTCCTTGTCATCCCCAGGGCTCCTGAACCCAGGCACCAGCTGTTCGAGGCTCTGCTGTTTGCCTGGTATTGGGCCATGCCGTGACGATTTAAGCCATTAGCAGGGCAATCACGAGAGGGGGAAAGACCTGCCTGCTAGCATCTGGCATGGCCTAAAAGCCCTCTGTTTACTCAGCGCCTGATTTACCCAGCGTGTCAAAGCCTGCCAAAACTGGCCATTTCCCTTTTCACGTTATTAGTCAGTTATTAACGAGGACAGTGCTTAGCAACTTAATTCAGCAACATTAGCCACGATCCGCCTGGAATACAGATGTCTAAGTTCCACTCATCACCTACAATCCTTGATTTCAGTGCAAGCAATGCACATTAGTGGGAGTCTGCCACCTAAATGGTGGCACAAGCAGGGGAGGCTGTTCATGGCATACACACACACACACATACAAGGAATCAGGGAGACTCTTCACTTCATCAAATACATACCTGCAAAAGAACATGAATCTTATGAAACCTTTTGCTCCCTGACGTACATACATTTTTTAAAAAATGTAGAGCAGGGAAAACCATTCAGTGCAGTTCTTTTGCTTTGTTTTGGCAACACAACCCGCTGGATGCTGGCCGGCTCTCCTGCCAGCTCAGACAGGCTCAGGGCTGCTAGAGCAGCGCAGAGCAACATTTCCCGTGCCACTGACCCTCAGCTAATTCTGTCAGGGTGATTTCAGGGTAAAGGAGGGAAAGGACAGCCCCAGTGTCAGACTCCAAACCAACTAACAAGATTTAAGCTACAAATTTTTTCTGTCTGGGTAAAGTCTTCATATTTGTAACAGTTTAGAAGTACACTTTGAAGATTATACTGTTATTGGATAATTCTTTGATTCCTCAGCCAGAGTGATTCACTGAATGGCAGCTTCCATTGTGGTACAGACAGCAAACATGAAAAGTAGATTAAAAAATGGGAGTTTGAGTTGCAATGCTTTCAAACCCCCCAGCTGGAGCCCTCTGAGCTTAATGGCAATGAGCACATTTTGAAGCTTTTCTAACATGGTAAGAAGGGACCCCACTGCCCTCACTGCACTAGGGTTTCCAGCTCTTGCAATGCTAATCAGCACAGTATGAAGAGAGGGTGTATGGTACAGAAACGCTTCCCAAAACACTTTTTAAAAAGGCAGTTAAATGTTACACTGTGTCTGCTGTTTCGATGCTGGATGTGGAAGGTATCAGATGGCACCGAGTGGCTGCACTTCTCCACATGCTGCTACTCTCGCTGCACCAGTGAAGAAATATGGCATGAGGAAAAGAACAATGAGGCCATTCATCCAACATTATTAATTAAGATATAAATTTCTTGCCTCTACCTCAGTGAAAGAAGGTTTAAAAATTAATTGTTGCCAGCTGTGCACAGAAACAGATGTGATTTAATTGTTTGTCTTTGATGATTTTATCTAAATTTACAGCCTGTAAAGGACACTT
>JAWWLZ010000042.1:32180437-32233598 GCA_035041345.1 Poliocrania exsul | reverse complement strand
CCAGAAATGATAAGGTGTTTGCAGGGCTCCCTAGCTGACTGTTAGGAACCAGGAAGAGTTTGTTCTTCTCTTCCATTTTTATTTTGGCTGTTACAGACACCAGCCCAACTACCCTCACAAAAAGTCGTAGCAGAGGCTGTTATGCGTAAACTGTAAAGTTTTATTGCAGGTGGAGGTTGGGAGCATCTTTCAAAAAGTGCATTTATCTTATGTTTAGTACAGTTTGGATTGTGAGAAGTCATATCTTTTATTGAGTCAACTTATATAGCTGGGTAAAAAAGATGAGCTTTTGGCATACAAGCCCTTTTTTATTTGACTATTCCTAAGTTTTTATGTGTCCCTAAGGAAAAAAACAACAGCTTATCTTCTAAAAGATATATAGTGTATGAAATATGTACTCTGACATATTTAAAGGACCACTGGACACATTTCGTGGGAGTGCTAAAAGTGAGGGGATGCTTTGGTTTGCTGGATTTGTTGGGTTTGTGTAAGGTGATTTAAAGCTGCCTTGTCAAATGTCGAGTGTTTCTGTTAGAAATAATTGGTCCACACGTGCAGCTTCACAGCATATGGATTTCTCTGGAGAGTGTCAGAAGTTCAATAAAATTCACTGTTTTGGAAGTGAGTAATTAAAACTGATGCTTTGAAAGGATAATCTTGTCATCATCCAAGACAAAAACCCTGGCTTTCTAGTTAGTTGATACGATGATCAAATGCTTCTCTGTTGCTATTTATAAAGTGACTCTAGCTCTCATTTGATTGTTATCAGGGAGGATAAAAAGAAAAGCCTGACACTCGCCTTGTGATTCCCACAACTTCTTAACAAACAAAAATTTCCCTTTACCTGCCTTTCTGTATTTGCAACAGGAGCACATTATGGCAAAGTGAATGTTTTTCAGCTGAAAGTTGTGGATTTAAAACATTTAGCTGCTATAAACTTTGTTCAAACAAACATATGCAGTGAATAATGTGAGGTGCTCTGGATTATTGCAAATTTACTGAGAACAAAGCTCTCCTCCTTTTGCTAGATGGTCTCTGCACATAAATTAACAGCTGTATTGCTTCATCTTCAGAATGAACTGAGTGGAGATTTTAACCACCTCCTTTTGAAAGTCTCATGAAAGTCTCTGAAATTATTCTACTCAAGATCATATTTTAAATGGATACATTTAAGTGTATAAAAGATACTATATGCTATTATTGATTCTAATTTTCCTGGCCAAATTCCCCCATACCTCTTTCTGAATTACTAATGCCTCTATTTACATCCATTAGTGAAAATAAAACATGAGCATGAGTATTTTCATGTGTTTCTGAAAGAAGCATGCTAGGAAATAAAATGCAAACTAATGTAGCTAGAACATGATGCTACCAACAGAGCTTTGTGACTTTTCAGAGCACTCTGAAGGAAAATTCAAGTCTCCATCTGAGTTCAATGTGAGAGCCCATATTATTGAACTATACAGAAATTTCAGCTTGGGGACTCATCTTTATGACACTACATTGATTTTTCTGGAAGAAAAAGGAAGGCATACTCTTGCCAGTATGAATTCAGCACAATAAAATTGATTATATAGGGAAAGACACTGGAAACTGAAGGAAGGAGGGTGAAGGATGAATAGTCACGGATGTAGCCCTAGGTTGGAATATGTGGTCCCATTATGGAAGGAAAAGTGCATTTGTTTGATGCTGGGTGCAAATTTATCTGGGGTTGACTGTAATTCCAACTTGCCAGATTCTGTGATTCTGTGATTCTGTAATTATTGATTTACAGAAGTTTTCCCTTATTATTCCATTCATATCAAAAGTCAGTCTAAAGTTTTTTTGGACACAAATTTGGGCAGAAGATACTTGCAAAAACAAAAATATTGTTAAATGTTCTTCAGTTTTTTTATTCCTAAAAAAATTTTTGCCACACTGCCACTTCATTTCTGTTGTCGCTGTGGCTACTGGGCAGGAAATTACTGGGCACAGAGACAGCTGAGGACCTCCTCCTGATGATCAGTCTCTCAGCTGAGGGAACCTGCAGCTGAGTCTGGATTGGATGAGTTGCCTGGGTAGCTCTGAGGAAAGCAAGCAATATGGAAATCCCCCTGAGAGCTTGTGAGGCTGAACACCCTGCCCAGCAGCTGAGGAGGAACTGCTGCTGCCTCACTGATTTCTCCTGGGACATGTCTCTGTCTGTGCATATTTTGTGCTGAAAACTTAAAACACTGAAAGCAGGTATTTCAGTGGAGTTATTCCTTTACCATTGAGGTTAATTTCTAGGACACTATTTGTTATTCTGCGGGTTAGCAGGGACTGTGACAGAGCATCCACAATGAGGATTGGTCCCTCCATATGACAGGTGTTTCAGACTACAGACTTCAGAGGTTTCATCTACATGAAGACTTAAAAACCCAGGAACATGTGCATCTGGTTGCCTGATCCTGTGCAAGGGACGGGGGATTTAGCAACTCTTGCTAAAGATTTCTCATGTACACTATTTTGGAAAGCTTCTAGTGGGGGAAAAGTTTGGGTTTTCTTCCTAATTATAAGATCAAAAGAACAATTTATCTACTGTGCTTTAGATGGCATGGTTCAGAACAGTGTTTTTTGGTGATAACCAATGTGGTATACATGGTGTAATTGTTATCAGTAATTATGTTGATATATTGGCTCTACTTTTGTTGATTTCCTTTTTAATTTCATTTGTTTCATTAACATTACTCAGGCACTTACAGTATTATGAAGGAAAATGTGCAAACTGGTGATATATGCCTAGCAAAGTTTTCTTTAAAAATAGAGGAAAGGAGAGAAATCTCTACATCCTTTGCTTGTCACAGCCTGCAATGCTGTCCCTCTGAGCTTGGGAGAACATACAGATAACAAACTCTGCCAGTCATGCTTTCACAAATCTACTGGAAAATTATAAAGACATAGTATTGCAAGTAGAGATTAGGGTGGTTTAATTAATTGCCTTTTATCTACATTTTATTTTACCTACCTTTTGTTGGGTTCAGTGGTGGTAGATTACAGAATTCATATTTGGAATTATTTCTTTCCAACCCTCGTGGGTATTTCTTTGAGATCTTTTTCTTATAGGGATATTTGTATGTATATATCCTGCAAATATTTTTATTATTTTATGGAAGACTTAAAGGTGTTGCTGATGATTGGGATGGCACTGAATAATTTACATGCATTGATTTCAGAGCCCCAGAAGATCGTTTTGTCATCCAGCAAATGTAGGTGTTAAGGGACCTCATAAAATTTTCAACAGGCAGCACATGCAACAGTCAGAATAATACTGCTGTGCTCTGAAAGTAAATGACATAAGCCTAATAGCCTGAGGTTGAAACAAGTTAAACATGTTATTGCTTGATAAAATATACTAAAGGTGTATTTCACGAATTAAAATTATTGTTTCTCATTTCCATTTGAATGTACTATTTCATATTCTTATGGCTGAATTCTTTCTTTGTATCATATTATGATAAATAAGGCTAAATGAAAAGAAGTATCCCTGTGGACCATATATTGCAAAAACAAAAGTAAAATTAAAAATACTGGTTTTGTTGGTTCCCACTATGTTTCCCATCTGGCATCATAAGTTAGTGGTAGACTAGACAGGATGTAGACTAGAGATTGTATGTATAGAAAAGGGTTTACACATTCATATTTCAACATTAGCCCACAAAACATTACACAGAAAAAATACATTTCATACCTTTTACCACCTAAAAACATATCTGAATAATGAAACATCATGGTCTTCAACTTTGTCTGTAACTTTTGTAAAATGTTTGTAGGAAACATTTTACAGGGACAAATTGTGAAAACCAAGCATATATGGATATTTTGGGGTTTATGTATATGTAAGATACATAGCATAGAAATATTTTAAAAGCTTAAAAACTTTTACTTTACCAGTAAAGCTCTATCCACTCTTAGAGTCCATTTTGAAAATGACCTCTCCAAAGAGAACATAATTGGAGAGCATAATCAGCTTTGTCCTGGAGTTGCAAACTGATTTTGTTAAAGCTAACATTGGCAAAAGGTTGATAAGGAAATAGACCATCTTCGACAAAACATTGGTTAGCATTTATTCTACAGGTCAATGACAAAACTATTTTGATTTTAAAATACTAGGAATCTCATGCAGAATGAAGAAGAGTGAAAGAAGATCTTGTATACACAAATTAGAATAGTGTACATTTTATGCACCCCATGATTAAATGCACTAAAATCCCACATAAATATAGTGTTGGTCTTGGACTTTCAGTCCTAGCTGACCTTTCCTGAAACATTCAAAATTACATTTAAGGTGCAGATGGTATAAATAGTCCCTTCTGTTTACTAAACTTGCTTAGGTTTTTTGTAAACCTGGAGTTTATATCCAGCCTGCAGCTGAAGCCCAAAGATAACTGGTAACTGGGTAACTGTCCTGAGAAGGCAAAGGAGAGGAGACATGAAAGTGTGGTGGTTTTGGGCTCCCAGCTGCAGATGTCTTTCATAGGAAAGACCTCATAGGCAAGAGGGAGACCAGATTGCCCAGAGCCCCATCTAACCTGGCCTTGAACACTTCCAGAGATGATGCACCCACAGCTTCTCTGGGCAACCTGTTCCGGTGTCTCACCACCCTCACAGCGAAGAATTTCTTCCTAATATTTTATCTAAACTGACTCAGTTTAAAGCCCTTCTCCCTTGTCCTGTCACTATAGGCCCTTGTGAGGGGTCCCTCTCCAGCTCTTTTGTAGCCCCCTTCAGGTACTGGAAGTTTCTCTAAGGTCTCCCCTGAGCCTTCCCGTCTCCAGGCTGAACAACTTTCTCATCCTGTCTTCAGAGGAGAGGTGCTCCAGCCCTCTGATCATCTCCATGGTCCTCCTCTGGACCCACTCCAGCAGGTCCACTTCAGACATAATGGGGCATTTTCATGTTCAAATAAATTTTAGATCTTATTTTTCAAACATAGCCTGCTATCTTTTCCTTAAGAGCATACTTTGATTAAATTAAGAAGCTGAAAGAACTGTATACAATTTGTTTAGTGCAGAATTAAATAAACATGGTATGTTACTAAGCTCAAAAGACACATGTATTGTTAGAAGTGTCATATATTTTTTTCAATAACAAAAGATTAAAGCTGGACTAAACAGTGAAGTGTACAGTCATGTTTTATAGGGCTTCCCCCCCACCCCTATTAAATAAATAAAGCACCTAATTCAATACACATGCATAAAAAAGTAGGAGTCTGAAATAGGTAAAACCTGATTGGGTAGTTTTGTTTGCTTGGTTTCTGAGACAATAGGATACAATATTTCCAAATTCCTCTATACAGATACTATGACATTCATAAAATAGAACTGGTGTTTCCTGAATGTTTTGAAAGCTAAGATCCTCAGGAAGTCTCTTTATTCTACAGCTGAGGCTTTATTAAGACTATGTAATATTGTTGAAAGAGTAAAGTTGCTACATCCAGAATGAGTCCCCCCAAAAAATAATAATTAAAAAAGCTACGTAATAATTTGGTATGATCTGGTTTTGCCTAGTTCTGTGTGGATTTTTTGTACTAGGAATAAAATCTTGATACTCTAGGGTAGCTATTCATTTTAGTTTTTATTCTCACCTGTGCTAATGATGATTAGAAGTTCAATTAATCTCAAAATTATATCTTTTTATTACACTATATATTTATCATATTTTACATTTTTCCACAAAAGTCCAATAATCAGTGTTTGGTCTGCTTTGACACTTATGTTAGGATTGCCAGTAGTCCTTAGACTTTAATTGTAACTCCCGCATCTATCAGTCCAAGCTTAAATCCTGACTGTAAAAAATACTTTCTCTTCAGAATATTGATGAATGAACCAGGAAAAAAGTAAACCAGAAATTTATGTACTTCTTTTGATGTCAGAAAAAAAAATTGCCACATGAAAAGACTGCAGCTGGCATGAAACAGTAGAATAATTTCAAATTTTAGAAGAGAAATTAAGGAAAATTGTGATGGGACAAAAAGTAGAAAACAGTATTTAACAACACACATTTTGCATGAATATTTCCTGGTAGCCTCTATTCTTATTTTTCACTAGTAAAAATAGAATTCCACATAAACAGCTATGATTTTTTTAGATACTAGCATGAACTACTGCTATTCAGTACTACTTCAAAGGCATTGAACTTCAAAGTTACAGGTTCTTCAGCCCCCATTCTGGCAGCCTTCTTCTGCAGCATCTTCTGCTATTTGCTTTTTCTGTTTTTGAAATAAAAAATATTCTGAAAGTAAAAGATGGAAAAAAGTCTTCAAAATATTGCTTTTGAGATGAATTTGCAGTTTTCTTGAAAGCCCAAATGTAGTGTCTAAAGACAGTACTGTGCAGTTTTAAGACTGTATTTTGTAGTTCTTTGAAGACTTTTAGTCCAACCTGATTAGTCGGGTTAGTTATAAGGGATGAAAACATACCACGCATGAGCACTGAGAGACCATTATTTTCCTTGATGAGCAAGTAAACTTCTCTTGCTGTATGTCAGAAACTCTTGCATAACTTTTTCTTTGCAGATTATGGCCCTTGTGAAGCAGATAGAATGGAATACAGATGCAAAGATACTATCAGATGCAACCACATAACAAGATGATAAAATAGAAACATGAAAGCAGAGTGGACCATAACATTGACATTTCTGTTACTAAATACGAGCATCTGCTATGAGCCAATACATATGTGAAATCCACGACATCTGCTCTGTCCTTACCTCCGAGGAGAAATACAGACTAGACACCCCTTACTTCCCTGTCATCTACTTTTGTGTATGTGACATTTGTACTTAAGTACCAAAGGCCAAAGGAAACTCAGAATACTGTGGCACAGGAAAAAAATGAGGACATAGATGTTTCTAATCTCTTAAATCCTCCTGTCCCTACAGATCATTGGAGTACATCCAACATTGACGTGTGGGTTTATTATGGTGATATTTACCACATAAAGGGTGATGTAAGAGAGCAACTCTTCAAGTACACTAGGAGATATCTAAACACCAAGGTGGCTGAGTGATTGTTAAGATCTTGGCCTTAGAATCACATAAGAAGAATAATTCCACCAATTTCAATGGGATTTTGAAAAAAACTCAACATAAATAGGATAGAAATAAAATTTACGTTTGAAGTATTTTTGAGCTTAGATAAAGAGGAATATTTTAGTACCTGAGAGGGATTGTTATTGTACTTTGTGCTAAGGTTCCTAAGGCCACTAACTAGGATCCTGCAGCCTGTTTGCAGCTTGGGATGAAAACCAAACCTTCCAGTCGCTGAACTGAGCTGTTGCCTCCTGTGTGTCCACTGTGACTACCAGCTTTAGCTCCCTGTACTGCTACAAAGGCTTTGTGAGGAAAATGCCAAGCAGTATTACTACTAATATTTAGATTAATATTTAGTTCAATATTTTGTCTAACACTAGCCCAAATCCTGAAACTGCAGGACATTTTAAAAGAATTGTTGTCCCCACACACCTCTCTTTGCTTTATATTCATGATGAGTTTGTGTTGGTGAAGGCCATAAAAACTCTTGGGACAGAGCCAGGCTGATGAAAGCTTCAGGCAAAAGAGAGACTTTGCATCTCCATCCCAGATGGAGGTTCAGGTGCTCTGTGTGCCCCACAGCCTGACTGAACAGGTTTCCCTTCTCCATCAAATCTGGCAGACAGCAATTTTGGATGTCTAACTAGGTTGGTGGGTACATATCCACTCAACAGGATAAAACTGGCTCTGGGAGAGGCAGCTCTATTTCCCTAAGAGGGAGTAAAGAGAGAACAAAGGCTTGGAAAGATTGTGCCTTAGACCAGGTGCTGCGGCCACATCTTACTGGACAGGCACTCAATGTCTGGGCGTCAGCTGAAGGAGAGCAGGAGGTTCTGGAAGGTCCAGCCTGTGGCAGGGAATACAACAAAGGTATTGGGTTAAGCTCCATCCTCCTAGTGCCAGCTGCCTCAGAGACATTGCCTTATCTGGAATTTTCCTGTATATATATTGTGATGACACCTCTGGGGAAGTATAACCTTTTTCTCCCCTCATGAGGAAAGGTCAGCAACTCAGAATTGGAGTCACAAACCACTAGATACAGAAGATAAGTACAACAGGACAAAATCAAAGAGAATATACTCTCAAGCCAGCTTGATGGTTGAAAAACGCTGCTTAGAATATCTGCAGAGGCTGTAATCGTAATGTGTCTACGTATGCCTCAATTTTGAGAAATTGCTTGAGAGAAATGGGGTTATCTGTCTTTAATTTTCTCGAGATATCAAAGTGTTGTGCTGTTGTTCGACTTCCTGCAACAGACTGCTGCAAACTTAATGCTCCCCGTGTTGGGAGTTGTCCAGGCATAAATAACAATCCAGTCAGTAATGGATATTGTAGACCATTTCTCTTTTTCTGACCTTCTCTATGCCCTCATTTTGTGAGACTGAAAGATTTCTGTGTGCATTAACTGAAACATATCTTGTAATCATGAAGTACCCATCTTTCTTGTGCTTACGGTTTGCTGTTTCTAAGAGGAGGACTTGTCTCCTAACTGTAGAGGCTCTTAGTAGGTATTTAGTTGTAATCCCTCACTTTAAAAAAGGAAAAAAAAAAGGTGTAAGGAAATGGAAGCTTTTAAATATTAACATAGATGTTCTTGCATGCTTTCACAAGTGAAATAAATTTGAGCAGGTGGTCATGCAAGTTTGAGCCATCCCATTATAAAACCCCAAACATGACATGAGGCCTTCTAAAGAGAAAAAGAAGAAAAAGAGGATAATTTTTATTTCAGGTACAGCTATGAGGGCAGAAACTAAGTCTAAGGTGCATTACTGGAGTAGAGGAGACAGTGAAAAGTCAGGCAGTTTGTCAGTGATCCTTCCTGGCTCCTGCCAGGTACTATAGGATGTTACATAGGTAAGATGGCAATTAAGAGAAATCTATTAGTTAAAATGAAGAAAATTACTCTGGGAACACCATTAATAATTGTTCTGCATTGCCTCCAATGGAACAGCAACTCTCCCAGCTAACCCTGGCTGCACAGTGCTAGGCACTGACAAAGAAAAAAACTGAAAGGCCAACTCTGGTTTGAACAAAGAACCTGGTGCTAATTTCTGAGGTACACAAGTATTGTGGAGATTTCAGGAAAGGCCACAGGATGTGCAAAATCATCTACAGTTCATTAGCTGTTGGGACTTTACAACCTGCTCCATACATTTTCTCCAGGTCTGGAAAGTTGAAGACAAAGGAAGTAAATTGCATCTGAACATTCAAGAGGACACATATTAACTCATCCATCAAAACAACTAAACACAACCCTAAAGCCCTTTAGTTGGGCTGTATCATGAGCTTAGAGCAGCTTCCAATTAGGAACACAAGGGCAACACTGACAGCCTGTTCCCCACAGTGCACACAGTGCCATGTGTGGTTAGTTCTGAAGGAATCACAAGCTGGGATCTGGCAGCTGAAGGTTTGGATGAATTTGTTGATATGAAGAACTTGTTAAACTCTGCCTCATGAGAATGAACACCTTTCCACTGGATATATTCATTACTGCATCTAGACAGGGTGCAGCTCTGGATGTCCTTGCCTGCAGGCATCATCTCCACTGTAATTACCCTTAGATTGAAAATACTAACTAAATAAAAAAATAATAATTAAAAAAATCAAGTTGAGGTTCCAAACATTCATAAAAGCCTTTCAAAGTCCATAATAGTTTGTTTCTGTCATTTTGTTTCTGTATTTTATCTCAGTCACTAAGGCTGAAACAGTCTTAGGTTTATGTGGACTACCATGAATACCCAGCAGTCTAGTGGAGCTCCTGGACACTTTTATCTTTGAGAGATACAGTTTACTCTGACATTCACAATGGAAAGGTCGAGTGGCCGTCCTGTGAGCACAGTCCCACTGGATACAAAATTTAGAATACAAATTGCAGTTTTATTTGATCCAGGCATGGACACAGGTGAGTCAGAGTACTGACAAGAAGATATAGTATGTCATTTGACTATTTACTGCATTTATTTCTGACGTTCAAAGGGTGATAGCTTATCTTCTTACAAGAACCTACTTATATGTTAGTTCAATAAGGAAAAGGAAAGTACCAATCTCATTATTTGTATTTACTATAAATAACTTGGTCCAGGTTATCAAAACGGTCAGTTGGATGTACAGTTTCAATTTTTCAAATAGTAGTATTTACTCACAATTTCTAAGTGCTGTGGGAGATATGGTAGGATTTCTCTCTATAATTGGCAAGAAAGCAGCTGTAATGGCTATAATATAGGTAGTAATAATTAGCTGTGGCTTTAAAGTTAAGCAATATAAGTAATTATATTGGATGGAATTAATGGGCTAGTGCTTATCAAGATAAGTAAGGCTTAAATTTTGAGTTATCATATATATATACACACATATATATAACTGTGTGCAGCCAGTATGTGATGACTTGTATAGTCACTTAAAATCTAAGCCTCTAAAGCTACTAGAGAAAGGCAATTTCTGAAGGGTTTGAGTTGCACACAATATCAAAGGCTCAGGAAAAGCACTTGAGCCACTACGAAAGAAATCAGTTACCTCTCTGACCACAGGAGTATGGTTTCTGAATATGACTATCAGCACCTGCCTTTATCACCACAGCCAAGAAAAAAAGGGACAATGCTCATAATTGAAACAGCCTAATCACAACCAAGGGTGCAGACAACACTCCTGTGATACCCTGAAAAGGTATGTTACAGTCTGTAACAAACATTTCTATTAATTTCAGGTGGGCCATTGGTCATAATAAACGCTGTGTATTCAGGGGGAGATAGAATATACACTTTTAAATGCCTTTCACTGCTCAGTGATGGAAGATACAATAATCTGTCTGCTCAGTGTGACCCTTCTCATAGGTTTTTGAGACAAATCAGTGAGTGAAAACTGTATCTTTTTTAGTAATGCTTACTGCCTTTTTAAAAAGAAAAGATGATCTATTAGCAAACTGCCTGTGTGTTGGCTGTTCAATACTATACAGCTTTTTGGTGATTGATGGCATGGGGAGTAAGTTCTCTGGGCTTCACATTGGGGGGGCAAATTTTGGAAATTTTCGTGTACTAAGTAACAGTAAGAACTTTTAGTGGATCTGTTTGACTGCACTATGTACGTGTGTTATACAGAAATGAAATTACTATATTCTATTTCCAATGCATAAGACAAATTAATTCAGTTTACCTTATTTCAGATTGAAAGAACAGTCTCCCAAAAGGACTTGTTTCAGTTTAATAAGCCAATTCTAAAAAGTAATTCTGATCAATTTTGGTGAATGTCTTCATGTGAAGAAGTCCTTCCTTATTAATGAGTAGCTGTATAAAAACATAGAAATGTATTCAATATTAAAATCAGTAATTAAATCTAAGTAATTAAAAGCAAGAAATGTTTATCTCAAAATAATATTGGATGTAGGAATATATAAGTAGCAAAATGTTATAACAGTTCAGTGGTCTCCTTCAGCAGAGTTTAGGCCATCACTGTCTCAATGACAGAATGCAAAGAACCTTGGTTGCCCAACGAAATCTGTTGAATGACTGCCACAGAGAGTTTGTGGAATAAAGCTGCTTTTCCATTTGCTCCCTGAGGGTGGTACCTGGAGAGGTAAGGGCTATGGAGATAATGTCTGATCTCTGACTGTGGCCTGGAGAGAAGCAAATATTGTGGTCTGTTCACTGCCTGCCAACCAATTCTTTCAGAGTTGATCTGTGCAGGGAAGTTCTTCTCACAGAAACAATAATATTTCTTTTTCATTTCCTCTGAGGTTTTTTAGACACCTGCTAATGTTATTTTGTATGCCCCTGTGTCTGTACCAGCAGACATCTCCCCAGCTTGACATGTCCTTGTCTTGCATGGCTCCAGCAGGAGAGGGATGCATTTGGCCCTGGGGCTGCTGAGGCAAACAGGCTCTACCACCACACTGTGTTATGGATTCCCCTATTTGCTCTGGACCCTCCACACGTGGTCCAGGATCAACAGCAGAAAACAGTTCCTTTATGTCACTTTTCCAGCTTTGTTTTTGAGAGTAACTTACCAGAAGTTTCCTACTTTATCCAGATTAATTAAGAATTCCCTGTAGTCATTTTGCTCTGTGTTTACTTTATGGCTCACAGTTTGATTGATACTTTTGCCCCATGAACTTACTCATAAAGATAGATTACTATTGTATACCATTTTGCTCGCAGTAAATAATATATCACCTGCTTTCAAGAATAACTTTGTTAAGGTTGCACCCTGGTGGTTTTGCTCTTGCTGCTTAAACTTCTCCTTTGGGTGTAATATTTCCAGACTAAACAGTAACCTTTTTGTAGTTCTAATAGAATCTGAAAATACAGAGAAATAGCTTATAGCTAGGAGTTCACAAGTGTTTTCTTTCTAATGCAGTGGCTGAGGCCATTATAGCTGTCAGTCCGTGAGATTAACAGCATCATAATGATGTTACAAGCTTTCTAAAAGATCTATTTATAAGATAAATTATCTACTGGGGAAAAAAGGTAACTTCCCTGTTATTGTTTTGGATACAAACGCAAACCCCTTTAATCAAAATTAACAATTTTAATTTCTGACTTTAAAATTATTTTCATATTTTGATCAGGAAAAATTTGAATTGGGAAGAGTATTGGCATATTTATCTTTTAACAGATTTTGGATTCTAATACTTTCTGGCCAAACTGCAGAAGTGTTGTACCACTTTCTGCTAAGGTATGGAAACCTGGTTTTTATTTCTCTAAAACACACACATTCTGGCATGATCTTTAAAAGTATGACCATGTCAAACAATTTGACTTACATTCAGTATATGAGATGACTTTTATGCCAGTGAATGCAAAGTTCAACATTTTTTATTAAAACAAAAGATTGAGCAAGACAATAACAGCATTTAAGGAGTTTCAGTCATCAGGATTTCTGAAGACAACTTGCTTTGAACTCTTTAGGGAGCTGTAACCCATTATGACAGTTTGATAATGAAGCAGGATCAGTTGTTACCTCTGTGGCTCAGGCAGATCGTTCAAATATATTGTCTCAGCTCAGCACATCCCTATTATTTACTTCTGTTGCTGCACCATACTGAAACTGTACAATAAAGAAGCCTGCATACATGAGTAAGTAATTGGATTTTAATTTTTCAGAAAGCTTTCTGATTTTTTTTTCACTCCTGTTGGCACCCAGTGCATTGCCAGGCCTTATATAGCCCTGTATTGTAATCCTATTTGAAGAATATAGCAATTCATAAGGAATGATTTAAACAACTGAGCCTTCACTGAGAAGTGCAACAACCTGGCTTATGTGAGATGGCAGAGAGAATAAAGCAAACCAAGTGCAGAAAGAGGGGAGGGAGGAAGTTCTCCTCATGATGGATGAGTAGAGGACCAGACTGTCCCTGCTGGAACAGTTTGGTCGCGACTCTCTTCCTGAAGCAGTGTGCCTTCTTCATTGACTTTGCAAAGGATTTCACCGTGACTGCTCCTGTCTTTTATCAGAAGGCAGTAAGCTTGCTCCAGTGTGTGCCCTGGGGCATGGCTTTGCTGGGCAATGGGCTGCATTCCCCCGTGCCATGGAGGTTGTGTGGCTGTGCGGGGGCCCAGGTGCCCAATGCAGTGCCCCACAGACTGCACCACTGATGCAGAGATGCTCATGCACAGCCTCAGACACGGAGCTGTTGTACTAGCAGCGACTCCAGGCACATCCTGTTCTGGCAAAATAACACCCTGCTATGTACTTTTGCTTGTGGTTGCTGAAATCTCCAAGTTCTTCATTATTTGTTATTTCTTCCCCTCTCAGAAGAATACTTCACAACATTACAGGAAGCAGATTAGCAGCGGTTTCTCATTTATTCCGTCCAAACTCAGAAGCAATCAGAATGCAATAATCAAATTTATTGACTGCCACACAGCATAGAATTCTGCAGTCAAACAAAGGTTACAATAGTCCCTGTATACAGCAAGTACTCTAATACTATTATTTCTTTTATAGCTTCAATAAGTTTAAAAGTAATGAATGCTTGATTCCTTTGGGTATCACATTGTGGCACAACTGGTCCAAATGATGTTATTGGTTCAAGTTTTGTTGTTGGTTTTTTGTTGGTTTTTTTTTTTTTAGTGTACTGTAATACATAGAGTTGTTTCAAAAAGCCTCGGAAAGTTTAAGTGTGCATGTCTGTGAACCAAAAGAATAACACTGCTCGCTGTCTTGTAAAACAGGCTTGGACCAGAGGTTAAAATTAGTCATAAGGAGATTAATTTGGTGGTTGAATTCAAGATAGTCTGACAGAAATCTTCTTGTGAAAACGAAGCAGGCAGTTTAGAAATTAAGGAGAGGACATGAAATGTTTTATGGTTTTACTACTACGCTCAGTAACTGCTCAGGGTAAAGAAACCAAGGTTATTCCAATTTGAAGACAGAGATTTTTGTTTATTACAAACAGAACTGACCAGATATTTTACATAAGACAATTCACAATAAGCATTGGAAGTCTTTCCTATCATGATTTTTGATAATGTATAGAGCAGTATAATAAATGTTTATAATTAGACACAGCAAGTTTTAAGAATTATCTGTGGTTCAGGGCTGATTGAAAGAGAATTAAGTAATGTTACAAATGTCTGTTTTTAGAAATAATAATTTCTCTTAAAGATTCTTTCTGCAAACTCCCTTCATCCTCCCTTACAAGGTCTTCGAACATTTTAACTAAGACATGATAGTAGACATTACTATTTTTTTGCAAGGATGGTTCACTAAAACAACCTATGGAGTCTCAGAGCTGGCCATGCACAGTAACATTTGCAATGGAAAGATTTATCATATGTCTAAGTAGTCTTCCATTTCTATTCTCTATGTTTCACCTCTCCCCAAAACAAGAGGTATTCCATAGTAGTGGCTTTGTAGCAATGCCATATAATTGGTAGCAGCCTGTACACATATTGACTTTACAATGCCAGCATGAGTAGGATGATGATGCTGATGGTCAATTTTGCCAAGTTTACCAGGGTCAGGATATGGCTTTATTTTTTTCCTCCTGTGCATTACAGCCAAAGCAGATTCTTCTTTGGTGGCATGGATTTGGAGGTTGGATCATGGGTTATTAAGGTTGTAAATGGTTTATAAAGAGTTAATCAATTATGAGTAATGGTTGATAGCAAGCTCTGAATTTCAGCAGCATGTTTTACACACCTCAGTGGAAAATTCACAAAGCCTGTGATGGCCAGCCTTTCCACCAAGAAAGTATCGAAGTTTTTGAGTGACAGAAAAGAGCCACACACCCCTGTTGTTCCCACTGTGGCAGAGCAGGACCACACATATACTGGGTTCAGTGGGGCAGGGCTGCCACCCAGGGCTCTGGGCAGCTGCAGGACAGAGGCTGCCTCAAAGAGTTGCTTTTGCAGTATGGTTTTCTTATGCACTGAGAACACTGGGCTGCACTGGGGAGGGAGCGTGTCTGGGGAGAGGTAACAGCAACATTCACATTTTTCTCCTCATCCCTATCCATCCTGGGAGACCTCCAGGAGTGAGCAAGGTGAATGCTAGACCTTTAGAATTGCCTGTCAACAGCAGCCCAGGTTGAGACACTTATGCTTCATGGATTCTTTGGGATTTCCAGTGAAATTTATTGCTGCTGATTACCCTCTAACAAAAAAATATTATTCAGTTATTATTCTTTAGGCTCAATTTTAAATACATATAAAAATAGAAACTTAAATATGACCCTTTGTTGCTGTATCAGTCTTCCTATTTCCACAATATATAATGATTAAACACATCAGTCTGCCATATTATGATTAATAAAATCACCTGTCAAAATGAATTAATGAGATATACTTTTTGCATATTACACTTTTTTGTTTTAATTAGCTTTTCTTCAAGGCCACTTTGGATTGAGCTTTGAACAACCTCCTCTAGTGGGAGGTGTCCCTGCCCACAGTACAGAGGTGGAAACTAGATGATCTTTACTGTGCACAGAGGCTCCAGCAAGCACTTGTGGTAGCATTGAGCTTGGTCCTGGAAAGGTGAATTACAGCACAGGATCTTTATCAAATAGGTGGATTCTGCGCAGAGTGTCTAGACATGCGACCCATTAGCTGTATTTCAAAGAAAGAGAAAACATTAAGTCGTAATATCTAGAAGCTTGTGGGTGATAATATTTAAAATAAATACCTGAAATTCAACTTTTGTATAGAAAAAATTCCACCCAGAAATACACTAGAGAATATGCCTAAATTTAAACACCTGCATTGCCCCACTTAAGAACATAAAACTAAGCACTTATTTACATTTTCTTCTGAACTACATTTTCTTCTGCCTTTTTTCATGCAATATATGGTTTCTCAAAATATTTGGTTTTCCACCTATTGATCCAAATATGGGCCTGGCTACAAAACTGCCTCTGTGGCTATTACATGTAAAACCAAAACTGCTTATTTCGAATTTTTCTGTGGATTAGTTTGGAGAAGCTGTGACATAGGTGTTAGCACATTTACAGGACTCAGGATGCAATATGAATCCAAGTAGCCAAAACACAGCAAAGTATTAAAGCATGTGTTGAAGTATAAGAATGAATTTGTTGCTTTGCTGAGGTGGAATCAAAACCAGAGCTAATTAGATACTTGCAAGATCAGATCAAATTCTTTCATGATGACTCTCTGGCTAAACAACATAAAGACAGTCTAATCTTTATATTATCTTCTTTCTGACTTAGCAGTGACATCTTCTTTTCCACAATAAATAAACTTCTCTTACTTGGTGTTTGTTCACTACGTTTGGCTGAACAGCCCTCTCCTCTCCATTCTCTATTTAATGGGCTGAAGATTTCTCTCCCAAGAAAAAGTTTCAGAACTAGTCAAAACCAAGGTGGAATCATTGTATTGTTACAATTTACAGGATGATCTACTGCTGAAAATTATTTTGTGCTTTAGTATGTAGACTTAATTTCTAATGAATGACAACATAAAACTCAAGGAATTGTTTTCCTTAATTATCTTCTTCTATTTCCTGGTTGGTAATAATTATTGGCTCTTGCACAGCTTTTCAGTTAGTAACTCCATAAACTTTTCTATGATGAAATCTTAAGGATTTTTTTAATCCTTAGTGCAACATCATCCTAGTAAAAATATTTCAGAAAATATTTTATAAATGTTTGTTCTGCAGTCCCACAACTTGATATTGTATTATATGTACTATAATTTTTGCTTTAGCTTTATCATCTCCTCTCTTTCTGTTTCAAAGCTGCTTGGTAATTGCAACTGAAACTGTGTTCATAGCTCAAGAACACTTTTGAGACCAAATCCTATTGTCCATAGGCATATGGTCTCATTTATTACACGGATAGATCATATTTTCAGCAAAATACTGGCTTAAAGCAGCTACACTGTTGAAATTACTGGTGCTGCTGTTGAGAAATGAATCCTAAATAATTCCTGGCACTTTAGAACATTCTATACAGGAATGGAGCTTTATTTTTATTTTTAATCTGAACAGGTCATGATGCCATATCAAGGACAAATGTGCAAGATGGTAAAGAGGTCTTCTATTTTATTTGCATATTTGTAGTGGTGGAAATGTCTTGAAATGTAATTATTGTTTTATTTCCTCCCCAGTGGATTAATTTATTTTTTTTTTATTGTGGATATTAAAACTAAAATAAACAGCAGTGAATTCCAGTGTACACATAGTCAGACAGACCAACATTGTAAATCCTGGATTAGGCTAGTTCTTGAATGTAACAATTGTATGAGTGATGACTATGTAATTCTCTTGGGGGAAAACTGAATCTTTCTGATGTTGGGTCAGCTAATTCTGCCTATGAACCTAGAGGGAGGATGAAATTGATTAAATGCACTATGAAAAGTCTTTCTCCTAAGCCTCAACAATAATTGGACCATGCAATTGCTTCTCTTTGAGATGTTGCAGAGGTGATGTCAGTATCTGTTAATCCTTCTGTGCACACGTAATGAAAGTCTTTATCCAGATTTCACTCACGCTCAAACACTGGAGTCCTTTCAGACTCAGTGGGTTTTATTTCAAGAGATGCTTTCCTCAGTAGCCAGCCAGGATGTGTTTTTAGGGTGGCACCCAGATGGTGCTAGTCATCCCATCTGTCTGTACATATTCCTGGGGGAAAACTTAGCAGTCATGCAGGATGATGAAAATGACACCATGAGAAAAATGGGTGATGTCTTTTCTCCCCTTGTTGACTCACTCTGAGCAGTGATAGCTGTAGGTGCAGAGATGTGGTGCTGTCTGGGGGAGGAAGCTGGACCAGCAGGTCCTGTTGACTCCCAGAATCATCTGTGCACCCTCTACCTTGATGTGTACCAGAGATGGGCCTCCTGCTCTGGCCCTGTGCAGATTTATCACTACCTGACACCCCTACCAGATCGGCTGAAAAAAGAGATTCCTCTGCTGACATGCCACACATATCACACCAAACCTGGAGAAAGGACGTTGGTGAAGTAGGTAGGATGTCATCCCAAAAAGGTTTTCTTCACCCCAATGTTTCTTTCTGATAGTCATTTTTATGTGTTGCTTTATAATACTGGAATGTTGTGAGATCACTATGGGAAAGAGCAATGTTTGTACATTACGTTAATAAAAATGTTCTGAGATAAAGCAGCTCTGGATTGTTTCTTGTGTTTCTCATATATCTTGTGTATATTATTTATTTGGATATAGCCTAGATTGAGGAATTTTCTAAGTTTCTTTCTTGGAATGAGAAGCAAGATCATGAAAGTGCCATTTATTTTTTTATTACCTCCTCTTAATGTAACTGGAAAGAATAGTTAAAAAAAAGCTTCACACCTTCTACCTTAGGATTAATGTTGTTGGGCCGGGAAGGGGAATGGGGATCTGTTACTCTGCATTAGCAATGTAGGAATCATGATTTTACAAGCAGTGCCAATTTATAAAGAATTTTCTATAATTTCATTGTTGTCACTGGTCATGATCAAAGCAAATGCTTCAGATGAGCACAACTATTTTAACTGAAGCTTTCAGGGCTGTGTTTTATGCAGTCCAAATATGATTTAAAATGAAGTAAGGGAACATTTCTAAAATGAAAGGAGGAATCTTCACTGGAAAGCGAAGGATCACACACATTTACTCACCGGAAAAAAAAAAAAAGATAAAATTACAGAAACTTTTATCTGTTATTCTCGTGCTAAAGATGATACTGCCTTTGCTAGTCCCATCTTGTAAGGAATTTGTAATGCCTCAGAATACAGTACTAAAAAAGGATAGATGGAGCTGGATAAACTAACTGGAGGACCAGAATCTCATAAAAGAACTAAATGTTCTCCAGACACAGTTGTGAAATTTCTGTGCTTATATGTGTAACAGACAGCAGGCTCCAGAATTTTGTAAAAAATACCTGGGAGAAACCTTAACTGGCTTCACCACTCAGTACAGTGACCTAATCAGTTGTTTGTCAAATTGGTGTTTTCATTTCAAATTGACATTAAACTTCAACTAGAAAGTATGGTTGAAGTGTATAGAAACTTCTGGTGAAATAGTGCAGCAGCCATAGCATCTTTGTGCAACTGGGAGCAAAACCTCAGTCCAGAAGGCTTGGGTCAGTCTGTGACAGCTTCAGAAAAGGCTTCACCATGCAAAGCCTTCATTTTTCGAAATACCCTTGGACTGTGAATGAATTCATAGCTATAAACCTTTACTTTAAAAAACTCAGGGAAATTTCTGTAAATGCCCAGCATTGATTCAGTCTTATTCCTTCATTTTCTGAAGTTCCCCAATGAATTAAGGCCCCACAGAGTAGCTTTGGACTGTCCAGCTCCCGAAAGATTATATTTTCTTCTTTGTAAGGTCCTACACTACCTGGCAACTTGACAAAAAGTTTATGACACCTTAAATCTGAGATTCTCCTTTGAAACAGGAAGTACAGACTAGTGGGTTAAGTTTTTCCAGCAGATATCTGCTTCAGCTTTGTTCTTCAGACCCATTTCCAGCATGGACTTTGGTGAATCACCAGCACTGCACAGTGAATGCACAACATGCAAGGGGGTCTGAGCTGCTTGAGCAGTGCTGTGTTGAAGTCTTACTTCTTGGTTGTCTGTCTCCTGTGAGTGGAAAGGTGCTGCTTCCACAGCCAAGCATTGAACGTAGACACAGCTCTGGCATCTAAGTACAGTGAGCCTGTTGTCCCAGACCATCTTTCTCAGCTCTAACTGAGTAGACATGCCCTACCATTTGGCCTGATGGGGACTCCCATTCACACTGAGCAGAAAGTTTCCAGGCTCACATAGATATTTGAATAACAGATGCAGTAGCAGAGCTCTGCTCTCCAGGAACCTGGCCTGCACAACTGTTTAAAGGAAAGCAAGACATTTCAGTAATGTCAAATGTCATTTTAACAGAATTTAATAAGCAGTTTGTGGATACACTGAATTTGTCAAAAGTACTTGTTAGCTCTGACTAGAATTGCAATGGCTGGAATAGTCACAGGGGATGATCAGATCATTAAATCAACTCTTGTGCTTGTAACCATCACTTGTCAGAAGAAGATATTAATGAGCATCTGTGTCACAGAATAAATTTATTAAAAAACCCCCAAACCTCTTAATTTTCACTAACAATTCAGTAAGTCAATAGATTGAATTTTTGTTGCTTTGCTGGTAGGAGCATAGAGTATAATTCAAGAATAGTAAAGCAAATGAATAGTAGCTGTGACTCTTTCTCATGCATGGGAAAATTAAGAAAGAACATCCTTATTTGTTGTGGGAATAACTTTTTTCCAAAACATCGTATTATTGAATCTCAAAATATCAGCCACATTAATTATCTGGAGAACATAGAAGGGCTTCACATTCCTAACATGACTTAAAAAAGAAGAGTTTACTGTTGTTCTGTGGTGCAAATATTTTGATTGGTATGTCATGCACATTTCAAAATTGAATTTGTTACAATTCTTGTTTTCCTCTCGAAAAATCCTGTTATGCTAACTGTATGCTGGTTAATAGTAAGGAATTCAGTGGGATAGAGAACTTCCTGGAGTGTTGCTGGAGGACAATCCCACGTGACAGGAATGAAACATGATGTGATTTATTCTCAAACACCAAGTTTTGGTTTTGAGTACTGCCTGGTTTACAGGCAGTTTTGAGTGACCTACCACTGTGGGTAGTATGTATGAACAGGAGATCTGCAGTAAAACAGGAATTGAATCAGAACTAAGGTCTAACATAAATGTTATTGCTTTCAAGAACAGAGATGATGTACAAAAACTAGCAACTATTAGCCTAAAACTGTAATCTTGGTCTGATCCAACATGTATTCCTCATGTGGTAAGATCTAGGATATTACTAATGTAAGAATTTTCATGGTTCAGACACATAAGATAATTTCACTCTTTAAAAGATAAATTCTGCAATGCTTAAGTAAGGCAGAAATTAAAATCCTCAGCAATATTGTTTTCTGCAGTCCACATATTTCTCTGCTCATTCTTTTTTGTCAAAATACTTTTTCTCTGCTTTAGGCAAGAATGAGTTTGTATTTACTATACATGTATATGTACCAATATGCTTTTGAATCTCTGGGATCAAGCACCACAAAGATGTCGTATCATTCTCTTCTCAGTGCATAAGAAGAGGGTATGTAGACATGTAGACAAAGCCTAAAATAACCCCCTAGTGCTTTTTTCCCCTGAAAAGTGTGTATTGCTCAAAGGTCTTTTTACTGCACTCCACAGAAAGTCAGCAAACTACAAATCCTGGTTTATCTGGCTGAGCATAACCCTGATATACTCTCTTCTCTTTATTTGCCAAACATATTGGCAAGAATCTCTGTGTCAACATTTATTAATAAAATTGGCTTCTGTGGAAAGCAGCTGGTCCAGTTTCCCTACTCTTTAGGCATCTGAATCATCCAAGCTGCTATCAAAGAGCTCTCCCTCATTGTTATGGGCTCACCATCCTATGACATTTTCTTTTTTTGTTTGCTTTTGTTTGTTTGTTTGGGTTTTGGGTTTTTTTTGTTTGTTTGTTTTGTTTTGTTTTCTTTCTTTCTTTGCCTAACCTTTTATCTGCTTCCTTTACATTGTCATAATTTCATGGGAGATTCCATTCTTCTCTACTTCCAGTATTTTCTCATTAATTTTGGGAATTTATATATTTTGATGCTGAATTGCAAAACTGAAGGAACCTTATTTCTGTTTCATTCACCAAGATGAAAGCTTTAGTAATAATACTTCACATTATTGTCTTATTTCTTATCTTTTGAGTCTTTACTCTTTTATCCTGGCCCATTTTAGACATCTGTAAACACCTTAAGTAGTCTAAGAACTGTAGGTTAATTCCCAGCTGAATAATGCTGGATATAGCAATGATTAATTAAATCCTCTCACTCTCTTGAGGTTGCAGTTGATGAATTTTCTAAGGTGTTGAAGAAATGGACTATATTGATCTGGGTATGTGGGTCATGTAGCCTAGCAAACACAGTCCTTATGTTCAAATCTGACTTCTAAGTCCACCTTTATGGTTTCATTCAAATTCTCTTCCTTTTCGCTTTCTGTTTCCAACATTTACTATGACCACCTAAAAATGTTAAAAGTGTTGGCCTTTTGTGTGGGTGCATAAGAGATTTTGGTTAATGTTCCCTTCAGGGTACCCTTGATATAAACATACCTGCTATTGGTATCTAACTGCTCACCTTTTACAAGAAAGGGCAAATGACAAAACAATGACAATTTTGCCCCCCTCCTACTGACAGGCCTCAGAATCAATGTAAGGGTTGTTCATGTGTCATCTTTGTGTGTCTTCCATCGCTGATCTGCAAATTGGTTTATTGTAATAGGATATGCTCTATTTATCTTTGCTATTATTTATTATTGTTTTCATTTTAAAATCCTCTTTCTTTCTATCACGGTTCCTTAAATGTTTATAGAAATAAATGTATGTTGACTGTTTCACTGCACTGGATTTTACCAGGTTTTTTGCTCTCTGGGTAAACTTCTCTACTGTTTGTCAGCAAGAAGGGTTATATGTTGGTGAATACTAGCACCTGTGAGTGTGCTGGTATTCAAATCCCTAAATAAAATGGCCTTTATCCCTTTAAAAAATGAGAGATATTCAATATACAAGGCAGTTTCTGATCTATTGCAAATATTGATACTACTATTTGCTCCTCATTTACTGAGTGGAAAGGAATGTTTCATTCTTCCTTACTGTATTTCACCCTTATTCTTTTTCTTGCAGTACCAGCCTGGGTCACTTTGACGGAACCTGTCTGAGTACTCATAATTGATTAATTTTCAAACCCCTTGCTTATAGACATAATTCAACTCACCTGAATTATTAACCCAGCAGCACAAAATAAAGGTAGATCTTTCAGAAAGGACATGTCTATATATCCTTAATTCATATAATGGGGAAACCAAGGAATCAATTGTAAGAAGCAATAAAAAAATAGAAAAATATAATAATTATGTGTCCATCTACTTGAGTTACATGCATATCTCAGTCAGGTCCAGCTTTAGTGTTAAGAGAGAAATGCACACCATTCTTTGCTCTTTCCTTCAAATACCTTGGTTCACATAAATATGATTCTTGTTTGAGCTGTCTTTGGAGTTTCTGAAGTGCCCTGTGAAACTTAGCAAAATCCCAGACTTGACTATTATTACTGAGACAATGTGACAATGAAACATTCTTTGATACAAAGGTTCATCATCCAAATGTAAACGTGGCTGTGAAAATTTTGGTCCTTAGTGGTAAAATCCTAGGTACAGAGCTACCACGAAAAAGACTTGCTATCAGGATGCTACAGCATTTAACTTAGCGTGCTCTAGCCTCCAAAATGTTGCAGGAAGAAATACAGATTTGAGTTAGCTGCTGGGGAGAAGCATAATGCACATTATTTTGCTGGAGATTAAGAGGTATCTTATAAATTGTGCTTGTTTACAACATCCCTGAGAACTGCCTGAAATGCAAGGGATCATGGCTAGACCTAGATCAGCGCTACTCAATAGACTAGCCTGCCTCGATCTTTCTTGGTTTATTGCTTATATCATTGTCAGACAAAGTGTCTAAAGAGATCAGGCTCTGTATGCCATGCTTGGCATGCAGATGGTTGGTTTAGCAGCCACACCAGGTTCCAGCAATTCTCTCCTGGAAGGATTGTTTCTCATAGAGTCTCAGCTATTTACTGTGCATACTGCTTCAAATGCCTAGATACTTATTTACAGGAAATAAAGACGAAGGCAGTATCTTTGATGTCTCTACTCCCCTACCAGACTTGCCATAATTGGCCTATGAGTTAATTTGGGAGATAAACAGAGAGAGATACATGTGCTATGACACTCCACTGCTCTTTCCCTTAGCAATCAGAGCTAAAGAAAGAATCTTCTCTCTGGCAGAGTGCTCTGGAAGAGACGGCAACATTTTTAGGCCACTTTGCTTGGCGCACAAAAGCTCTCCATCCCAATATGAAAGAAATTAAGAAAGGCAGACCAGAAACAAGCATGGCTGAGCAAGGATCTGACCTCAGAGTGAGGAGTAAGAAGGAAATGCACAGCCAGTGCAAGCAGGGACAAGTGGACTAGGTAGAGTAACAGGTATATAGTTCAGGAGTACAGGGACGCGATCAGGAAAACTAAGGCACAGATGGAACAGGATTTGGCAAGTGATGTGAAGAATAAAAAGAAGGGATTCTATAATTACTTAAGTCCTTAAAGAAAGGTCAAGGAGAGTGCTACCCCTGTGATAAATGAGAAAGGAGAACTGGTGAAGATGGATATGGAGAAGGCTGATGTACTCAATGAGATCTTTGCATCAGTCCTCACTGGCAGGCAGGCTTTCCACTTCCCTCAAGTCCCTAGTCCTTTAGGCAGTGGTTGGGAGAGTGAGGTGCCTCCCACTGTAAGCAAAGAGCAGGTTTGTAACCAATGAAACTGAATGGCCACAAGTCTATGGGGACTGACAACATGCATCCCAATGTCCTGAGGAAACTGGCTGATGTTTTTTCCAAGTCAGTCTCTATCATATTTGAAAAGTCGTGGCAGTCAGGCAAAGACCCTGGTGATTGGAAAAAGGGAAACATCACTCCTATTTTAAAAATAGGAGAGAAAGGAAGGCCCTGGGGAACTACAGACTGATGAGCCTTAGAAATATCATGGGGCAGTTCCTCAGGAATGCAAGACCAGGAGGTGATCTTAGACACTGAGCATAGCTTCACTAAGGGCAAGTTGTGCCTGACCACTATGGTGGTCTTCTGTGGTGGACTGACTGCAACAGTCAATAAGGGAAGAATGACACATGTCATAAACCTAGACTTCTGTGGTCCCACAAGACATTCTTATCTCCAAATTGGAGAGGCATGGATTTAATGAGTGGACTAAATAGTCATTGACTGGATGGATGCAGCCAGAGAGTTGTGGTTAATGGCTCTAGGCTGGTGATGTATAATGTCCCTCAGGGCTCTGTCTTGGACCAGTGCTCTTTAATATCTTTATCAATGACATAGACTGTGAGATCAAGTGCATCATCAGTGAGTTTGCAGTTTGCCCCATTACTAGAAGTGTTCATGTCCAGGCTGGATGTGACCTTAAGCAAGCTGATCTAGTGTGTGCCATCTGAGGGGCTGGAAATTGATGATCTTTAAGGTTCCTTCCAATGCAAAACATTCTGTGATTCCATGATCTGAACCAAGCTCATCTAGACAAGACAGATCATATTTATTAGTTTTTTCAGAAGTGTAATCTGAGACATCTTTCATTCTTTTTTCCCCTCAAAATTCTTCTGTCTAAGAGCAACCTTTGCTGCCAGCTCTGTGGGGAATATTGAGTGATCCATGCTTCCTGTACTGGCTGTTCACTCAATGCCTGTTTTCCAGGTCCCGTGGGGGAACCTCTTTGGCACATGATCCATCAGCCAGGTTGGGCAGTGTGTCTGTGCTGGTTTATGAGCTGGTGTGGAGTGGGGCATCCTCTCCTGGACCCTGCTTAAAGAATTGAGATCTCCTGTGTGGAGACAAATGTAATGCTTGAACACCCACACAAGGAATTTTGAAACAATTCAGGGGCTCCTGTTTATGCTCACCCTTGGTCTGAGCCACAAAAGTATCCCAGGCAAAGCAACAGAAGTAGAATTCTCCAGGATTCAGTGGCCTCTAGAGGTTCACAAAATGCATAGTGGATGCTTTTCAGTTTTAGCTGTAATTTATTGTGTATTATTTATGTGCATACATAGTATTTATATGTATTCACATTATTTATATGCATTATTCATAGGCAATAATATGCATACTGCACATTATTTATTTATATACCTCATATATTCACTGAGATATTCATACTGTGGTTACTACAGAGTTGGATGGAAATCTAGAATAGCAATGTCTGTATAATTTTTAATTGAGCATCTGAAAGAAGAGTCTACAGTTTCTAATTAAGGAAATGGAAGCTCACTCCAGCTTATTAGTAATTCCAACTTCACTTACCTGATATTTCTTACCTGTCTCATCTTTAGCTTTATCAACACTGGTGTTAATAGGCTACCTATAGTCTGTCTTTCTTCTACTTCAGTCAAGGGATAGCAAGGTAAGACTTTAAATACTTTTTCATGAATTAAAGAAGTCACAGCTGTTTGCACTATATACCTTACTGTCAAGGTATATAGTCAAGGTAAGAGCTCTGGAGCAGGGGCAAGATGATGTTATATGCAAAGATTTTTTATTTGATTTGTGTCAAGATGTGTCTGCAGAACCAGAGGAGAGGGTGATATGTGGCAAGTTTTTATGAGCTATTGATTGCTTTGAGACCAGCAACAGATTAGGAACAGCTGTAGACCCATAACAGCTAGGACAGATTTAAGGTGGCCATTTCAGAAT
Organism: Poliocrania exsul; assembly: GCA_035041345.1. Lineage (NCBI taxonomy): Eukaryota > Metazoa > Chordata > Aves > Passeriformes > Thamnophilidae > Poliocrania > Poliocrania exsul. The sequence goes on along the minus strand of JAWWLZ010000042.1, from coordinate 32,206,763 downwards.
TGTAAAGGAGTATGGAAGGAACTGCATACCTTTTGAGTGGGAGGTGAAGACAGTAATACAGAAAATATGGTTTGTAAAAGAAGGTAAATCACTGCTATAGACATGTGCTGCTACATGACAAGCCTTCAAAGCAGGGGTTCTGAATTTGATGGGAAGCTGAGTAAGGCCTAAAGACAAGGGTAGGAGGGTAAGTTTGATGCTGTGTGGTAAAAGAAAATAAGAATGCTTAGTATGAACCTCTGGAAAATGTATCCCTTCACAGAGCTACAATAGCTAAATAAACGAACCTTCATCATAATCACAAGACCTGGACTCCTTTCAGAGGTGATTTTATGATAATATAAACAAGTTTCTGATAGTGTATGAACTACCTTGGATGGTGTAGTCCATTACTGCAAGTCATATTTTTTAATAATTGAATTATTTCTTTTAACCTCTCATATAATCAGGTGGTGAGGGGCTTTGGGTTTACCTTAATGATCCCAAGAGAATTGTGAATATTCTTACCTGGCTGTAGAGCTTATGAATGACCATATATTGCATCCATTTTGTGCTGTAGTGTCACAAGGTATGGCCTCAGGAGTAGCTGTAGGTACCCTCTGACTTGGAATACACCACAATTCCTCCCTTCAGCTCTGGCTGATGCTTACACCGGGGTACAAGTGATGTGGAGTGAAGACTGGAGACTGGAGGCTCCACTTACATGGACAGTGCAGAAAGATACTTGACCTGGCATGATGTATTTTCCCATTTTGAAAGCTGCTGTTTGTGTGGGGAGTTGCAGCCTTGTATTTATGTAGTGAAATGACTTCTCCATAAAAGTAAAAAGCATAGAAGAATCCTCTCAGCAGGGTTATGAGTAGGTGACATGGGGAAAAAAGCAGTGAAGGAAAAGACCCAGTTGGCTATCAGAGCCTCTCATTGATTTAATTATAGGATAAGAACAAGGATGTTTGTGCAAAGACTGTTGTAGAAATGCTTTTCAGAGTTGAGAAGAGCTCTTGCTCTTCTGAAAGAGCTCATGGAAATACCTCTTGGGATTATTTATTTTGTGCAGACCTTGCCATAAGAATTTCTTGTCTTTTTTTTTTCCAACCAGGATTTCTCTGTCCTTTCTTTGCCTCCCTTGGCAAAGCACCAGAGACATGGTGCATAGTGACCATGATGACCATGACATACCAGACCAGAGGCACAGGGACCAGAGACATAGGAGCAAGCCAGAAGAGAGGAAATTTAAGAACATAATTGCACAAGCTTCACATTTAAAAGGACTCAGTGAATTTTATGCTGTAAAATGCTGCAGAATAGTAACTGATTAGTTTAGCATCTATAGCCCAGAATTGTCCAAATCTGGTGCCACAGCTGCAGAACAAGCAATGTGGTGAACTCTGTTGTTCTAACATGCCCAGCTCAAGGCACAATCCTCTTTCTGAGGGATTTTCTTTGTCAGACCCTAAATCCTTCCATCTAGGACAGTTATAATGTTGTTAGTGTACAATTAGAAGTAAAAGGCTCCTGTCCAGTGATGTTTCACTTATGGTGAAAGATTTCCTTGTGGAGGAGAGTTCTCCTGGAGTTAGGTCTGACAAGCCACACAAAGAGCTTCTGTTAGAGGTGGAGAAAGCAGGGGCATTCAGGAGAAATTTTCAATTTCTGTTTTGGTAGACACAGAGAGAGAGAAAGCAAATGTGATTGAGGAGAAAGTAACACTGGCCATCAGCTGGGAATGCCCAGTGCTTGTGCAGATGGAAATAGAAACTGGAAGATAATTTAGCTCGTAAAGAGTAAGGAACTGTCTTGCTGCTTAGAAGTTATGATTTTTTTTCTTTTCTTCTTTGGGAGAAGCAACAATTTCTTTCTCAGAAACTGCAAGAAAAAGAACGCAGGAGCAAGATACCCCAGAGTCTTAAAAATGCCAGTTCATATGTCTTAGCTGCAAGGGTTTTTTTAAATTAATTGGCAGGTTTGGGATATGAGCAGAGATTTTCCCTGAGGTAAGGCAAGCAGGTGTCACTGTATGTTTCATAAAGCTCCTTCTGTAACTGTAACTACTGTTTGCCCAGTATCACATGGGAAAATGTTGCTTGTCAAAACACCCAGAAGTGCATTTCAATGTCAGGAACCCCTCTCTGCCTATAACCTTCTTCTCCTCCTATCTACTTCACCTTGAGAGTTTGTGAAATGGTTTTGAAAGAAAAAAACAATATTTTTAAACCGTTAACAGGTATTTAAAAACAGTTTTTAACAGTTTTTAAGACTATATCTAATGTGGCCAGCATAATTACATCCAAGCATCAAACACCCTGCAATGCTCTAGGGGGTGAGTGAGAAAGAAAAGCAAAATGAGTCAGACAGAAAAGAAGTGATATTTCATATAACTCAATTTAAGGCAGACATCTAATAGATCATGACCTTTAAGCATTTAATTATAAATCAAGAAAGTAATGTTTCCAAGTTTCTACAGTCAGAAGGCTTTGGAAATATTGGGGATTTCTGTTGACAAAAATTATTTTCCTGGAATGTTTTGCTGAAATGAACTTGAAATCCTGTTCAAATATTCCAGAACCTAGTTGACAGAAAAACAGGTGCTGAAAAGAACTGATTTATAAAAGACCTTTGCTGAATACATTAATTGTGGGCTACATCAAATCAGTTAAAAAAAGTTTGAAATTATGATGAAGATCACGTGAAAGTGATACATAACTAATTTAACTGTTATAAACTTAAAATAGTTGTTTATGGTGATTTCCAGGTTCTTTTAGTCTGTTCAGGATAGATGTCATCCAAACTTTAGATGGCAGGTGTTCAGAATAGATCTCATCAGATGTACAAGTATTCAGAATACGTCTGATCCAAACTTCAGATGCAAGTTGCAAAGAAGAAAAAGTTTTCCTGCATGGATAGGCTGGGACCCAAGCACATACTGCTGAACACAGAGGGAGTTTAATATCAGGACAGAGTACTTCTGTCAAAATTTAATTACTAATGAGGAAAGTGTATAACACAGATACAACAAGGAGATGTATTTATCTTCCTACTCTGAGCAGAATAGAACAAAGCTTTAGCCTATATCTAATACCTGAACCTGTGTGTGATCTTTTGTGATCATTTCTAAATGTTGAGGTGAAAAGTTCATTGCTTTTACTGCCTGTCATCCATGATAATTTTTCTCAAGCTATCTTTCTTTAATATTTTTGTGCCCAAATTACACAAAAAAATTCTAATTTATTAAGTAAGATCAGTTTATATCCCCTAGACAAATTTAGGAATACAGTTTAATGCTTTATAAAGTGTATTAACTTCAGTAAAACCCCTTTGGCATTCTTTATATAGGTTTCCTCTTTGGTGCCTGCAGTAGAGGCCCTGATGTAGGCATCACTTTCTTTAATTTACCCTTCGGTGTTCAGTTTTCATGGTTTGCTCCTTTTGTGTTGAATGACAGGTTTCCAGAAATACACTATTTCACATATAAATGCACAGATCCTAAACTGGCTGTTCCTGCATGTTCAAAGTTTAGAAATTAATACAAAGCCTTCAGCTTACTTCCAAAATTGAGTTAATGGGTTAGACATAATTTGATTTTCTTCCACGCAGGAGGTTTGTTCTTTGATATTGCTATAAAAACAACAACAACAAAAAATGGGCACAGTGGAGCTGTCACCAAGGCCTTAACAGACCTTCTTCTCTGGGAAGCAAGTTTCACTCCCTGCCAGTGTCTCCTATCTGCATTGCCCATGCTTGTCCCTTGCCTGCATCCGAGAAAAATCTGTGTTAGCTGTTCTGCCCAGGAAACATTACCCACTTCTCAAACCTGTTGCTGAGCCTCTGTGCTAGGATCAGGTGTGTTGTCACAAGGTTGGGGCCATAAGGTTGATATACCTCACCACCTTGCAGGCTCTGGTTTCGCACAGTATGGAGGAGACTGATAGCTGCCAAGGGATGGACCAGTGTCTATGTCCTTGAAAGACATCCTGGGGCATCATTTACGACCACCTTCCCATCATCAAATGGGCATTTTGGCCCCAGATAGCACTACACACCCAGAGGAAAAACAGAGGACCTAGTACTCATGGAAGTGCTCTGCTTGGAAGTATTCCTGCTATCCTTCAGCAACAATGCCCCTCCCAGGGCCTGTGCATGTGGAAGGGAGGTCAACCTGGGACTGTATGGCTGGTTTTGCCTACTGGAGGTTGCTGTTACAGGTCAGATGCCTGCAGGCAAGACTGAACAACCTCTGGGGTATACTGCTTTAATACACCAAATGCCACTCAATTTTGTTTGACTAATAAATGCTTGTCTCACTGTATGAGACAAAACTTTCTCTTGCACATCCTAAAATTCACAAAGCGTGCCTCTTTTGGGATCAGGTCTTGGTTTGGTTTTTTGTTGTGTTTTTTTTTTTTAATGTTTATTGGCATTTTAAACATTAACAAACATCAAACAAATTTAAGACCAGTCCTCAAAGAGAACTTGACTACCAAATCAACCCTTCTGAAGGTAATTTAACTGTCAAAATTCCCCCCATACTTCTCTTCTGAGGATACTCTAAGAGACACTAAGTTAATGATGGAAAACTTAAGATGACTTAATTAAAGAGAGGAATTTTATTTTTGCCATTTTTCCTATTTAATAGAAGCTCTTATCAACAGGAGACAGGTAAGAAGCTCAAGTATATAATTTCAGTCAGCTTTTATTTCTGTATTATGGACTATATATGTGAGAAAATCCTCTAGGATCCTACCTCTGCTCTAATCTTTATGCTATTGCCTTGTCCATGAGACAGTAGCAGCTCTGTGCTGTCTAGAATACACCCCAAGTGACTAAACAGTTCAAAGATGAGCAGCGTCATAGAGTCAGATATTCTTACTGTATCGGAAAGATCCTAGAGCTATTACACAACTTGGAAGGAAATGGTTATCAGCTGTACTTGAGAGTGCCTTAAGAAACTTTTTCTCAGAGGACTGCCCTCACAATGTTGCCTTTCCTCTGCCACTCACCTGGTTAGTCAGCATGCAGCTCCTAAAGCACCTTCCCTCTTCAAAAAGGAGAGTGAGCTCTGTAATTAATAGATGGGAGACAGGGCGACTTTATGTATACAATTGGATCAGTCTGATCTGACTTTCCCAATTGCTGACAGTTATTTAGGATCATGCTTTTTGGAGATAATTGTTATAGGACTATTTATATAACTAATAGTTACAGGATTTCAGACAGACATAAATGCAACATAGGGAACTTCAAACAAAGTGGATCAAAGAGGAAAACAGATCACAGGAGCAGCACAGCCATTCTGCTCCCAGCTCAGATGGGCTAGGAGAAGGCTTCAGCAGTGGTTTGCAACCTCTTTCTTGACTCCTCTTCAGCTATCCCAGACTGGAATATGGTGGCTTGGGGAAGGTGATCTGTCAGTATGGCAGGTCCTGTATCAGGGCAGTGGTGTGATTGTACAAGTCAGCCATTCAGAGCAGCTATGCATAGTCATGATGCCCTTGACCACTGTGTTGCACCCCTAATCCCCACACAGGCCACTTACATTTTTGAAATATCCTCCTACACAGTGCTTGAGGAATGCCCAGGATCCACTGCCTGGAATGGGATGTTCCTGTAAAGGATCCAAGAGGAACCTCCTATTTCTGGGCCATATTCACTATATCCCATTAAAGCATCTGTCTCTTTGGAGCATCACACATTCCTACAGTGTCCTTAAACAGTGTCAGGGTTGCTGTTTCTAACCCTGAAAGGCATGCAAGTAACAGGATGGCTGCTTGGCACCCCTCAGAGCAATATTTTCACAGCATGGCATGCAGTGAGTTCCTCATGTTTTGAGTGTGTGTGAGTTATGTTGGTGTGAGAGGCTCCAGTGCTTGCTAGGACTGCCAAGAAGAGAGTTGATACTTTATTAGTAACAGTAATGAAGTTACTTTAGTCTTTACGGAAGTCTTTAAAGGGCATCATTCTCATCCTACTGGCCTTGCAGCCATTTGCTCTTCCCAGGCTAAGGAACATCCCTGACTGCCCTTGAACCCCTGATATTTCCCTCTGTTCCTGCAAGGGGAAGCCTGCCAGGCCCTAAGCTGCCCAGAGCAGTGGGCCAGGATGTGCTCACAGCAGTGTGAGCCCCCAGTCAGGTGGCTGCCCTGCAGCTCCTTGTGCTTGCCATGCCGCCCACTGCCCCCGGCCAGCAGAGCTTCTCCATGTGAGCAGCCAGCCTTGAGCTCTTACCACTCGAGTGGCACATATTCCTCCTGTCCCCACAGCTCCAGCCTGGCTTGCCCACCATTTACCTCGGCCTCAGAGCGGCCTCCCCCCCACCATGCCTTGCTGCCCACCTACAGCTACACCTCCAAACCTTCTGGCCCTTCCCAGTCTCCTTAATTCAACACCTTCCACATGCACGTCAGTTGTTGGTAGCACAATGCGCTTTTCTGAGGAACAAGCAAATACATCTGCTACTCAGGCAATGACAGAGGACAATGGGCTCATCTCCAAAACACTCTGTCTGGGGCATCCTCATCCAGGCCAGGAGGAGAGGGATGGGACAGAGGTGAGGCAGGAGGGGCAGAAGACCCCTAAAGGGCAGAAGGATGAGTTGGATGTGCTGACAGGGGCAGAGAGAATAAAAGGGGCCGATGCAGAGGCAGAGAAGTAGAGAGGGGCTGATGGAGGACAAGATCTCTAGATCATGGGGAATTGGATAAAAAACTCTTAGCTACTACTAGATGACTAGCATAGAGACATGAGATGAGAGGACAACAGTTTGACTGACACGGGGAGCCAGGGAGCTTTGGAGTTGAGCCAGGACCCTGCTCCTCAGGGGAGTAAGCATACCAAGCACTTGACTTCTGCAGAGACTTGGCTGCAGCCCTGGACTGCAGAGCAAGGTGAATTGTGAGTTGTCTGGTTTTAGATGGTATTCCTTGAGGAGTCATCTTCCCAAGCTGAAAGAAGTAGAGCTGGCAAGGAGAAGGGTTGAGGTAGACTTTCCAAGGCTCTGTCCTACTCTTCTAAGCGTGTTGCTGGGGCAAATGCCATTGTTTGTCTTAAAGCTGCACAGGGGAACTGCTACTACTTCAAAATCAATCCCTGGACCTTGATGGCAGACCATTAAGAAATATGGGAGACCAGGGAATAGAGACATCACTGCTGTGTTTTTGTTTTGGGTCCAACTAATGAATAATGTCACTACAGTTGCTGTGCTGCTGCTGTTTCCCCTAATAGCCTACTGATTTAATAATGTTAATGGTCTTCTACCTAAAATAGGGTTTACTGTGACTGAAGTCAGTTTCTGCTCAGGATGTATAGGCTGTTTTGACCACTATACAGGAATTAATTGTGGTTGCCTTCAAATACATTCTCAAAAGGCTTGTTCAAACTCTGCTTTTGCAGATGAATTGCACCTTCTCAGAGTAATATACGAACAGGTACAGTTAAAGCAACATGTTTTGGAACTTAATGGCTTAAAAATGAAGGATAACAATTCCTTCAAAATATTTTACAATTTTGGCTGTATTTATGAAACATCCATACAGTGTAAAAGAAGCAAAAGAGGTATTCTTATGCCTTGATTGTAGGCCAAGGACACGCCAATTTATTTCCCTATTTTGTTTAACTTTCTGCTTGCAACAATTAGTCTGGTAATGTAAGGTTTCTCCATAAGTTTGCAAAGCATGTTAATAATGTATTTCGATCACAATATATGCACTCAAAATATGTTTATAAATTGTCTTTGCACCAAAGTTTCAAGCTTCCTCCAATTACGTACAGTTAATCCAAAATCCCAGTAGTGCTGGGATTCACCTCTGTAGAAATTACTTTGCTGGAGAATTCTACTGAGGCACAACATAAAATTCAATACACAAAGTTTGAAACATTTTAAAATTCAATTCTGTACCTTCACAATTTTATGCTGGCTGAATTGATTTTTGGTGACTGAAAGATCACATTTAATTATGCTTTGGAAACCGTCTCTGGTTTTTGGCATAAGGCAAATGGCTCAACATGGCCCTTTGTGCTGTTTGTTTTCTGTTTTTTTTCCTAGAGCCTTCAGTACTGTGAAGTGGATATCTAGCAGCATTTTGGTTGTCTGTGTCAGCTGGCAGGCTGCTGCTCCAGTATTTTTCTGGCCTAATATTTCTCTCTGCAAAGCTACAGCTAGCTATAAACTCTGTTCGTGGGCAATGAGATGAGCTGTGCTTTCATTTTGCTGTGCTGGACTGTCTGTCCTGCAGGTCTGTCTGACAGAGGGTCTCTGTAGGAGGCTCCAGCCAATTCTCCAACACAAATACCCTCCACCATAGTTGGGACACTTGGGTCATGGAGATTGAAGGGCCAAGAGGCTGTTTGGAGAGACGTGACCAGTGGATGAGATGAATAATGGTTGGCCCAAGGAGTTGTATTGAGGATAGTCACTATCATTACAGGTTTCTCCATGGGGAAGTTTTGGATGTGAGCAGGAGAACTGATGCCATCATATGTACAGGCAATAATTCACAATGGGTTCAAAATTTCTATATGGACAACTGCATTTTAGGAACTTTCTGAACCTACTGTGGTAAATGAACCCATTCCTGTTACCAAAAGAATAGCCACTGTTCTATAAAAAATTGAAAACTAAAACTGGAATAACCACAGCAACAAATTCATCTTGATCTAGAGAACACTGCAATGATGGCCGTAGTAGGATAAGAACTGTAGAGAAATATTATTTTGACTCTACAGGCAGTTAAGTAATTCCTGTACTTCACAAAGTGCAAAGGCAAGTAGCAAACCATGTAAATATTTCTTAGTGTTACATTTATATTTCAAGTCAACTGCAATATGCTACATAATTTTTTCCACAAAAATGGTTGGATCAGTCATTGGTTATTGCAAATGAATGAAAAAAACTCAACCCTGTTGTATATGGTCTGTCACTTAGCTGTGAATGGTTAAATTATACAGACAAGACTACTTAGTATAACCCTCACAATCTAGAGGCCTTTTGCAGTGAGCATTTCTGTTTTAAAAGTTATGATTATAGTTTCTTTAGTTGAAAACTCTGGAATTACAGGTCCAGATTATATACAATTTAAAAATGTAGGAGTGGATTTTTGAATGACAAGTCTAATGGAGTGAAAAAATGAAAGAAGAAATCTATTTTTTATCTCAGAGATTTTTAGGTACGACTAGTCTGGAGCAGATGCTATCAAATAGCACAGTACAGAGTTGTCAGAGAGGGTTTTTTTCTGATTCTGAGGGTTTGACTCTCGGGAGCTCACCTCTCCCCCAGTGCCCCCCAGTCTCATTTTCCTTCAGTCTTTTGGTATTATCCATGAACAGAGGGATTTCCCAGGTGCTCCACAGTGTCTGTTGTTGCATGTCTTTGTTTTGGCTGACACTTGTGGCAGCCACAGAACACCCTGTTGCTCTGGGTCATGCCTTCAGGGCACTTGCCACAACCTTATCCAATTCATAGATCTCTATAGAGAGGTCTCAATTTTCACTGAAATAGTACAGTAAGTGGAGCCTTAATCACCCAAGTAAAACTTGCATGAAAGATGCTGCCTTAGAGTCCAAGTAGGCCCATTGCTCCTAGATGTAGTTGGGAATGCAGAAGACACTACTTGAGAAAGATAACATCTGAGAAGGTATTTGACTAACTGATAGTGCCATGCTGTTACTGAGTTTAAACTGGTGCTGTGATGGTTGAGCCAGGTAATTGGAAAGCAAGTGAAGAGAGGGTCAACTATGGAGAACACTGAAAGAAAGGAGCATGTAGTAGCCTTCAAAATGAGAGCTTCTACTCTACATTACAATACTCAACTCATACTAACTTCATGTCCCTGTTCCAATATTGGCAGCATGCATGAGAACACTCCTTACACCCTTAAATCAACTTCAATATTTCTTGCCAAATTTAGGGAGGTGATCGGTGCTCCAACAGTTGTGTGAACTTCTACATGCTGTTAGATGATTGTGCAATGACATTTATTTTTAAATGGTTTTTCTCATGCATTTGACAGGAAAGCAGCATTTTGCAGCTGTATGTCCCATTCAGATACATTTGGGTATTTTCAGCAGTGGTAATTCCTACGCAACCTACATGATTTAGATGCAGTTTTTCAAGTTACTGGATTTGCCCAAAGGGAAAACTTTTAAGAAGGCCCTTTTGAGGATGCAGTTTTACAACTGACCTCACAATCTACGACTGCTCTTGCTACCATAAGTGGGAGATCCTTGGCTAGAGGGATTGGAGAGGGTGAAGTTGTCTCTTTTGATGGCAGATAGTTTTGAAACAGGGTACAGTTTCAGCATTTCCATAAACTTAAATGTATAGATGAGAAGAGCAGACTCACTGCCTTTGGCTTTGATTACCTCATCATTCACAGTCGAGCATGATAAGATTTCTTTAGCATTGTGCTTTATAAACATAATACTAATGTGCACAACTATTTTCTGTTCTTTTTCTCTTTTGGGACTTCTGGTAGAATCTCATTTTATAGTAATCAGCATGCCAGTTGTAATAGCTTGATAGTTTTCTGCCTCAGTCTATGTCCCAGGGGTTTTTGTCTGATCAAAATTCTGCATGATACAGGCATTCTTTTATCTGTGTAGTATTTATCACACTTGATACAGTTCCTGTATAATAAGATGCACTAGTTATGTCACTTAATAGACTTTAACCATTCTCTATTTTTCCCTCTAAGAGCAACTTCTATTTTGCATGAAAAAGCCTATGTTAGGTATTATGGTTATGTGATGATAGCAGACTGTGATCATATGGACTTCATTGTATTTTATGTGTGAAGTAGATTAAAGTCCCTTTCTTTTAATATATCTATATTTTATACTTCAGAATTTAAAATTCTGGAACTGTATCTGAAGGGCAAATAGGGCAACAAAAACTTCCTGTTTGCAAAAGTTTATTTTTGGATTAACAGAGGCAAAAGTACTTAATGCTTGTCTACATGTCTTCCAGATGAAGGTTCACATGATTGCAATTTTTTTATTTTCTTATAAAAGTTATTCTTGTAAATGTATTTGTATATTGAGTTTGTTTACTCTTAATTATTCCCCAAACTATGTTGATTTTCCACTCTTTTCGTGAAAGAAAAACTGATTAGAGCCACAGATAAAGCGAAGAGAAGAGATAAATTATATATTAGAATAACAAAAAACTTTATTTGAAAGGAAAGCATTTATATTTTATAAGCCATGATTAAATTTTTTGTGATTCATTTTCAGCCTGAAGCTTTTTAACCAGACTGATGTGAAGTCTGATTGAATGCCTTCAGCCCTTCTCCTTATAGGATAAAATAGCATCTCTAACAAATGTGTTACGGGTCATCTGGAGTCATCCTCCTGTGCCACTGCAGAACTCCTTCTGTGTTAAACCAGGACTGGTTTCATTGCATTACCTCAAACCCAAGCTAAAGCCTTACTGTAAGAGCAAAATCCAATTACAAATATGTACTAGTTACAGGGGCTGGGACCAGTTTATCACCATGTGGGTATAACATTTCTCATGGCCCTGCTATACTGAATTTGTTATGCGTAGGCTGCCAATCGCTATATTAAATCATAGCTGATGATGTTCAGAACCCCTAACCTTGGGCCTCAGAGGGATACAGCAATTTTCTTGTTTGCTATGTAGGCTTTCTGGCCCAGTTATTGCAAGAAAGAACATATCTTACTCCTTTTAAATGTATCTTGCCAGATTCTAACCAAGAGGGAAAAGTTTCTTTAAATGCTTTTACCTGCACATGATTATGTCTATTTTTTTACTTACCATTCAATTTTCTTTCTATAATCCAGAACCTGACCCCTTGACACAGCTGAATAAGCTAGGAATATCCTTTTTACTTCGTGAAATCAATGCATAACAGCAATTTCTTTAAGTGCCTCCTTGAAGGAAGCCAACACATCAGAAAACTCCCTTCTGTGCTTTTTGGAACATTGTTTTATTTTTCAGCTCTGGCTGCTATTCCAGTTTTGAGAGGTTCCTGTAACAGCCACAGCTGAACTGCCTCCAGAGAGTTTGGGACATTTTCCTCTGGATCATCCTAGTTCCCTCTCCTTGAGCACATCCTTAGTTCACTGTAGTGGGCTTACCTGGCAAAATGCCAAGTACTCACTACAGTGCCACAGAGCCCTTCCCGAGGGAAAGGGGGGAAACCCTGAAAACTTAAACTTAAAATGGGAAGTTTTATGTATTTACACAAAAAAGGAAAATTTAAGACAAAATGCAATATAACATGTCCACACAAGAGTAAAAGATTACAACAATCCTCCACCTCCCCACCCAAATAGCAAAACTGAACCCCTCAGAACACTCCAATAAGGGCTAACCTCTCTGAGAGATACCCAAACAGGAGAAAAGGGAAAAGCTAACAATAAAGATGTTTACTTCCCTGAGATAACATCTTCCAAGAACAATACAGCATGTCCTCTCCAGACAAGTGGCCACGATAGAAGAGACCCAAGCACCTCCCTACACTTGCTTTTACGCTTGAGCTGACATCAGCTGGTATGAAATATCTCTTTGGTTGCTCAAGTCCCTGCGTATCTACATAGTACCTACCAGTGCCTACTAAAACTAAGGCCTAAACTACCACATTCACCCCAAACCACTCTTGATCAGTTGCTTCCAGCAAGCTGGGAAATGGAAAATACATTGTACTCACTTCACTCTTTTATTGTAGTACTGCCTCATTCTTATAGGACTCTTCATCCTGCTGTAGCTTCCCTTGCACAATGTCCCAGCCTTCTGTTCTCTCTATGAACCAGCCAACAGACTTTCAGGAGTATCCACTTTCAGCAGTTGATTATGTCTGCATTTTTTATCACAGTGGCCTGCTCTGTCCCAGTATCGTGTTTTTCCCAAAGTAGGCAGAGAAATGCATGGACAGGCAAAGAGATCCATATTCCTTCGTTGTCAGATGAGGCCAAAAGCCTTGTACATATCACTTGAACACCAAAGAAAATACTTGTACACTTGTTTTTTCTTGAAAACTTGACTTTTCTTGTTCAGGTTGGTAGGGGTGCCTCCTGCATAGTTACCCTTTTATCATGAAAATGCTTAGTCTTGCTGATCCTTTCTGATGACATATTGAACGCTGAGAAATATAGGCACTGGAGCAACCCAGTTGGACTTACTAGGATATATTTGGATCTCAGATCTGGAGGCAAATGACTGAGCCTTGAGCTGCACATAAGCAAACACCACAAACACCACCTGGGTGAAGACATAGTGGTTGATTCAGCTAGGACTGGATTGCCTGAACACTGGAAGATCACTATGAATGTTTCACTTACTTTAATCTTGGTCAGTGAGAAAAAGTACCTGCTTACTCTTGAAGGCAGGATTATTCCAGAATACATAAGCAGGGAAATGTTAAAGCCATTACAGAGAATAGTGGTGAAAGCAGAACTCCAGAACAGGAAAAACTCACCTGTCAGTGACAGTGATACATAGTGCTGGGGGACTAAAAGGACTCCTGCAGTGCCTAATGGCTTGTCTGAATCTCAACAAGATAATCATCTGGGCTATTGCTACATGCTGGATATGACAAAATGCTGCTGAAGCGCAAAAGGAAAGAACTACTGACCAGGCATGGAGCAAAGTGGAATATGTCTGGCTGTTCTAGGGCAGCAGATAGTTACAGCAGTTCCAAGTACTTCACAGAACTGCTTCTGATTTCACAGAATGTTCTGAATTAGAAGGGACCTACAACGATTATTGAATCCAACTCTTAAGTGAATGGCCCATCCAAGGATCAAACCCAACACCTTGGTGTTATTAGAACCATGTTCTAACCAACGGAGCTAATATGACTGAGGACAGAATTGGAAATATCATTAATAAGGGGTCATATAATTGACTGTTTTTCCTGGTGCCTTATTTGAGGAGTGGATTTTGATACAAATGACTTTTTGTAATAACTATTTACTGACTCTTCAGAAGCTGTGGGCATTCATCAATAAGTTTGTTGGGAAGTTGAACATTGTCTCTGCACACTGACAAAAGAGAAGAGCAAATGGAGAGGGTAGTAAGTGTGCTGGAGCAGTAGGTATCATTAAAAGTGGAAGGTGTTTGTTGACTTTATGCTTAACACTCATGCAGGTACTGTGCTTTTCATCTTTACACAGAGCACTCAAGAACATCTGACATGGTTCTGCCCTGTGTCAAGGAAGGTATGCAACTCTCTGAAAACTGACTTGAGTATGAGGTACAAAACATTTACTCTAGTGTGGTCAGTTTTCTGTTCACACTGAGGGGCACTAATGCAGGGGAATTCAAAGCTCAGTCCTTTACAGAGCTGTGGCACGTGTTTTTACTATCCCTAACCTGTCCAGGACATGTGAATGAGAGTTTGTGTGATATACCATGGCTCAAGCTTTCGATTAACATTCCTTTTCTGTTCCTCGGTTTAAATTTATATCAGAGGTGTAGGGGAATCCATGATTATAGAGGCAGGTATAGATTTGGGATTGGACTAAGGGACATTTTTGATCCTGCTACCACCACCTCCAACAGTGGAGTTTCAGTTAACATCAGACTGGTTATCATTTCATGGAGCAGCACATTATGGTGTGGGGACTGAAGGGTGGTGAGTCACAATCTGGAATAAAGTTTCGGTCTATCTCAGTTTGAGAAAATTTGGAGGGGCAGAGACCTCAGACGGAAGTCTCCTTCCTCTACTTCAATACCCCTGTATCTCTCCAAGATATTTGCAAGAGAGATCAAATACACCCAGATGTAAGTGAATAAACCCCAAAAACTCTTTACCAAGAAGAATGCTAAAAACAATACTGATAAAACTGGGTTAAGATAACCAGAAAATTCCCAAGCTCCCACCCACTGGGCCAAAACAAGATGGTGGCCAGCCTCCCCTATCCGTTCAAACCTGGCAGGAATGGTTTAGAAGGTCGGTGCTGGAGTGCAGCTGCAGTACCAGCACAGGCAGTTGGAGCAGGGCTGCAGACCCCAGGAGACTGAAAGGACCCACAAGACACCCCCTGGATCCAGTGATGAGACCTGGTTGCTGCAGCTCCAATGGTGGTTGTAATTCCAGTCCACTGAGGTGGTGAAAGAAGCCCCATAATGAAAGAAAGAAAACCTTCAATCCATCAAGTGAAGTCCAAGTGTGTTTTTTATTGAGCTCAGGATAGGTGGGAATGTCTCTGGTACCTCCCCTAGGGTGGGAAGTTCTTCATTGGATGATTAATACTGGATCAGGGACATTTCAAGAGTTTTTGACACCTTCTAAGATATCACAGCTGCCTGTTATGTCAGCACAGGTGGATCCATTATGGCCATCAGAAGAGATGAGTATCTTCAGGCCATGTGTGTGAATTGTCCTGATGCCTCCCCAACAGGAGGTATCACAGATCAGTAATTTGTGTAAGAACAAAGAAACAATGCTCATCTTGTAGCCTGAGGTGGCAGGTGCGCATGCCCACAACACCTGGATTGTGAGTCATCAACATTCCAGTCTTTTCACACTTGTGGATACATTCTTCTCCTAGGATAGTAGAGTACACCCCTTATATTAAATCTCTCCCCACAGTCTAAATTAGTAGGCGTATTTGGGGAAAAGAGAAAAGAAAATGTGGATACCAGAGTCATTGTTTAACTTGGGACATGGTCTTACAGTGTTTCTAGAGAACTGTTAGCTTAACAGTCAGGAACAGTCAAAAAACCCCTTGCGTGTTAGAGGGGATTAGGAAGGAACGTAACAAAGCAGTTAAATTGATGGTGTGCTCATATCTGAAAGGCTACATTGTGTGTCTGTTCTTCCATTTCAGAATGGGTGATACCAATAGAAAAGTTACAGAGGTAGACAACAAGAGTGTTAAAAAAATGGAATATATTCTGTACAAGGAATGCCCACATTGACTGGAAAAGATCAGGAGGATGAGATATTACAAAAGTCTCTGAAATCATGAGTAGCATTGGTAAAACAGTTCTTCAGTGCTTGTTTAGTACAAAAATGCAAGGCATTGAGAGAAACCAGCTGATGGTATGTTCAGTATAAAAGAGAGTCCAGCGTTTGGTTCTTCCTTCATAAGCAAGTGGCAGACAGCTGGCCACGTTGGAACATTTAAGGAGTTCAAATGGCAACTGAACAAAAGTCACAGAAGATCACATGACAGCCATTAAACACGTTCATCTCCTCTGGGTCAGTAAAGTCCTTATTCCTCAAACTGCTGGAGGGTGGAAAAATGTTTGTAAAGTACAATGACACACATTTTCTCTTTGGGTGTTGGCAACTGGCAGTGATAGGCTACAGACTCAGACAGGCCCTTATTCTGGCCAGTACAGCCATCCTAACATTAGCTTTTTGCAAATGTAGGCTTGTGAAAAGAGAAGACAGAGAGGGCCTGGTCCATCAGGGTGCAGGACAGGACACCAAAATGGAAACTGGTCACCTGGCTTGGAGAAACTGATTCCTTGAGCAGAGGCTCTTTGGACATCCAGTGTAGGAAAGATTAATCTGAAATGAAAATGGGAAGATAGATCCCATCTTTCCATGGAATAATGACATATTAAAAATTTTTAAAAAATAAAATAGAGCAAGCTGACACAAAATATCTTCTTTAAGTAGAATTACTCTTTGTTCTCTTTATGAGCTTATACAAAATGTACAGGACTCCTGTCATGGCAGCACAAAAGAAGTTTCCCCAAGCTGCTTGTGCAAGGGACAAGGTGTTTAGTGAATATAAGGCCCTTTATTGTTACAAGTGATGTGAAGAGGATCCAGAGCATACATAAGAATGCTCCCTCCTATCTGACATAGTACTGCAGCTGCACACACTCCACACAAACTACTTTATCTGTTTCTGGATTTTTTTTCTTCACAGAATCACAAAATATTCTGAGTTGAAAGGGACCCACAAGGATCATTAAGTCCAACTCTAAAGTGAAGGGCCTGTACAGGGATTTAAACTACAAACTTGGTGTAATTAGTACCATGCTCTAAACAACTGAGCTAATCTCAGGGTGATTTGCAGTAAGGAAACAACAATATTGTGTTGCTTGTAATAATGAGAAATTTTACAGTCAGTAAAATCATCTGGGGAAAAAATTAAGTAAGATAAATGGGCAGACCAAGGCAGAAGGATAAACTATTTTAGTCTATTTTCACAATATGCCTTACAATCTGCACAGATCATTACTTGGAACTCATGCTCTGTTGGTCTGCATGAACCTCTGTTGTCCTTTAACACAGGAGAGAAAAAGTGATATGTGTGTAAACTTAACATGACACATGAATCTACTATCTAAATGAGCTGCATGTGTTTGTAATTATACAAAGTAATCAGAAACCTTTAGGTAGAAAGAGAGAACTGGAGATTGTCTCGTCCAATTTATCTGGTCAGGTAGGGTCACTTACAGGAGGTTGCCAGGACTTTGTCCAGTCACGTTTTGAACCTCTTCAAGAATGAAAACTCCACAACCTGTCTCTTTAACCTGTTTGATCATAGTTACATAAAAAGTATTTCCTTCTGTTCAGAACACCCCTCAGACTGCAGCTCATGGTGTCATGTCACGGGTTTCCCATATTTTGTGTATGTTTTGCTGCAGTCCATTTGTTTTGTATCCAGTTGTATAGATGTTTCAAATATAAACACTTCTGACTGAGCTATATTTAGCTTTTGCATGTGTCCTCCTGCAGTAAGTCATTAGGTAACTGCTCTGCTGGCTGGAAAAGGCTCTCTGAGTTTTTATGCCTGGTGGATAACTTGCCACCTCATTTCCAGACGTCTTTTGTATCATCCGTTTGCCTGGAGATTGAGATATATAGATATATATGATCTTCTCAGTACTAAGTTTCTTTCCCCTCAAAATTTTTCAAGATAGTAAATCATGCTTGGTTTCCCTCCCTGTTGAAAATAGGGTACTGAGAAGTGACAACTGTATCAGAATTAAGTAGTGGTAAAAATGCTTATCCTTCATATTTAGTTTGCTGTGTTGGCTTGAGAAATCCAGATGTGATGTGCTGGTTTTGTTTCTGACACTGCCAGCTCAGTACAGGTATTTGGGTAGCTCTCTATTTCTCTAAAAAGCCAGGTCAAATTCAAGAAGGAAAGTCTCTCAGAAGTAAGATAGTAATTATTTATTCCAATGGCCATGTCTCATTTTCTCAGCCACTTTTCTGAACTCCCATGTCAGCACCATCAGTCTTGGAACAGCAATTTACTTTTCTCTTGAGTCATTCTATACTGGCAAAATTTAGAACATTCAGCTATACTGTATTTTAAACACAAAAATTGTCCTTCATGCCAGAAGTGTGGCATCAAATTTACTACCCGCAAAGAGTGTTGAGAATATGTATTATCTTTGGTTTGAAGGTCATGTGGAAGCAAAGTGGGTGTAGTGCCTCATTTATTTCTCAGAAGCTGCAAGCATCCTATTCTCAAATATTCTTATGCAAACATGAAAGTTAATTGCAATCTACTGCAGGATTTGGAAGGATGGCACTGATTTACTGAAGAGTATGAGAGATCTTTGCTTGTTTGTGGTGTCAAGAAGTGGAAAGGGTTCTATTGTCCTTAATCACATACTTGAGTGCAAGATCCCCCAGAAGGAAACAAGGAGATGTGTAAGGGAGGAAGGGAGAACGCAGTCCTGTTCACTGGACTAGGTTGATTCTGGAGCTACAGGTGATAATTCTGTATGTGAAGTCTTGATTTCACCAAAGTAAGTAAGAGGAAGAGAGGCATCAGGAAGAGTTGAACCCTCACCTCCAACCAAATCAGTTCAAAAGTTCTCTTCCATGCCACTCCTGATGGCAAATATTTGCTGCACCCTTGGCTGACCAATGGCAAAACCGTAGGTGACACAAAGGAGTGTCATGGTATCCAGGTCCCAATTGTTTGTTACAAGACAAAATTTAGGAGTGCCTGAAAGAACATGTGGGTTATTTTTCCTTTTACCGCTGTCCTTCCACCCCATGAGCAGTTTCTCTGATAGATCTGGTGCTGTACACTGTGGAGCAGCATCACCCAGGTCTTCCCCCTCAGCATGACACAGAGACTTCCTGCCTTTAGAGGGGCTGCTGGAGTTGCAAAAGTCTCTATCTCCAAGTGTGTGTTTTGTGAGATATGATTACTGAGACCCCCAGTGGATTCTCTGTGCTCTGTGATTTAAATGTCTTGTGCCTAAAATTTGAAGCTGGGAGATTTCTTCTTCTGGTAATGGTGCTAGTCACAGCTTAAGCCCCATTTTTCTTTGGGATAAGTGTGCGAGCCAGACCTTGTGCATGCTGTCTCCAAATACACAAGTGATAGATTTAAACTTCTGTTTATCATTTGTTTCCTGGATCCCAGCAAACAGTGGAGGAAAATTGTTTATACTCCCTGACAGCAGAACAGGCAGAAGAAGGGAATGGGTGATTTAGCCAGGAGCTATAGGCCAAGGAAAGACAAGGAGGGAGACATTCATTTTTTTGATATGCACTAATTTTTCTGATATGTACTAATAGCAGAAAACTGAAGATTACCTCGTTTCTGGTGGTGGAGGAAAAGTGAAGACTATTTTAGTGGAAGAAAATGTAAGAACTGTTGTGTATGAAAGTCTCTGCATTTCAGTAACAAACTATCATGTGTCTGGTACTATTAATATGAAATTCTGCTTAAAATCTTCTAAGTCACGCATTTTAGTGTTCATAGTCCGGAAACTGCAGGTGCATTTCAGACCTCAGGAGTCTGGGTTGGGGGTGCTCATATAGAACTGGAAGATGACCAGGGATACTGGTAAGGGAATTAAAATATTACTAAGTGCTTGTCTACAAAGTAATTTGGATAATGGATGGATCTGCTTCCCATTACTTTGTCAGTTATCAATCTTCACAACAAAGCATTTAGGTGTCAGTGAATCTGTTGAAATTCACTGAAAGGAGAAACCTGTGTAAGAATTTGGGACATGGCAAGCATAGGCTTTGCTACATTTGTTGAAGCTGAAAGGGATTTCTACACACAAAAAGCATATTTGATCTTAGTTCTTCTCTACCTGGAGCAATGACAAATACTTATTTTATTCCACAGTGCAGGAGAATAATATTGCCTTTAATTTAAATAGCATTGACTTGAAGTATTTCAGTTTAGTTTAATCTGAGAAGCTATCATAATCCTACCTGAACAGCACAGAATAAGTGATAAGGCAGAGATGCTCCCTGTGAGCTGAGTCCTGCACACATTTCCATGATCAATGTGCCAAGCAGAAGAGAAAAGACAAGAACTTGAAAGAAAGTGTGGGGGTCCTTCTTGTGTGCATATGCACTTGACCTTCACCTGCCACTCACAAAGCACCTCCTTTTCTTTTTCCTCTTCTTCCTCGCTTTTCATAGGGTCTAAAAGGTGATCTGGATTAAGGAAGGTTTTGCACTCCAATTGCTGCTATAGTAGTACCATTCTAGGTACGTACATTGCTGTCACTTTCTCTCCAAGGTCTACACTGACATAAAAGGGTTATAGAGCAGACCTCACAGCTGCTAAACTATTTTAACCCCTTTGCAACTTCTGAAGGGACAAAGGTGATGAGAAATTCAAGGCAAGACTTTTTCATAGGTGATGATAGAAATTGTGACACAGCAGAATGAATTTGGAGGCCTATATACAGGTAGATCAATGTAGGGATCTGCTGAGAGGAGATAAAACCAGCCATGTGGTGGAGTGGAAGGTGATTCTTTCCCAGACAAATTCAGTTGCCTACAAGAGGACCATCTCTGTAACCAGAATGACCCTGACTGATTTCTGACTGCATGGCCAAGAGGCAAGCTTAGCCTACGTCTGTATACTGAAAATTGCCACCTCCAAATTAAGGTGACTGCATCCAAACTATGTGCTTACTTGGCGGTGACCCTGGCAAGAGTCCTAAAAAGTTCTGGCTGCTCACACATTGAAATTGATCCTGCATCCTGCAGGGTCTCAGTGGAATGGATATTTGGATAGCTGGACACAGACACTGGGAGACAGACATTCTGTGGCTGCTGCTAATGCCCTAACAACCCATGGAAGCACCTCATAGCAGAAGCACCACTAATGCCTTCCAGGCCCTGTGCACCTACTATGACCTCGCTTTCCTCCATTGTCTCAGCAACAGACACCACCAAGAAGTACATGAAGCCATCTGTTGCCACCACAGCCCTAGCAAACACTGCAACAGAAGCCACGATATCCTTGTGCCTTACTCTAAGAAGAGTCAGGAAACAGATCTCTGTTTTCTCTACATTTGTCCATATTCCTAATATGTGCAACCTCAACACCTCCTTACCCTGCTCTCCCCTATTTCTGCTGCATTTTTGACAGGCAGTTTAATGCTGCTCACCATGGTCCCTACTTTCCCATTAGATTCTTCACTTTTCATTCCCCATGTGCTTCTTGCAATTTCTCCTCACTACTGTTTGCTCTCTTCCTGCATTTTCTGCAGTGCCTCTTTATAGTACACAGCAAAAGCAAATTCACAAAATATTTCCTGTCCCCTCCATGCAAGACAAGATTTGCTTGGGCTACTGTCAGCTTACCAAACTACTTTGTGCCTAGATGGGCCCCCAGGATCCTTTAAGCTCTGCACTTCTGCATTACATATCCTGATTACTGTTGCAACTGCCTCTGCATCTTGTCCTGTTTCCAAGGCTCTGCCACAGCAACCAACAATTTTGTGTGGCCTGTGCATGGAAGTTTCAGCTAAATTGTTCGGGGAAACCCAGTTGAGTCTTTTTTCCCTAGACTATGAGCCTGCCACATCATCCACAGGGTGCCACATCTTGTTCCTGGATGATGGATCATGTGTAGATGTTGCCTCCTTGGTATGCCAGGGCATCAGAAGCTCTGCAAAGCCCAGATAAAGCTTACTCTGACCTGAGTAGCATTGGAGGATGATTGGGACTTCGAAGATCCCCAGCCCCATCTGGAGAAGAGATGCCAAGTAATCTCCTGTCTTTAGGGTAACCCTGAGTGAAGGAGGGGTGCCTGATTAATTGTCTTGTTTGGGAGATCCATGCATCCATCTGAGTTTGTTCCCTGTACTCAGTGGGGACAGCATCTTGGAGGCATAACTGGTCACTCTTTGAAATACTCTTCAGCAGCTGTTTCTTCATCTGCTGTAGTTACTGTAGGAGGCTTTGCAAAGCTGTAGTGCAGCTCCCACCAGTCACAGGCCTCCTATCACAGGATCTCAGGGTACGTTTAGTGTGATTCCCCTTCCTCCATATATTTTTCTCTTCTGAGGCAGTGGTAGGCATAGTTACAAATTAATTCAGCAGTTAGACAATAAAAAAGAAGTTGTTTTGAACCAGGGCAGTTACTTTAGGTAGAAAATTATTGCATTGATTCAGTGAAGATAGTTGTTGATATTTTAATCTGCTTGACAAGTATTGTCATGTTCAATGACACTCAGTGGAAAATTATGTATGTTAAAATCACTCAGCAAAAGGGAATATTAATTTTCAATTATGTTTTCTGCTACAAGCAATATTAAGTTTTTCACAGGAAAGTGAAAAGTTTGAGGCATTAAGGTTTAAGGATTTTCCAAAAAAATCCTGGAAAATTAGAGGTGAACATTTTCTTAATATACTCTCAACAAACAAAAGAAAATAGGCAAAAACTCAAGTCAATCAAACTTTCTGACAGAAAACTTTTAGCTACCTCTGGTGGTTGCCAGTACAAGAGGCCACATTAGTAGGAAAAGGTACTAAGATTCATTTAAGCAACTGACACAAATCGTTACTAATGATATTACCTACAAATCTTGTCTCTATCCTTTGACCACTACAGCCACAAAACCATAGCTATTTCACCATTATGGGCAGTGTCCTCTTACTGGTGCTTGATCTTCCCTCATTTCCACAAGTCTCTTTGCCTCCCTCTTTCCTGTTTCTTGTCTCCCCTCCTGTCACTCCTGCATTTCCTTTGTTGTAGCACTGTTCATTCCCTCTCTAAAATGGTTCACCAGAAACAACTTGTTACCCCTTAGTAAAATTATCAACCTGCATCTTGTCCTTTGAAGTCATAAATGGGTTCCAGTTTTGGAGTCTTTAAAGAGAAACTCTCTTCTTTCAGATCCACTGTTACGTACTGTCTCTAGATTCAGTTTATAAGGTAGCTCTCAAGCTTGAAAACTATATATTCCCATGCCTACAAAATTTATGCATTTTTCATTTGTAAATCCAAGCTTGAATTCTGCAAAGGGCACATTACAAGCAGGACAGATTTAATTTGTTTATCTAAGTAACATTTGAGTTAGGCACAAGAAAAGAATTAGGACATTATATTTCTCAATTTGTCCCAGTCCCAAAATGCTGGGCATGTGTCATTCTGGCAAATAGTTTACATCTCTATGTGATTTAATCTCTAAGTAAGGGTTTCACCTCTACAGTGCTCCTTATCTACTGCGTGGTGTTGGTTATAGAAAATAAACAGCATTTACATAGGGACTGGCTATCAGAACCCATAACTTGGGAAAGCATCTCTGTTCTGCAGGATCATTTAGACACCTGTCCCACTGCTGTCTTGATTCAGGGCACAAATGATAAACAAGAGATAACAATTCAAAACTCTTGGTCTGCTCTACATATTCTACTGCAAAATGCAGGCACACAGGGAGGCTGCCCCTCTGCCATCTGCAGTGCACATACAAATTGCTCCAAGTCCTTGTATGTTTGTTTTTTTTATTTTACAAACCCAGAAAGATGAGAAATCTATGCATTTTTTGAATGGCTGTGTAAGTTTATTAATTTTGTTTGAGGAAATTAATTTCCTCAATAGTTCTCATAAAAAGCATTTGTAGCTGGTCATTGTATCACAAGGAAATCTGTGATGTTCCTTAGCAAATGTTAGATAGCACATACACCCACCAGCTCAGCCTGCCTATCTCTGTGTCTTGTGCAATTACCTGTTACACAAATGCTCTCCTTGTATCCATAGAACCCAAAGCACTAAGGAAAAAATTTAATTCACATTCTAGGAAGTGAAACAAACGCACCATAACTTCAGCTTATATTGCAACTCATTCTGTTTCTTCCTGTTGCCCCTCCTGTATATCTACAGGTTTCATTGCAATGTGCAACATCCATGACAGTTTCTTGGAAATTGTTTTATCATTTGGATCCAGAAAGTCTAAAGAGATCTGTATAGTTCAACATAATTTTTATCTATGTCTACTCTTACTACAGAAGAAATATCCTCATTCTGCAGATAAACCAAATCCTTTCAGAAAAAAAAGCTTTTGTTACTAGCAAACCTCTTTGTACAGAACAATCAGGCAACGTTTTTGCATGATGCACTTTAAAATCAAACTTCTTGCATATTGATGAAATAAACTATGAACACACAAAAAAGTAGATAATGATGCTGTGAAGGACTGTATTGCTTAATTAATCTACAAGCCGATACTCATTTAGCTTTCTGTCATCTTAAAAGAGCATCTACAGCACAATCAAAGAAGCTAAAATTTATGAAGTCTAAGCCAGTCCTTACTGCACATTCTGAATGGAGTTCTGCTCTGTTGATTTCAATAGGAACTGTACTAAGGTCGTCAGGCAGGTAAGGATGTGTTAATGTCATGCAGAGTAATTCTGTTCAAAGCACATACATCATCATCACCATCCAGAGAGGCAAGAAGAAGCAGATCAGATCTTAATGACCTTCTAAATGCCATGCAGGTACATCTGTCACTTATCTAGTTAAAACTAGTGATCTCCAAAGCATCTTTGGAACTGTGTAAAGCAGTCACTCTAAAGGAGATATTAAAAAATATTATTCAGCAAATTAATAGTTGCTAAGAATTTCTTCTGAGGTTAGTTCATGTCAGGTTTCAAGACATAATTTTGTTAATGACTATGGCTATTTCTACATAAATTAAAGTGATGTACAGTTGGGAGAATGTCAAAAGTTTGTATTTTCTAGTAAACAGTCCATGGTTTGATATGAAACCACAGAACACTGTTAACAAATAGGTTTCATTACCTTGCTAAAGAGAGATTCTCCCAGACTTTACATGTGGACTTGCTATACAGTCCTTTCCATACCCTATAATGCTGCATAGTGCTGACATAGTGACCTAAACTTCTATCTTGCAGGGTAGTCATGACAAACGTGAAGTCACTGTAGGAAACATCTAAGCTGCAGACACTTTGGATGCTGATGTGAATAGGATGCTTGAATGTATCCTTGGATGCTCTTTCTGATGACACTGTTGGAGTGTCATGATGGCATGATGGACCATGAAAAGCTATGTTTTAAGATTGATTGTTGCCAGTCCTAGAGGATGGGAAGAAGTTGAGATGAAGAGTATCTCTCAGTATTTCAGGTAGTCTTTTCCAGGATTTCTTGTATGCAAACAATGCCACCAGTATCTTGTTCAGAGTCATTCACTGGCAATGAACTTCTTTACATCATTCATACATGTGATTTAATTATTTGTTGTGTTGGGTTATTTTGATTTATTAATGCAAGGTTAATTTGGCCCATGGTTACCTTATTGCTTCAGTCCATAAGGTAGCAGCTTGACAGTTCTAAATTTCATGACAACCCATTTTAAGCAATTTATCCTTTTTAGCTGTTGATTTCATTATCATTTTTAGCTACCCTAAAAATTTAGAGTTTTTCTAGGGAGTAGGCCAGAACACTCTTCCGTACAAAGCTTCTGATTCCTGTTGGTAAGGTATTGGCTAGTTCCGTAACTCAGAAATGTTTGTTATGCACAAGGTGATAATGAAGTAGCAGAAGGGAAGGTTCTATTAAAAAGGTGCTACACTAAGTCACAGTCCAGCAAGAGCTGTATCCCTACAAGGGCTGAAGACATTGTACTGTTCAGGAAGTGGCAATAGTAGTCTACTCACCTTAGTAATTTCAAGGAAATATTAAATAAATTACAGCACAAATCAACATGAATGTTAACCAAAAGTACATTAAAATATAATCAAACTTTCTAATTTAATAGGCAGTTTAATTACTTTACTAGCAATAGACAAGTGAATAAGTGTGTTCTGTGGCAGCTGTAGGGATACACTTGTCCCCCAAAAATACAGATTCAACAACCTGGGGAAGATCAGGTCATCTCTCTTTACGTGGATCTCCTCTCATACTGCTGTTGGTGTTGCTGACAGCAGCAGAAACAGAAGGGTGTTGACTTGTTCAGAACAAGGGCAAGTATTTCCTAGAACTCACTTGAGGTGGTAAAATAGCAATGACCCACATTGCTGAGGGTGAAAGAATTTAGAGAAAATCAGTATTCTCCCAAGTAGGGGCATAGGTGTTACAAATATGCCATAAAGGTTCTATTGCAACGTTGTAGGCAGAGAACAGGAAGGACTCAAATAAAGCAATAGCAGCCAATTTGAAC
>JAWWLZ010000042.1:32169561-32180337 GCA_035041345.1 Poliocrania exsul | reverse complement strand
GCCATAAAGGTTCTATTGCAACGTTGTAGGCAGAGAACAGGAAGGACTCAAATAAAGCAATAGCAGCCAATTTGAACAGAAAGTTCATAATGTTAAAGAACTTACTTTCTAGAGCATATAAAATTTATTGCTTTGGACTCCTGAAGAACTTAAGCACAAATGTGATTTTAGATAATGTATTTTACTGCCACTCCTGTGGTTGTGATATCGTGAAATTAACTGGTGCAATGTTGGAAGGATTGTTGTGGATGACCTTGCTGTTGTATTTGTACACAGCCTACATCATTTCTTATACATGCTCTCCTGGTAGTTTCCAGGGCTTCCCTAGATGAAATATGACACACAACATTTTCTGTACCAGTTAAAAATTATTCAGAGAAAATCACAACCATTATGAAATAGTAACTGATACAGGCATTCAGGAGAGGCCACTGAGAGCAAGCACTGATGGAAGCCTTCCATGAGGGTCAGTTCTAGGAAGATTTCATGTTTACTTTTGGAGAAATGCAAGGAAAAGTTCTTTCTTATTTCCTTTTGAAAAGGTTCATATATAAATACTTCTAGGAGTTTTAAGACTTTCAGGAAAACCCCATGTCTGGCTTTTAACTGTAGAATTCTGTTTCAAATTTTCTTTACATCTCTACTCTATCAAGTGTGACCTGGATCTAGCTCATCTACTACAATCACCTCTGTTCCTCCCTGTACAGCTGACAGAAAATTAAAATTATAAAACCTGTTTTCTGTAGTCAAAAAAACCCATCTCACATGGTTTACTGATCCTGCTATTGGCAAATCAAGTATAAACAATGTAATAGCAAAACTTACCCAGAAACCATTAAAAATATTTATTCACTGGAAATAAAATTATACACTTTGGCTTATAGCTTGGCTGTATCTCATGGGAATGCTTTTCCTCTCATGTCATGCTAGCTGGTTTGTTAATCCTCCTATCCCATAAAATTTATTGCTTTATTCTCCTTCTTTATCCAAGAAGCATGCAAATTTTCCTCTGGTCATAAAAGGAACAAGTAAAATGTAATATGATATAGTGCTGCTAAATGTGATGATAAGGGAAATGCAAAGAGAGTCTGCTTAAAACTGCCAGGAGGAGAACTTCTTTGGAGTGAAAATTATAAACTGTACTAGGTTAAAGTATAAAGCAAGAATACATCAAAGGGTCCTGAAACTGCAGTAATTAATGTTAGTAAGTTCTCCCTGTCTAAGTACTTGCCATTATACAATTTAACTTACAGCAACTTGGATACCTACACAAAAATCACTCCATATTTGACAATTTGAAGTAGAGCTGCTAACTCTACCAGTCTGAACCCACATGCATTTAAAGAAACCCCACAATGAAATCAGCAGTCAAGATACTTTTTCCACTATCTAAATATCATTGATTGTTCCCACTTTTCTGATCTGCTTCTTCTGGTCTTCTTCAACACCCAAACCTACCTCATCAGTGTGTGAAACTAAGGCTGAGGCACCACCAGCTCATCTCTTCTGGCCCATCCCTGAGACACAGAGCTGCTGCTCATCACCCTTCTTGAGTTCTCCTCTCACATCTCACACGTTACCCTACAGACAGCTCCAAGATCCACCTAACTCCCTGATCCATGTTTCAGCTTTCTTCTCTCTGACTCTCGATGTCTGGCCTTTCTCTGCTTTCCTCAATATCACTATTTATTTTGTTTTCTCTCTGAAGAGGCTAAAGCAGGCAAGAGTCTGCACAGTTCTGGACTGCCAGCTTGTTGCTGGCTCAAACAGGGACAGGAGATGTGCTAAGAGAAGATGCACTGGAAGCAGGTAGGGAATGCGCTATTTGCTTCTTCTGCACGTTGACTACACTGTAAGCCACAGCTCAGGTTAAAGACAGCAATACATCTGCAGCCTTCAGGATTCTTAAATTTGCATTATAATGAAAAAAGCATTTTGATTAAAAGATTTTTAGCCAGTTGTCTTCCAGAGACAATTGGGCTTTATATGGAGAGGACAGCCTCAGAGAGATTAATCCTGAAGAAGCTGAAAAATGAATGTGTATAAACATCCATAAGACTAGCTAGCATTTGTACCTTCTCTGGTCTGACAGAAAGACTGGAACCTATTTCTCAGGAATTCAATGGTAAAATGACTGTGGTGGTAGCACCCTAAACTACCAAGCTTGTGAGAATGCAGCTGCCACAATATTTTCAGTGCAGATTATTTGAGAGGGGTTTTCTTTACATAATGGTTACAACAGTATTCTGCATCAGTCACCAATATTCCATATCAGTAGGCTCTTCAAAATGTTCACTGTGAGAAAAATGACATACAGAGTTTCAAAATCAATTAATTTTTAAATGCTTTTGAATGTGTTTCTTAATGATAACTACTGAAATAGAATTTACCATAAACAGAAGCATTATTACCTTTATACCATTCCATAAGTGGCTTTGTCTTTCAATTAGAATTATGAAGCAGTAATGCTCTGCTGGTGTATTCTCAAACACAGTATGCTTTCATTTCTCGGCATATTTCTGGGATAAAGAAGGCAATTTAGTACAACACTAGCTTTTACACAAATTCATCATTTCCTAGAATCAGTTGATAGTGTCATTGTCAGATGCAGTCAAATCTCTCAATAAAATTGTCATGCAGAGATTGTCTGTATTCCTTTCTACTACCTAAATATCTGAAGAGAACTTTTATTAGTATTATAATATTTTTGTAAGAGAGTTGCATCTCATTATGTCAAGTATTCTCTAAGGAGAAATCACAGGAATAACCCTTACAGTTCATTTCACTTTGTTTATACTGATCACTTGTCACCAAATTTTATAAAGTATTTTCTTTTGCCTTGACTTAGCATATGTTAACTAAGAGAAAATGCAAAAGTCATTATTAAACTGCCCCTTGAAAAATCAAAACTTGCACAAAGCGTAAGGAAGGTAGGTGTTAACACAGTGATAGAGTAGGTGTACT
Organism: Poliocrania exsul; assembly: GCA_035041345.1. Taxonomy (NCBI): domain Eukaryota; kingdom Metazoa; phylum Chordata; class Aves; order Passeriformes; family Thamnophilidae; genus Poliocrania; species Poliocrania exsul. The sequence goes on along the minus strand of JAWWLZ010000042.1, from coordinate 32,177,373 downwards.
GGATTTGTGTGGCAAAGTCTGGGAGTATGCAGCAGGGGAATGTTACAGCTCCTATGAGGTGCTGCCAGGACCTTCCTCTGTGTCCAACAGAGCCAATGCCAGATGGCTCCAAAAGAGACCTACTGCTGACCAAGGCCACGCCCATCACCAACAGCTGACAGTGCCTCTGTGATAATGTGTTTAAGAAGGAAAACCCCCCAGCAGAACAGCAGCCAGAAACAGCAGTCAGAATATGTGAGGAACAACCCTGCAGACATGGAGGTCAGTGGAGAAGGAGAGGGAGGAGGTGTTTCAGGCACCAGAGCTGAGATTCCCCTGCAGCCCATGGAAGACCTCATGCCAGAGCAGTGAATGTCTGCTGGAGATAGTGACGCCATGGGAAGTCTGTGCAGGAGTAGGTTTGCTGGCAGGACTTGTGACCCTGCAGGAGACCCACACTAGGGCAGCCTGTTCTTGAAGGACTGCACCCTGTGGAAAGGGACCCACACTGGAGCAATTCATGAAGAACTGCATCCCATGGGCAGGACTCACCTTGAAGAAGTTCATGGAGGACTGTCTCCCATGGAAGTGCCCCCACACTGGAGCAGGGGAATAGTATGAGGAATCTTGCCCCTGTAGAGAAAGATAAACTGACCACATTTCCCATCCCTGCTGTTGGGGAGGAGGTAGATAATTCTGTAGTGAAGTTAAGCCTGAGAAGAGGAGGGGAGAGGAGAGGGATGGGGGAAGGTGTTTTTAAGATTTGGGTTTATTTCTCATTATCCTGCTGAGATCTGATTGATAATAAACTAAACTAATTTCCCCAAGTTTAGTCTGTGTTGCCTGTGATGGTAACAGGTGAGTGGTCTTGTCCTTATCTTGACCCACCAGCTTTTCCTTATATTTTTCTGTCCAGCTAAAAAGGGAAGTAATAGAGTGGTTTTGGTAGACAGCTGACATACAGCCAGCATCAGCCCACCACAATACATTACAGATGGAATGAAATTCTACCTGGGAGTAATTTAGAACCTGGCTCAAGGCAACAAGAACCTTTTACATCTCTGAAATAAGAGAACAGAGAGATAAAACTACTGATTATCTGCTTAAAGCAAAAACACTGATGCAGCATCTGTGGGTCTCTTTCAGGTCTGGAAAGTCGGAGGTTATACCATTTTACCAAGCAGATAAAATGTGAGGAAGCACAGTTCTAATCTTTTCTTATTTTGCTAATGACAGCATTGAATGAATCTGTAGATTTATGCCCTGATGATTTTAATCCTTCAGATTTAATGAGTGATTTGCTGGCTGATGTTCTAGTTGAACATCTCATACAGATTTTTATTGTATCTTGGACATGATGGAAGTCTGAGCAGCATGATGCAATGGGGAAATGCAGCTTTCACCATGTTTTTTTGGCATGTTCTTTCCACAAGGTTATAAACATGGAAAGGCCAACTGTCCCTTCAATGCCCATTTCCTTCACTGCCTTGAAACCCAGACAAGCTGGGAAGCTGCTATCTTAATGTTTCTCCAGGGGAATGGTTGAAATCTCTGAATCCTGAAGGCACTGATTTCTGTTAGGCCAGATCAGCAAGGATGCAAGGAAGGAGGCAAAAGAAAAAGGGCAACAGGATGCTTCTTCGGGTGACATTTAACATCACAGGCTGCTCTGCAGTACTACCTGAACACCACAGACAACGTCCATATGCTGGTTTTGGCTGGGATAGAGTTAATTTTCTCCATAGTAGCTTGTGTGTGGCTGTGTTTTGGATTTGTGCCGGAAACCAGGTTGATAATATGGAAATGTTTTTGTTAGTGCTGAGCAGTGCTTACACAGAATCAAGGCCTTTTCTGCTTCTCACGACACCCCAACAGTTGAGTGGGCTGGGGTGCATAAGAAGCTGGGAGTGGACTCAGCTGGGACAGCTGACCCCAATTGACCCCATACCACGTGGTGTGTCGTACTCAGCATATAAAGCCAGAGGAAGAAGGAAGAGGATGATCAGAGTGATGGTTTGGCTTCCCAAGTCAGTGTTATGTGGCCCTGTTTTTGTAGAGATGGCTGAAAACCTGCCTCCCCATGGGAAGTGATGAATGAATTCCTTGTTTTGCTAGTTCATGTGCAAGGCTTTTGCTTTACCTACAAAACTGGTTTTTTTTCTCAACCCATGAGTTTCCTCCCTTTTGCACTTCTGATTCTCTCCCCATCCCACCAGGGAGGACTGATCAAGCAGCTGTTGGTACTCAGTTGCTGACTGAAACCATGACATGCCATCACAGAAAGAAACACAGTATTTCAGAGATGGTCAGACACAATTTCCTGTGTATACAAATACTACAATCTGGATGTGCCTTCAGTTTAACAAGAAAAGGAAAACTTGGGGCATAACCTTGAAGCTTTTTGTTTCCTGGCTACTTTGAGAGGTTTCAAGACAATGAATTGAGGTTTTGCAAACTGAGCCCTGAGGCATAAACATGAATTCCTGTCTCTTACAGATTGTTTCTTAATTCTGTGTTTTACAGAGTAGGAGTTTGCCCTCAGTTTTACTCATTTCTTAGTCTTGTATTACAGCCTTTTCAGAACTCCGAATTCAGACTTGTAATCTGCTTTGAAGGCAGTTTAGGGCAATTCTCTGCTTAGTTTTGCCCTGGTAGCCAAAAAGCTAGACCAGTAGAAGTTGTAAACAAGGCATTTTTTCAGGAAGCTGCTTTGTGTCCCAGGTGTTCTCCTGTCTGTCTTCAGGTGATATTTCCTTCCTAGAGATAGCAAATGGATGGGGCATCTGCTTGCCTCCTTGGTGATCCCAACTTCTAGCAGTCCCTCACTCAGCACATGGATTTTTTCCCATGCTTGGTTCCCATAGCTATGAATTTAAAAGTTGGGATCTGCAGCATCTAACTTTTGTGGCTTTCTGAGAAGGGCTATCAAACTCATCCTTGCTTACTAAATAGTGTTGGTCAAAGCAAGCAGTGCAAATACTTTGAACTTGGAGACAGATCATAGAAGACAGCTGTTTGTATCTATGGTTTATGTGCTTTTTAACAAGGCAGCTGAAGCCTCTACAAATAAACAGCTCTCCTTTTTTTAGCAGTGCTTTAACCCTTATCCTGCATGAGGAATTTATTTTATCAAAAAGCTTGACTGTTTTTTTGCTTATATTGCTTTTCTGCAATTCTGATGACTAGAGCAACTCTTCACAAAACCTGGCACACAATCATGGTTTGACTGCAAGTAGCTACAATTCAAACCTCTCAGTTTTCCTGAAGATTATACTGAAAGCCTGCTATTTTTTTGTTTAAAGTTCTCTTGCATGATAGAAATCATCATAAATTTTCCAGGATTAAAATCCTGAGCCTTTGACTTGCTCACAGTATTTCTTTTGCCATGGAAGAAGAGGTTAAGACTGCAGCTTAAGTCACCACCACAACATCAAGGGATGAATGGAGAACAGCTGCATTTGGCAACACACTGGATCATGTTCCAGTTAGTTTTTTGAGTACTTTACAGAAGCTATTCAGTCTTCAATGAATTCAGTGTTCACAAAGTTATCTAGCAATCTTTAAGCACTTTAACAGAAACCTGTATGGCAGCAGAGAATATGCTAGGAACTCTTGCCATTCTCAGATATTTTTACAGAAAGCTGTGTGCTTAGTGAGAAAAAAGAAAAGTTTCTTGTAATGGCAATCACCATTTTCTTTACTGAGAGTTCAGCTCCAAGCTGAGCTCCAGGTGAGTTGCAGAGCAAAGATGTGCATTTCACCTAGCAGCCTTGCCAGTGGCCTTTGTTGTCTTTGGAAGAGAATTCTACAAGTTTTTCCACATGTTGATCTCCATATTACAAATTTCTGTGGGCAGAGGAACCCTTTCCATGTCTGGTCAGTCTGGTCACATAGGAGAACATTACTTATTCAGCTTGAAAAAGACACGTTACTTGGAAAACTGAAAACTGTACAGATTAATTTGAAGAACACCAATACTGTAAGAATTAAGCAAACAACGTCAGACTAGATGCTGATTAAACTACTATAGAAACCTAAAAAGTCATGAATTTGCTTAATATTTAGAGCAGGGGGGCATTTTTTAACTACTAGATATAAATAAAACGCTACCGAATTACTTAGGTTTGGTGAAACAAACAAATTTGCAACAGTCTTGTTAGATATATTGTCCATTAAAACATCAATATTGACTAATTTTGAGAAATTGAGAAAAAGAGGTATAAAGACTAGCCTTAGATTACTTTTTTTCTGATGGAGTACAATGCAGCAAAAATTATTATCAAACATTGCAAGTAATTGCTAGGTAAAGCCTTGGGCAATGATATTGAGATGCGTTTACAGCCTTTTGCTCTGGAAACATTCTTATAAATGCTATTCGGAGGAATAGAGTATGGGTTGGAAAGGAATATTTCTGAGATTACATGGGCTTGACAAACTCTCAGTATTCTGAACAACCATTCTTATCTTATTGTCTGGCTGTTAAAAATACATCTTTGCCAACCCTGAATTCTGTTAATGGATGACATACCCAGCAGTGAAAAAGCTTTATAATCCTCACATGGTTTGCACAGCAGAAAAATTGTTAGCAGAGTTTCCTGAGTAACACTGTTCATTCATACAGCATTCAGCTCCTGTAAAGCATGTCAGAGAGACTGGCAAGAAATGTGAAAAAAACCCGTGGTAATGGTTCTGTATTCTGAGATTTGTGATACGTAGATTTAATTTCCCTCTCTATTTGATCTGAAACATGCTGATTTGTTGCATGGTGTGCAGTTTCCCAGGTCTAATACAATGGAATAGGCACTAAGCAGTGAATAATGCACTGAATCATTCACAAAAATCAGGCTTTGGAACAAAGGCAAGTTTAAAGAATTAAGTTTACTAGAAACTCAGGATAGATACATTTATGGTCTTCCCGGGCTGGGAGCGAGGGGGAGGGCGAGGGTTGCAGCATTTTGTGGGAAAGCTCTTGATAGCTCTTTGGACTGTAAGAGCAGGTGTCCTCCTAGACTCCTATCACTGACTCCCAAGTGAAGGAAGGATAGTGACATTCTGGGGAGGGTGCACACACCTTCCCACAGGTGAATGAGCCCAGAAGGGAGCAAAAAGCTGGTGAAATCCGGGTGTAAACCCACACCTATGACAATGGGACTGGAATTTGCACCAAATCCATTAACTCTACCAAGAGCAGGACAGCTCCTCAGCTAAAACATGTTTAAAACATGTTTAAAACTGGGACCCATTGCCAGAAACTCTGTAGGAAATGTGGAGATTTTGATTGTACTTGCAGAAATGTATGGTTCAGACCTCTGTGCTAAGGTCTGGGCGACATTTATTGTCCTACATGAAGTTCTGAAACTTTCAGAAAGGTTGCTTTCAAACTCTGTGCTGTGCTGTTTTTCTAATCATTCACTTTCCTGGGATTGATCCCATCATGACTGTGAAACGCCAAAGGCCCAAACGGGATTTCTCTCAGAGCCAAACTAGCACTTCTCACCGACAAGCCACTTTGCCTTGGCTAGAAGCCGGATCGGGGTGTGCAGACTGATGGTGACAGACTTCCATCTATTCTGCATGGTTAGGACAACAATTTTATTCTCAATTAAACTTCTAAGTGGTGCTTTACCTGGCGGCGAGGGAGCTCTCCCGGCGTACGGTTCTGTTTCGGGCAGCCCTTACCGCCTCGCCGGGATCCGCGGGGGCCGGGAGGGAGTGTGGGACCCGCTCCCCGCGACGCAGCGTTCTCTGGGCGGAGCAGCCCCGGTCCCTCGGCGGAGCAGCCTCCCCGCTCGGCGGGGCGGCCGCGGGGGCGCGGAGGGAGCGGCGACGGCAGCCTGGGGAAGGAGGGAGCTGGCGTCAGGCGCGGGGCAGCCACTGGCACGGGAGCTCCCCCTCGCCTCGCCTCCCGAGGCGGGGGATAAAGGCACCTGGCCCGGGGCTCCGCGCCACTGGAGCGGAAAGGCGGCGGCCGAGCGGCGGTGCGGGGGTCGGGCCGGGCTGGGCTGCTCCTCGTAGCCCTCTCCATGCGCCTCGCCGGCGGTGCCGGCTCCCCCCGGGCCGCGCCCTCGCCCGGGAACGGCAGCCGGTGGCGAGCGGTGGAGCCCGGGGGCGGCGGCGGCAGCCCCAGCCCCGAGGCGTGGTCGGGGTCGCCCAACGGCAGCCTGGGCGACTGGGACCCCTTCGGACGGGACGAGGAGCTGGCGAAGCTGGAGATCGCAGTGCTGGCCGTCACCTTCGCGGTGGCGGTGGTGGGGAACGGCAGCGTGCTGCTGGCCCTGCGGCGCACGCCGCGCAAGGCGTCCCGCATGCACCTCTTCATCCGCCACCTCAGCCTGGCCGACCTGGTGGTGGCCTTCTTCCAGGTGCTGCCCCAGCTCTGCTGGGAAGTGACCCACCGCTTCTACGGCCCCGACGGGCTCTGCCGCGTCGTCAAGCACCTGCAAGTCTTCGGCATGTTCGCCTCGGCGTACATGCTGGTGGCCATGACCGCCGATCGCTACATCGCCGTCTGCCACCCGCTGAAGACGCTGCAGCAGCCCACCAAGCGCTCGTATGGGATGATCGCGGCGGCCTGGGCGCTCAGCCTGCTGCTCAGCACCCCGCAGTACTTCATCTTCTCCCTCAGCGAGGTGGAGCGCGGCTCGCAGGTCTACGACTGCTGGGCACACTTCATCATGCCCTGGGGGCCCCGCGCCTACATCACCTGGATCACCGGCGGCATCTTCGTCGCGCCCGTCCTCATACTCGTCACTTGCTACGGCTTCATCTGCTACCACATCTGGCGCAACGTCCGGGGCAAGACGCGCCCGGGGGAGGCGGTGGCGGCGGCAGAGGTGGCGGCGGCGGCGGTGGCAGAGAGCGGCGGGCGACGGGCGGGTGGCGGCGGCGGGCGGCGGGGGCTTCTCCTCGCTCCCTGTGTCAGCAGCGTCAAGACCATCTCCCGCGCGAAGATCCGCACGGTCAAGATGACCTTTGTCATCGTGTCAGTGTACGTGGTCTGCTGGGCTCCCTTCTTCACCATCCAGATGTGGTCCGTCTGGGACCAGCGATTCCCCTGGGTCGGTAGGTGATGCCTCCACTTTCCTGCACCGTCCGCCCCGCACGCGTTGGGGTCCCCCGGGGGCGCTGCCGGCTGTCACGGCACTGCGCATCCCTGAGCCGAGCGTGGGGGAGACAGGGAGCGAAGTGAGAGCGGGATCCGGGCGCGCCCTCCCCGCGCATCCCGGGCGAACGGGCCCGTCTCCCGCCGGAGAACAGCATCTGAGCGCCCTTGTGCGGGAAGGTGAGAAAGCCCTGGGGCCGTCGCCGCCCTCGGGGCCGCCCCACCGGCACCGCTCGCACTCCCGGACCTGGCGGCCCCGGAGGCGGCGGCAGCCGCGGCGCTCGGCTCGGCCTGTCCCGGGAGCAGCCGGAGGGGAGCGGCTGCTGGAGGCAGCTGGGCCCCCGGAAAGGAGCAGCAGCAGCTGGGTTCTCATCCAGAGAGGAATGAGCGGATGGGAAATGGCAAATATTTGCTGCCATAATTTGAACCAGCAACAGCTTTGTCCGTTTGAAGCTGCCGACAAGAAAACTTTAGAAACGTTTTCTGTTATTGTGAAGCATATACACATGTATGTCAGGAGCAGTGATACGAGCAGGGAACTTACTTAGCCCTCTTTCCTGCATCTGCTGTCTAATACTGGCCTTGAGCACACCCTGAACCCTTCCTCTCGCCAGGGCAGCCACCTCTGAGAGTAGCCCATTTAGTCAGTCACCAGTTTGCACGAATCAGTGGCAATGTAAATTTCGGAGCTATCTGTCCTGCTGTTTAATTTGGCTGCAAATAATTCGAGA
>JAWWLZ010000042.1:32137902-32159230 GCA_035041345.1 Poliocrania exsul | reverse complement strand
GAATACTTCCATCATCTTACAGAAAAATTTTCCAAGCACAATACAATGATCTTTATGCTTATCTGATCTGTAAATTACAGAATACTGTGCTTATTGAGGTACCAATTATAAGAATTCAGCCATGAAAACATGCCTTCAATTAACTTACCTTTGATCTTTTGTGTAACTGTTTGTCATCAGAAAGTATTTATTTCTTAATTTCAGCACTTTTCAGTGAAAGCATTTGTATGAGGAAGGAAACTTGATTGCAAGACAGGCAGCCCTGTTACGTGCAATGAGGCAAAAGCAGTGTGGGGATGAGAAATTATAAACACTCTTTGTCACAAAAGGAAATGGCTGCAATATCATCACTTTAATAGTGGGAGAAGAAATGTGTGAGACAGAAACAACACCAGCTCTAACACTGCTCTATGATCCCAAGAACTAGAGAAGGCCAGCACAGTTTCTTCCCACAGTAGGCTGTGTCTGAGGAGCAGCCCTGGTGCTTCTGGTTTCTCAGTATATGCTATTTTGGTTGACTAGAGCTATGGCTTTGTGTAGCAGTGCCTTAGGCTTCCAGGATGGGCATCTGTCATACCTCTGGCCAGGCTGTCCCAGCTCAGTTTATGTCTGTTGCTTCTCTGCTGAGAGAGTGGCAGTTCTGAGGAGCTGGGTTTCATCCTCTCTGCAGCTGCCCTTTCAAGTATGGCAGAGTGCTACTGAAGCATCTTGTGGCTCCTCTTTGCCAGAAGAAACAAACCCAGCCCTTCATCCTCTCCTCACACCACTGAGTACCTTGCAACCTGACACTGGATACTCTTCAGTTCCTCAACAACCCTCTTCAGCAGGATGCCCAAATGGGACATCACTACAGCTATGGCCCTACCTGCAGCAAGCAGAGCTTGATCTGCAAACCACCCTTCCTAATGTAGCCCATTTCCCCATTTCTGCTTGTTCCTAGTCAGAGTGTGCTATTGGCTTGTGCTTGCCCAGACACTCCCTGTATACACAGGTCCATTCAGCAGGCAGCATTGTTCACCTCTCTGTGTTGAACCTGCCTTCTCCCTGGCAGGCTCATGACAGTCCTCTTTCCCAGAAGACTTAGGTAGCCATTATGGCATTTCCCAGAGACTGGAGTACAGCCACATGGCCCACAGCCACAGCTGAAGGACTCCCCATCAACACTACTCTCTCACAAAGGATCTCTGTCTGCTCCACAATCACACCGAGGCACAATCCAGCAGTGGCACAGGGCTGAAGCAGGGGCTTCCTCAGCCCACCTCTGTCCTCTCCCCCGTGTTGGGACACTCGTGCTCTCCCACAGCATTGTCAGCTCCATTGTGTGGAAGCAGGGAAAGGGTGAGGAGCTGCTCACACTCCTGGCAGCACACATGATCATGCTATAGCTTGGGGTGATGGGACAAGGAGTGCAGAGAAGGTCTCTCACAGACTTTTACCCTGAATTTGCTGCTGCTCAGCTTAGTCTCTACTTGATGCCTTCAGCATATGAAGGTTTGGGTATAAGTAATGAGGTTGCTGAGACTACTACAAAAGACCAGAGATTTTGCACATGTGTGATCAAATTTCCTGGCTTCCTCTGAGTCAATAAAAAAAACTTAGATGAGCTATCTCTTTCAAGTCTGAAGCTCCGAGGCAGGGTGAAGTTCATACACATAAATTTGCTTTCCCTTGAAAACATCCAGTGTACCTGTGGGCCCTGACTCCTGCTAACCATCGAGTTCTTTTTGGGGTTGCACAGACCCCAGCTGTTTCGAGGTCAATGACACCAATTTCCCAGCACAGATAATGGTGTGTCTGTGCTACATCCCAGTGCAGGGATGGCAAGGGCAGATGGGGTATCACTGCAGACTTCCTTGCCTCCTGTCCTTGGACACAGCTGGGCTGTGCCACAGTATTGACACTGAGATGGGACGTCATACCTGTCTGCCTCTCTGCCTGCAGGCAGAGTGTCATTAGAAGCCCAGCACAGGCACCCCCTACTCTCCATGGGATGTTGGACTGGCCCTGCACCTCACCTCTGGCTTCTATGAGAAGAGCAAGGGTGTTCTGTGCCCAGCAGCCTATGAGGAGTTTTGTCTATGGCCACAAAGCAAGGACACGATACTTCAAAACTCGCAGCACGTGGAGATGTACCTGGGGGATGAGGTGACGTTTAGCTCCCAGGAGCAATCCCTGCTGGGGTCACACCAGGCTTGGGGTGCCTGTGGGTGCTGGTAGTCATAGTGTGAGCATGGGAGAATGTGTGGGTACCAGCAAGCAGGAAGGATAGGAATTACAAGTTAGTGCTCAGCTGAGAGGCATTTCTCAGAGCAAGTTCCCCCCTCGCCCCTGCTGTGCTAAGGGGTGTTGTTAAAGGTGAATAGCCAGGGTATCTAAAAGAGCACTGCAGCACTGGAAGACAAATTAAGTCCTTGCCAGAGATTTGCAGAAACTTTATGGCTGTGCTGGAAATTAAACCAAAGTATCCTATTCCCAGTACAGCACTTTAACCATTAAATGATCTTCTCTCTAGAGAGCTAACCTGTTGTTGGGAGAGAAAATGTCTGTGACGTTACAGAATAGCTCTAAGGGGTATTCTTGATGATTTTCCCTAGAGGCTGGTAATTTTACTTCTATAAAATGCTGGCACTTAAAGGACAAAATTATATTTCTTCTGTGGTGTACATTCTCAGGCACAAGTAAAGCTTCAGTTTTGACAACTGACAAAGAATTAAAGGGATGTGATACATGCATTATTTTCAGTTGTTCTCGGATCTGGGCTTGAATGAATGTCATCTGAAGGGATGCAGTAGGTAAATGTATAACTAGCAGGCCAAAGGGCTTTGCAGGCTCTTGTGTAGCTATAGTGGGGAAAATTCATGTTTACCCATTGAACCCTGACACTCATGATAAAGCTGCGGCAGTGGTACAAAGCAGAGTCTTCCCTTTTGAGACTTCTCCATTTCCAATTTGATTGCCTCAGGGCTACCTTTTAAGGATATTTTAAAGTATTTTTTAAAGAATGCTGTTTGCTTTGTTACTTTTATTGCACATAGTCTTTTAGCCAGGCTTGGCCTAAGACCTGAATGAGTTCGTATGTATGTCCAAATGCAGCATTTCACTTACTGGTTCTGACATGATATGTTTTTATGAGCCTTTGCTCAGCTGCAGCTGAGAATTAATCATTGAATTCCAGTGCTTTTCTCATCCATCTGAATTCATGTGGAGTTTTATATGACCTTTTGTTTACCTTACATTTAGTGGGAGGGGTCAATGCCCTAACTAAATGAATCTCATGCAGTCTCCTGTATTAAATCAATTGGGCATTAAAGAAAAGAGATTATAAGAGACATTCAAGGATCATGGAAATGCTCCTTGCTTCATACTGATGTATGTCTGGAAGTTTGCTGAGGATGTGCTTTTGGAGTGGAATTATGGCCATGCATAGCTGTATTGCACAGTCCCTCCACCAGCCAGAGTCCACCAGGTCATGTTGGCATGAGGTGATGGAGTGACGCGCTGCAACCAGCAGCCAGCCACAGTCCTGGAGAGGAAACAGCAGCAGCAGTGTGAATTTGCTGAGATTTGTAGGAGAAATATTAAGATTTATATGAGTTAACTATGGATTGAAATATTTGTGTGGAAGTTGCAGATGAAACAGTAGAACAAAGTTTAGAAGGAGAGGTAAGATTAATAGCGCCGTATGATTTCATTCAAAGAAAGAGGAGGAACAAACTGACCTTAAGATAAGGTGACAAGAAGATGAAGAACAGGACTGGTGCCATAAAATAAGCAGATAAATAAAGCTAGGATTATGAGGGCTCAGTTCACATACTGAGGCAAAAAATTCCAATCGGCACCCACTCCTACAGGGCACAAAGGCAAACCAGTATCAATTCCTCATTGTTAGCCCTGACATGTACGTCTTAGTGTGGCTGAGCATATGTGTGTGAACATGTGAATGGGTGAAAATCAGTGTGGAAATATTGTAAATCAAAACCACCTTTCCCTTCCATAAGACCCCACAGTGAATTAGTCTTACAGTAATTTGCTATAAATTGGCCTTGCTGAGATGCAGAAGGAAAAAGCACAACAGAGCACTCAATGATGTAGCAATTCTGGTTTCAGGAGGATCTCTCTCCAGGCTTAGGTCACATGTGAAGGTGTAGCAAGTTGGCAGGTGTCATCTCAAGGGTCTGGACACTATACCCCATGGAGTTTGGTACCTGTAATGTGAAACATTTTAAAAAAAGTGTAGAAGACTTTTGGACAGTATCTGATTTTTGTGCTGGCCACTGATCATTAAGGGTAATGAAAGCATAACTACTGTCAAAACAGGAACAGATGCACCATACCCAAACTTACACAAAAATAGGATCAAAATGATTTTAGACTTCAGAAATAACAAAGACATTGTCATCAGCCTTTCCAGTAACCTGCAACTGTTCTGTGTTAAATTTAATTCAATTCAGCTAAGATATGAACCAAACTTGCACTTTAGCTACATATGTTCTAATTTTACTGAAAGCTGGAAAAATTTTGGTCCCATAGCTCCAAATTTTAGTCTTCTTTTATTTTATAATCAAACTGTAAATATTAACAAGCAGTCTTTCAAACTACATCGATTGCAGAATTAAAGTTACCAAAAAAGGAAGAATCTAGGGACAAGGAAGAGATGGGCAGGAAGATTTTCAGCCATATGACTGAGCAATAAATCTCTACAAGGGAAGAAGGTTCAGAGGAGGTGGTCAAGGGTGACGTAATCATGAAGCTCAGGGAATAATGTAGGATGTGACTGATCACAGCTGTTGCAAAGAAGTCAACTTCTTTGCAACAGGACTCCTTTGCAAAGGAGGGTGACCTTTGTTTTAGATAAGCAGCTATGAAGAGTCGAGTGGCTCATCTGGTAGTGTAAATGTTTCTCACCAAGTTCATTAAAAGAGCGTAAATGTCTCCCTGAGTTAGCCAGAACAGCATGGGAGAGTGAATATGTGGCTCAGTCTGACACAGAGTATATAAAAAACTAGACAACTAGCAATAGTATTTTAAAGAGAACAGGCTGGAGTTGGCTCCAACCCAACTGTTCCTTCCTGGCAACTGGGAATGCCCAGCGTCATGACAGTGAGTGTATTATAGAGATGGATAATGGGAATCACACAATTAAACTGTTTATTGCTATTCCTATATATATTTTGCTTAGTTTAACTTACATTGGTAGTCTGATTTCAATATATGAGGCATTACTCTGCTAGATCAGAAATCACATGTAACATAACTATCTTTAAATAAGTACGTTTGACAGTAAACATTTCACCTTTCATACGTGGAATATCTAAAAGAACTCAGTCAGGGACTATTGGACTCTGACAGGCTATTCCTGTCTTCTTTCAGTACTGGGTTGCCCTGGGAATGCTGCTGATCTCTGAGAAAGTTAGAAGAAACAGTGTTAGCTTGCCAAAGCTGCAGTAACTTTGCTGTGAATGCAGTCCTGAACTCTCCTTTTTCTCAATAACCCTTGTGCATGTATCAAGTTTGACAAATTATCATGTGTTTGCTAATGCATATGAGATGACTTTTGAAGGGAGTAATAGTAATTGTAAAAATAATAGTTCTTTGCAATAGAATAATAACAACAATAATAATCACAATAATACTAGAAAATATTTAGAGCTTATTTTTTCAAATTGATGGCATTTAGTGTTTGGGCCTCTGGGAAAACCTGGCAATGTGTATTTGGAGATGCCTACTTCCTAAATTTTCTTGGTTGCTTTGAAAATTCTCTCTCAGTAGTATACTAAAGGCAATTCTTCTATTAGAAGTCTGCTGGATTACAGTGAAACCCTTACTCCTTACAGGTATTTCTTTTAATTTGACAGCAGACATGGAGTGCTGCATTGCTTTGTCTGATAGCCATAGCACAGCTCATTGCATGCATTTCACTACAGTATTCCTTAGGTGAAGAGACAGAGCTTTGCAGGTCTGATCCTGTACATTTCAAAATGAGAGAGATTCAAATAATATTTCCCTCTTCATAGAAGAGGCCTATCTACCTTTCAGGCTATGTAGTATGTAGTTTTTTATTCTTAGCAAAGACTGCAATAAACAGCATGCCCTAAAGTGTTTGGGGTTTTTCATTTCCTGTGATGAGGAGTGTGACTTTCCTAACCTCACGGAGTATTACAAGGATTAGCCAGTGGCAGGCATAGGGACTGTTTCCCTCTGGACATGGTTCCTTTATTACCAATTCTCTTTCCAGTGGGGATAAATTAGAGAGAAAAGACTATTTTGAATATTGTTTTTCTAAAACCCCTCACCCTCCTACTTCTAGGCCAAATTAAGACTGCCCGTTACACTATACCTTTGCAATATTGTTAAAGTCAGAGGTCTCTTCCCTTTCATTTTTCTCTTTATTTTAAAGGTAAGAACTGAGGTAGAAATTGCTGAATTTAATCAGTTTTCATATGCATAAATCTAAGGGTGGATTTTCTTGCATTAAATGTTTCAAAAGTGAATTTCCTTTAGAAATAGCAATCCACTAGTGCCCGTTGAACCAGCACTGTTTGACAAATTACAAATGCCTTGAAAGCAAATCATAATCCACTACAGAACTCCCTTCTACTCCCTGCTGTAAAAGTATTTATAGCTAGAAATAAAAATAAAAAATACACAAAAAGAAGATATAAATGGCAAATAATAAACAAGTGCTCAAGGGTTGAAAGTCAGTAGAAATTTTTAGATGACCCCAAATGATTTCCCATTTTTTAAAAGAACAGTCTGTCCATTTAGTGACTTGACCAAGGTAAGACAAAACAAATGCGGCAAGTGCTTTTATGGCATGTGTCAAAAAACTGGGAAAGGAATGTGTGTGAATTTTTAGGGAGTTTTTCTACTAAGAATTAATATCTCTTAGTTAAAATATGTCAGTCACAGGGTGCAGTCGAAATTTATGGCCTACAGATATCTGCCTGGGAGGGATGCAAGTGGGAAATGGTCTGCAAGTCACCTCACTGCTGGTACAGAAAACACTGTAAAACATTGAATTTTGTGACATCTATGCTCAAATGCTGCTCTTGTTAACAAGGCTAAATAAATATTTCCTGTGTTGTTTTAAGTGTCTAGTGGCAATATAAACCAGAGACCCATCTGTTTTGCAACATCTGACAAGTTTTAAACACCTTGAGAAGACTCAAAGGCAGACATCTGTATATGTGGGAAAACTGCAATACTCAGTGTAAACCCCTTAGACTTACAAAGATTTAAATCTTTAATACCTAAGTGCTTGATTCAGCGATCCATCCCTTTCAGCAAGAAAGGTAGGGCAGGAGGAAAGAAAAGCTCAACGGTCAGGTTACCTCCTCCTGTCTTCTGCCATTAGTGACATGGAAATGGAAAGCTGAAGGAAGGGAAGGAAGGGCATTTGTTCCCAAAGCAGAATAGGCAAAGAGAAGGATAGCAGTAGAAGGATTCAGCCTTGAAAGGGCACTGATTCCGCCTGTGCCAGGTGTGCCAAATATTGGGCTGAAGAGAGCTTGTACTCAGTGAGTACAGAGCCACTCAGGGCACAGGGTCAGCATGACAGCCAATGTTTTTACACTGTGCTTGGAATCAGTAGACTGTTAAATGTTTATTAAAGGCCTGGTACAGAAATCAGTGCAATTTCCTGGTGCTGTACAGCACTGAGCTGAGGGCTATCTGGTGGGCAGTGCTGTGCAACACAGGTTACAGCCTGTTACCAAGACTAGAGTCGGTAGGGACTGACCTGCTGCTTCTGGAGGATCTCAGGGTCTGGGGATGTCCCTGACAGCCCTAGTCCTAGTATGAGATGTCATTTCTCCACTAGCTTCTGCCTTCTAATGCCTACTGATGCTGGATCCTGGTGCAGCATCACAACATTTGAGTCAGGGGCAAGATAGTTATGTCCTCTTTGAGTTTTCCTCAGTAGGACTGGGTCTTCTCTGCAAGATGCTGAGGGCACTCATCAGCAAATAACTCAGAATACAAGTGTC
Organism: Poliocrania exsul; assembly: GCA_035041345.1. Taxonomy (NCBI): domain Eukaryota; kingdom Metazoa; phylum Chordata; class Aves; order Passeriformes; family Thamnophilidae; genus Poliocrania; species Poliocrania exsul. Next base: position 32,151,245 of record JAWWLZ010000042.1, on the reverse strand, counting down.
ATAGAGCAAGTCACTGGGAAGCAGCGAAGATCTGAGAATTACCTGCTCTGTTCACCATTGGCACACCAACTGTGAGGGAATCACATGGTTAAGCGCTGGAGACATGTACAGGTGTGAAAGAGGGGAAAAAGATTCCCACATGTCAGTGCTGTGCAACAGCAAGTTGTGTGGGTGGTGGCTCATTGCAGAAGCAAGTAAAGCTTACCTCATCCCTGGTTAACAGAAGCAGCCTTTGGGTTATGAGTTAATATTCTTTTCAGGGTCCTTACATGAGTGAAGAGACTTGAGGGAATCCATCCAAATCAGTGTAAGACTTCAAGAGGAATTAATTTACTTTTGAAACTGAAGATCTAAGCAAGCCTAAAAGCTCTGCTCTTTTTAGCTCACTGTTGTGTTTATTGATTTTTGTTGGGTTTTTTTTAGCTGCGTTTGTCTTTTACGATAAATATTAAATTAACTGACTCTCCCTAATTTCTTGGGTCATGACTGGTAATAGGAAGAAGATTACAGCACAAATATGAACTTTGCAAACTCTTACCATGAGCTCTCCCTCTACTCTTCACCCTAGGGACAATTCATCTCTGACCTATGACTACAGTTCTCAGCAGATAGCTAATCTGTTCTATAAACAAACTGATTCCAATTCCCTTGGAAAAAACCCCAACAAATAAATGTGCAATTTATGAAATCAATGTTCCAATCCCAAGCAGAAGCAAACACCCAACATTTGGCATCTGGACTGGTTTTCTTCTATGCCCTCTTGATGACACCTCTGCAAATCATCAGCTGTTTCAAGGAAAGGCCATGCACCATTTTTAGTTTTTTCCCATGAAGGAGAATGAAGCAGTTGAATTTGCTGTTCAAGAGTCCATGAGAGTTAGAGCTTAGAACTGCATTTATATCTATTCTAGCCAGTGGAAATGTTAGAAATGAGCAAGAAAAATTGCATGACAGGTACTTTTCCCATAATCAAAACCTATGATTTAGTTCCGGTCTATGACTGACGGTAAAATAATTATTTTATCATTAACTTCAGCAACCAAAGTCTCTTGCACTGAAGTCACCCCTAACTACAAAGACTTGTAAATCCTATTTTGATCTGGGACCTGGAATTTCTCCTCACATTCTGCCAGCTGCCCAAGTACTACAAGCTGTGATCCTGCATAACCCTCTGTAGGTGAGGTATGCCAGATATTCTCCACCAAGTCATTATTGACACTCCACCAGCCCTTTGGCTGTCAAGGTTGTAGGCACCCCACAGTTTCTAAGATGTAGGGCGCACATTTTCAGTACTGTTTCCAACCCCCTCACTGACTACAGTGATTTTCATGACCATATGTATTTCCTTGAAAAGTACTGCAAACCCCTCAGTTTGGTATAATATAATCACACTGTAGTAATATTGATGTAATATTTGATATAAGATAGGGTCTGCTGAACTAGATGAGCTGACTTCCTCATACAAGGAACTGTTTTGATGGTTTAGGCTCAATGCTGCACTGTGCTATTGACAGAGGAGCATAATCCTAAATGAATCTTTGTTTAATTCATAGAACAGGCTATGGAAAAAAAGATTTTATGATATTTTTCTAATTCTGTTTTGGCAAATATTAGCCAAATGCAGGAAAAATACTCCATGGAAGACTGTGAATCACCACACACCCATTACTATCTGTATTGTAACCTAAGAGGTTTCACCCAATACCTTCAGTGCAGTAGGGCAATCCCCTGTCCAGTACTGTGTTTCTCACACCTGAGGAGTGTTAGACCTTGCCTTGGAGCACAGATCTGGACTCCCAGTAAAGAGGAGTGGTTGCAGAACTCTAAGTCTTCCTTAGAAGTGATGGGGTGAGACATTTAATTTGTTTGCAAACAGACTTTGCCCAGAAAACACTTTAATGATTGCTCAGTTTCAGCACCGCTCCAGAAAGTACCAAGCTCATGTTGTACATTTCTAAGAAATGTGTAACATGAAGAGGGGGGAACAGATTTATGCACTATCCTGCCAAAATCCTGGGTATTTGGTTCACTTTCTAGGATATCTTGAAAACAAATGTGCTACTCAGAGAAGTGTTGTGGAACACAGCTTTTGCCCGGCCTCTGTTTGGAGACGACAGAAGTAAATCCATAGGTATAAACCAGTCTGCAGATTCAGACGCTCAATTTACAGAGATGGGTCTGAACACCAAGACAGGGCACATTAGATGAGGTGATTCTGAACATCTGGAGGCATGCTGCAAATTTTGAGCTACAAGCTATGACCTGTACAGCCAGATGCAGTTAAAATATCCTTTGCTTGGAGAAACTCGTGGTCCACAATATAGAACATGCATGGATAGAGTTAGTGACAGGCCGGTCAAATCCAAACTTACACCAGTGTCCTTGAAGCTGGAGACTTTGTTCTCTGAATCCAAATCCTTACCTTAATCCTAATGGCTGCTGGAAGGTGAGGCACAGTTCGGCAGCATCGTGGGTGGCCCAGTTTAGAAATGTGTGAAAGGAGAAGGTGGGTGCAGGGCCAGGTACACACTAGCATGTCTTTTTCCAGTCCTAGAGTCCCTGAAGCTGTCAGTTTTGTGGTTCTCTGAACCCTAACCCTAATCCCAACAGCACGTTGGAGTTGAGGATTAGGTCCCTAGGATCATGAATGGCCCAGGTTTAAAAAGTGTGGAAGGAGCAATGTTGGTGGTGCAGTGCTGTGCTTTCCTTAGCATGCATTTTCCAGTCCCAGTGGCCTGGAACAGTTGGCTTTGCGGTTTTTTGAACCCTGACCCTAACACTAATTGCTGCTTGGGGCTGCAAGTAAGGACCCAGGCACCATGGGCAGCCCAGATCAGAAAGGCATGAAAGGAGCAATGTCGGTGCAGTGCCATGCTTCCCTTGGCATGCCTTTCTCAGCCCCGTTGTTCTTGGAAATGGAGTCATGAAAGGATTGCTCTGTGTTCCTCTGCATTCTCATATTAATAAGGCTCATACTTTGTTCTAACTTACCTCACAAAGAATATGAAAATAGCAGTTCAACAATTTGTCCATATATCCAGCTCTCATTGCCATGGGAATGTACTTTCCTCCTGGCAGAAGGTCTCACATTTTCCTTTTTCTTTGGGAAATGTATCTTCCAGTTGCATGCGTCTGGTTGAGATGTAAAATCTTGTTCTCTGAAAAGTACATTTTTGCGTTTTCTCTTAAAAATGTTATTGGTTGTAGATTTTAAACAATCCACAACCATAAACTGTGCTAATCCAGATTCCAAGACTGCTTTCCTGTGCTTGCATGGTTACATGTCTCCTTCTGTCTTGTTTTCCCACACTGTGGTGAAGTGGGAAAATAGGTTTCCATTCAAAATGCCAATTACATGAAAAAAAAGGAGGGCCATCAAAAGCATGTTTTTGCTCAGAGTGTCTCAAAATTAACTGTGAGGGATGCAAATTTCTGTGTCCAATATTGTATTTCTTGGGTTTCTTTACAAAATGTATGGTTATATAAAATCGCAATGAGTTTCTTCACCAGGTTTAAGTTTTTAATACAAGGCAGATGGTACTTTTCAAAGAACTACTGCAAAGATAAAAAAAATTATCACTCATGTATTTTATCTTCTTCACAAATATTGAGTTCTTCTTTTTCCATTAAGAGGCAATCAACTCGAAACAGTCAATAGTATCTAAAATTGTGCACTATGAGAATTGTACTCCAGAACTCTGTTCCTATATGCCTGAACAAAAGTGAACAGATACTTTTTCCCATGGAATTCCCAAGATTTTTTCTGCTTATTTTGTTGTGGTTTAGCCTTATAGCAAAATAAATAAATAAGATGGTCATGTTTTTCTTTTTCGCTTCATGTAATGATAAATCTTGTATTTCAGTGTTTCAGAATCTTTAATTTGGAACATTACCATGCAAGAGTTTTTAACTGAAGTTTAACCTATTCATCAATTGCCTGAGATACACTTACATACCTGTGGATCAACAATACAGTCTATGAGTAGGACATTTCTGCAGCAGTTCAAGCTAGTCCATCTGGCACTCAAACAGAAATGGGATTGAATTTTTAAACAGACTACCACTTTATCACATCTGGATAAATTCAAACCTCTTTCTCCAGGCAACATTTTGTGATACAGAACTCCATGATCATGTTTGCTGTACAGAGAATTAAAAATGTTTGGGATGCATGAAGATGATGTGTTCAGATCTACCTGAGCACTAACCTGTAAACAGTGGTACAACAACTTACCAGCATCTTATTTAGGTCACAGAATATTCTGAGTTGGAAGGGACCCTGAAGAATTAGCAAGTCCAACACTTAAGCAAACGGCCCAGACTGGGACTGAACCTGCAACCTTGGCATTATTAGCACCATGTTCTAACCAAATGAGCAAATCTCAAGCTCTGATCATGCCAATTTCTTATGCAACCTGATTTTCTTCTTCATCAGTTTCTAAACTAGATGTTGAGGGCACCAGAAAGGGTGAAGCTCACTTTCCCAAGGAACCATCAGAACACAGCCAGGTTGAATACCCACACCTGGGAGCTGGGAGACATTCTAACATCACACAGTATAATCACTGCCACCAACAGCCAATTCTGTCTTTTTAACCTGCAAATCATTTGCTTTCCAAGGCTCTCAATCAACAGGTTTTACTGTAGGTCTCAGAAAAGTCACTTCCTTGGCAAAAGTTGCCCTCTCTCAAACCCTGAACTTTTTATACATCTTACCTGTCAATTAAGCAAGACTAGTCCAGATTATTTTCCCTGTGTGAGAAGAAAACTGTTTTCCATTTCTATGTGCATTTCTTATGACCAGTGTAAAAAAAATATGGGGTGCAGTAGTACTGACACATTTAGGACAGCATTTGGCGACTCTGAATGACAGTGTTTATTTTTTGCAAAAGTGATAGCAAGGCATCTCTGCACCTTCTAGCATGTACATAGCATCCTTTCCTACAGTTTATGAGTTATCATGACTGAATTATTCATGGCCTCTGAAATCAAGCTGTGGATTCTCTCATGGCTGACTGCTGTCTTCCTGATCCCCTTGTCTTTTGATGTGACTGTGGACTGGAGTTTGTATGAAGGTTTCCAGCAGAACTTTCAGACGTTGTTCAGCAGCAGAATTAAAAGATTTACCAGTGTTTTTCATTGTCTGGTATATCCTTGGGCATGTGTATGTGTGCTGTGTGAGTGTAGGGTGTAGGTTGTATACATAGACACATGAAGTATATGAATACAGTAAAGCTCAATGGACTCCAGTGTTGCCAGAGCTGCAGTAATCATCTTACTTTGTATAAGTAGCCTGCAAATAACAAAACATATAAAAGAAAATATTATAAACTTTCCAACCGGAAAGAAAACCATTGCAACTCCTCACATTATTCATCGCTCAGCCTTCACAAAAATGGGAATGTAAAACCTTTGAACAAAACATTCAATCAGTTAATAAATGGATTAAATGTTAGTCACACCAGCCTAATTTACTGTGTTTTTTCAAGCAGCATAAAAATGCTTCATAGTTTAAGAAGCTAATGCAAAGTGGTGTTTCTTGTGAAGTCTATTATGGGGAAATTTATCTGTCCTGCACAATTTACAAAAGATCACTGGCTTTCACCTTTAGGTGCACAATTCTGTAAGCAAGGAACAAACTCTAGTTATTAAAAGGCATATGGCCAAAACAGAAAAATGTGGATATGGTAATTTATAGGTATACAATAACCTCTATCTTCCTGATGTTTACAATTGCCACCCTGTCCATGAAGCCAAGGTCTTTTTATATTTAAAAAAAAAAGAAGAAAGTTTATATTAGGATATTTTTGCTTTTATTTCATTGCAATTAAACAAGATCTTAAGTTTATAAATCACATCATTCCTTCCACCATATGCAACGTGAAAAAGAACCATTTTCCAACATGATAATGGAATTAATACTCCTCCAACAACACTTTCACACCAGCATTCAACCGAAAATTTTCTGTTTTTCCTTTCAAATCATATTTCCCTTCCTACATCTTCTAAGAGCAAATATGAAAATACAGTTTTTGGAAATGAGTCTCACGTTTTATTCACCTGTTGTGAGACAGGACCATAAGAGCTTGAATCTTTATTTAAGAAAGGAAAATTGAGCTCCTTGAAGTCACAGATGTCTTGAACATCTGGCAAAGAAAATCAACCACTGATTTCAATAACACACTCCATGTTAAAAAGGTAGTGATAAAATGGTGCAGCTGGCCAGTACTGCAGCTATTCCCTAATCACCCCTGCTCGTTATCTGAGGGGATTGCTTTGTCCTTTGGGACCATACCACAGAGCTCATATGAGCATCCTAATATGCTATGTAGTGGCTGCGAGAACTGGCTTTACATTTCCAATCAGCAGAAGTCACAATTAAAAAGATCCCTGCTTGGTTTCCATAACAGATGCAAGACATTTTCCCACCAGCCCTTGAAGATGATTCAAAGCACTGCCAGATGAAGAAAAATGACAATTTAGATTGATGACTAATGAGATCTCTTTAAATTAGCACTAGCATTAATTTGACGCCCTTGGGTCTCATGCTCACAGCTTTCAGCTTTTTATTTCCACGCACAGAACTTTAATTTCTATCATAGTTCTCCTACAAACATCTCCATTCTTACCTCTGAAAAGCCCTTTCTGCACTGAAATTCCTTTATTATGCACACCACTTTATTATTAAATTATTCCTTTTCACGTTCTCCAGCAATCAACATCCATCCACACCTTTTATTAAGGCTACAATGCACATTTTGGTGTTTGCCACATATGCCTTAAGATTTTCACAATGTTGCAATATTCTACCTATATTCTTCACCTATTTAAGGGCTTTGATCTAAAATGTATTATCAGAGCCAAATTGTGAATGACACAGGCTCATTTCTGTCAGACTTTAGATGCTCAGACATTTATTATACCTACAGAAAACTTTTGTGCAACTACCCCAGCAAGAAAAAAGGAAATAGTCATACAGTAGATGTTTTCAAGTGGTGGTATATTACTGTGGACATTTTTTATTATGTTACAGCTTACCTGAATTCCTCATTACTTCCAATTTTTATAAGCAGCTCTTTGATTTAGAAATGTGCTTCAACTTGTGTCACAAAGCATCCATTCTTCACACTAAATTGAGGGCTTATCAGTCTTCTGGGTTATATGCATTAACAATCATGAGAATTTTATGGACTCTTACATTACATTTAACAGAGAAATGTCATGCACTAGATATTTTGGGGCCAAGGAGACTGATTACTGTGTAACTGACAAACGCAGTAATAACAAATGAACTTTTCAAATACACATTCGTGTGTGAGGTGGGGACCATTATGGTTCATTCTGGTAGTGACCCAAAGCTATGCAATCCTTGGGTAGGGACACCCCCGCTACAATTTTTACAGTTTCTCTTGCAGGCAATGGTTAACACTGTAAAATGAAGGTCTAGGAGACAGAAGTGTAAGACAGCATAGGCAATAAACTCCTAATGATAAATATCATTAATTATCATTAAGATACTGTCTACAGAGCATTAGATTAGCTCAGGAAAAAGAAGGTGACACTTTTTGTGTCCGCTAAACTCACTGTCAAGAGATTTACTCACTGTGTCTGTTTAACTCACTGTCAGGAAGCCTCCAAAAACAATCATTCAGAATTGAAAACATCTTGAATGAGAAAAGCCGGTAATTAATTTATTTGTAGTTTGTTCTAGACCTCGACTCAGCTGCCTGCTTCTTGCAGGATACTTTAGCTGATTGTGTCACTCCATCCAGAACCCATTGTCATGATTCTGGCTCTGCAGATGGTTTTCTGTACTATTAAGGACAATTTTACTCTAGCAAAATATGAAGAGGTTTTATATTTTTGTATTTTATTTTATTGTTTTTATTTGCATATATGTTTCCTAATTTAAAAATTAAAATTCTGAGGCTCCGAAGCACCTCTGCAGCTGCTTTCCCTTTCAGGTCTGAGGCCAAAGCATCCTCAGGTACCATGTCCATCACTGGTAGGACGTTCCTCAAACATGAGTTTAGGAAATGAGCAGAGCTTTAGCTGAGTTCAGGTAACCTGCCTGAACAACTCATAGAGTACATATAAATGAAAGAAAATAGATTTTGTCTCCAGACAGAATTGTGGGGTTTTCCCACAGAAAGATGCATCTTGTGGTGAAGATACTTAGAAACCAAATTTACCCCCAGGAGGAATCTGAAAACTCACACCCTGCTCTGATCTGGTTCTCCGTCAGGCGCTGGTGGGGCCAAAGAACGCTGGAAGAGGAGAAGTGGCCCTGAAAGAGCAACCCCTTGAGCTGTGCCAATATTTGGGCACTATGAAGGGGAAGACGGTCTTTGTCTCAGTATTTAAAACAAACAAAAGAATCCCAAAATCACAAACAAACCAACCCAGACCCAGCCGAAAGAAGAGGCGCCGTCTGTCAGAGCCCGCTCTGCCGCCGCGGGGGCCTCGCTCGCCTTTCCAGCGGCGCCGCCCCGCGGCCATGCAATGCCTCCGCGCCTCTGAGACAGAGTGTGTCCTCTGCGGTGAAACGCTGCTAAAGAAACATATTCATCCTACGGCATAAAATAACGCAAGGGTTCTGAAATGCGAGGTGCCCGCTGACCATCCTGTGACCGGCAGCGGCTGCGAGGCATTGCAGGCCGGGAGCGGAGGGAAAGGAGCCGGGAGCGGTAGCGAGCAGGCTGGGAGCGATGGGAGCGGTGGGAGGGAGGCCGGGAGGGGTGGGAGAGAGACCGGGAGCGGCGGGAGGCCGGAGCCATCGCCGCCTTCCCCGCAGCCGGCCCGGGATGCACGGGAGGCTGAGGGGACACACTGAGCTCCACGGAAAATGAAGCAGTTCCCTCTCCCCGCGGTGCGGAGCTTGGGGCAGCACTGCCTCGGGAGCGCGGCCGCAGCAGCGCAGCCATCCCATCCCACCGTAGCGGAACACAGACACAGGTTTCCAGGAGCGTTGTTCAAAAAGCCTGTTCGCCGCTAGATTTCCAAACAAAGTGCTTCCCCACAAACTAAAGAGAGCTAGAGTCTCCATGTGTGTAGCATTTTCCAGGCACAACTGGAATCGCAGGGATACCGAATTTTTATGCCACATGGCACATACTCACCCGCTGCCTTATTCAGACACACACTAGACCGTAACTTCGGACATCTACACAATAACTTGTATGTCTGACTTGTATGCCCACTCCCTGCAGTGTTTATGTATCTCACAAACAGCAGATGTAAATAGCATACTGATGTCATCCTGCACACTAGCACCAAACAAGGAATCTGTCCTGCCTTTCCTTTCTGTCTAAGGCTTGTCTTCCTTGGATTTCCGGTATTGGTACAGCCTCTACAAGACAGAATTACAGACTCCTTAATGTCAAAGTCCAATCTTTTGAGATTGAAGTATTATCTTACTTCATGAAAATTTATCAAAATTAGTTACTCAGTGCTGAAAACTTGACAGTTTAATATACCAATCTCTTGCAATTAAACACCAGCAGGTACTCGGAATTTAGAAAAATGGTAATTGTTTCAGAACACATATTGTAACTCACTGATCCATAGGGGCTTTTCCAGGGACTGATCCTGCCAGGTCCTACACCAGCATTTCTGTGAAACTGCAGGGATGTCAAACACTTCATGTACTGCTTTCTGGTGGAATAGATGTTTTATTGATTGATGTATGTTCTATATGTCTGAGGTTGTAGTTCTTATAGTTCACATTTACTCTTGGTACTATCCAAATATTGATTTAAATAATGCCTGTAAATACCACAATGGCCCCCAGGTTGGGAAAATTTCATTCACTAATCAATCTGATATGTGTGCATGGGGAGATGGAAATGCAACTAACACAAAAGGACACCTTAATATACATTGAAAAATATGTGAGCACTGCCAGATAACTAATTATTTTATCAACTTATGAAGCATAAATTGAGGAATGAATTCTTGATATTTGAGTAATTACTGATCAAGTCCAGAGAGATAACATGGAGAAACTTCCTAGGGTGGTTCTTTTCCTTTCTTGATGATTCCTTACAGTTAGAGGTTGTATTTGCAAATTTGGATGAGTCACAGAGATTTTTTTTCAACAGCTGAAGATTTTTTTACATGAACACTGAAAATGTCTAGGCTGCTTTAAAACTGAAAGCTAACAATGTAGAAATAAGTAGAAGTGGGTTAAACCATGGCAAGTGAAACTTGCTGCCCCCTTGAGTGGTCCCTTGCTCAATCACGTCAGAGGAGCAGAACATGAGACATGAACAGGTCCCATCCAGCATCCCGTTCTGCTCAGTAGCAATGGTAGATGACTAGGATAAGCAGAAAAGTGGGCAAAACACGTAGTGATCTCTTCCCAGTATGATCCCACGTTGCTTTTACTATCTTGTGGCACACAAGCCTCTTCACTTGGTCTTGTTACAATGATTTAATTTCTTGTTTACACTTGTTGTCTCTTGCTAATGTGGTCATGTCCACCAATGCACCTGGCTCATTTCAGCTTGCTGCTCCTGACAGATGACACTCCCACAGCAACCAACAGTAGCAGGCAGCCGGCAAGGAGGAAGGAGAAGAAGGAAAAGGCTGCATAATGTAATGAGGAAAAGCTCTCAACTCGTGATTGTTCATTCAGACCCCTTGTAACAGGATTTAAATATTAAAGCTCATTAACAAGGATATCGGTAGAAAGCTGCTCTACCAAAATCCTGCTCCCAAAGGAGTCTTGAGATGAAGTACAAGGAAAAATGTATGGATTCATCTTCATGTTCTTGTTCAACTTCTAAACTCTCCAAATTATTATTGCTGAAGCAAAATGCTAAAAACATTTTGGAGGGTCCTATGGAAAAGAATTATATGCAAACTATGATGAGCCGAAAGAAATAGTGGTATTTAGTTAAAGAATTATAGATTGCCTGTCTTCAGACTATTTTCTGAATTGCTTCTTTCTAAATAAAAAACATCCTTTGTTTTATATGAATTAGTAATAATCTTTTATTTCTGCCTCTATATAAAATATTTATATAAACACAAGCAACACCAATGATGTTTTAAATTATATTTCTTTATTAATTTATCAACTACTTTATTTGTCCCTGACACACTCTGAGATAAGCCTCACAGTTGATATGTGAGATGTTACACCTAAATCCAGTAAAGAGTGGTCCCAACAACAAACCAGCTGAAATAGCAATTCTTTTCTGCTTTCTTGTATTTCTTTTCACTCAGTTTTTTAAAAAATCATGAAACAGTAATAGCCAATCACAGTAAGTATTGCTCTCACATTGAAATTTGGGCAAGATCCTGACATAATAAGGACCCTATGGTTAAGTAATGAAAGGCACATATCTGATTTGACAAAAGGAAAAAACAGACTTTTGCTACCATTTCTTTATAACGATGTTACCCTGATTTAATATTTGGAATAAAATTACTTCATGTTTTCATTTGTAAGTTCCTCCTTCTTCTTACACAGATAATTCTCAGGCCAGAAGATGTTTTGCTGCTTAAGGAAGAACAAATGGAATCTAAAACTGTGGTCTGGAGTAATTGTGTCAGTCAGCAGGAAATAGACTCCTTTTGCTCTTCCCTCTCGACATTGCCCTTAAAAGCTGCTTATAGTCCTAACCACTTAAGTAGAAGAAAGATATAAGTGCCCTGAAAGAAATGGAAAGAGCAACAGGGATTAAGGGGCTGCAGGGATTAATTTACAAAGAACTATTTTTAAAGCATTGCTCCTCATAGACATGATGTTATCCTGTGTGGAAGTGCTTTTCATAACCACCACCATCTAGTCAGCCAGGGAAAGCCACTTCTCTCATGATTTTCTGGAACCTGTAGGTGATCCTCCCACTAGTTTTTCATTGTGGGGGTGGCAGCGTGTGTGTGGATCTCTTAAGGTCTGAGATGATTGATGAATGCATCCTTAAGGACCAGAGAGGCACCTGTAGAAGTGGATGCCTTGTAACCAGTAGAATCTTTCCATGTGTTTTAGGTGAACTACTGACCAATATTGTGCTGGCTTGTTATATACAGGAGTAGATAAAAGTGAAGCTGTTACTAAAAATAAAGTCCTTTGTCTTCAGTGAAGCCTTCTGATCACACTGCAGCCTGAGTTGTCTCTGCCTCCTCTGACTGCCTCTAAGCTCATCTACATTACTCCAATAAAGGGTGACCCCAATATTTCATCTTCCTTCTTTTTTTTTTTTTTTTAATTTTATTTTGCTGTATCCCTGAAGTAGATAATATTTGTAGGCCATAAACTTCCAAGTGAGTAACAAATTGCTAGGGCTACACACCACAAGCACACATATGAAAATGTGCCTGGCTATCTCGCAAACTCCTGGTACAGAGATATGTTTGACTGTGATGTAGCCACCCATATCCTCCCCTGTCTTCCTCTTCCCCTTGATTTTGTTGCTGAACATAACAGCATATGATATGGAATACCCCTTGCGTTGGTTGGGGCAAGCAGTCCCTTCTCCTTGTGCCTCTGTGCTTAGTTTGAGGGAAAAACCAAAATGTTTATCAAAAAACAGAAGAGAGGATTCCTTCACAATAATTACGTCACTTATTATTAAATTTAAGAAAAAGGAACTTTAATTAGAACATGGATATAAGAAGGATAACTGTTCTTAACTACTATATATATACATATATATGTAGATATAGATATAACTGTAAACAGACCAGAACAAACTACTCCCTCAGCACCAAAAGTAAAAAAACAAAAGAGAACAACCCCCAAGCGGTAGGTTCCTCCTGGAGCAGTTATATTTATGGACAGTGTCAGTGTCACACCTCGGCTGGCTGCGAGGTGAATTCTCAGTCTTTTTCCGGTGAGGCAGAGACAAGGGGTGAACACTCACATGGACTCTCTCTCTCCTTGTCCTTTGTCCCAAACGAAGAAGGAAAAAGCTGGGAGTAGAGGGATGGTGATAGTTCCCAGGAAGGAAAAGTCTGCAGCGTGTCCTGAAAGCAGCCGTGACTCCTCGCTCTCTCTCTCTGTCCCGAAAGCAGCTGTGACTCCTCTCTCTCTCTCTCTCTCTCTCTCTCTCTCTCTCTCTCTCTCTCTCTCGTGCGCGGGTCGGTGGACGGGCAGGCCACAACACTGTGGGTGATGGTGAAGCCAGAGCGGCGACCGGGCCCGCAACGGCAAACCAGGAGGACAGCAATGGCAAGAAAAACCAGCTCACTAAATAGCAGCAGCGATGAGCAGGAGTGCGGCCTCTCTCTGACAGCAGCACACACAGCTGCAGTGTTCAGCCAGAGCTGTGGATGTCCCCAAAACCAAAAGAGACAGGGCAGCAAGCCCTGCTGCCACACCTTCCCCCCGTGGGGGG
>JAWWLZ010000042.1:32126460-32137892 GCA_035041345.1 Poliocrania exsul | reverse complement strand
CCCGCGCCCCCCCCCCCCCCCCCCCCGCCCCCCCCAAACCATCACGCAGGAATTCGTAGCAGTTGACCAATTCTTTTGTTAACTAATGGCATGGGAAATTAGACACTCAGTCTTTGAATCCTGTAGTGGCAGGGAGAGAATTTTTCCTTTAACATCCCAAAACTGCAACACCCTGCTGTGTGCACCCTCAGCATCTTCACTGGTGGGGCGCTATGAGAAACATAAAAGGCCTTGACGCTGTGCAAGTGCTGCTCAGCAGTAACAAAAACATTTCCATATTATCAACCTCGTTTTCCACACAAATCCAAAACACAGCCCCACACTAGTTACTGTGAATAAAGTTGACTATACCCTAGCTAAAACCACCACAAATACATGAGGACATGGAGACAGCTGCCAATATCACATACCAGTGTGCCCTCTCCAAATGCTGGAGACGAAAAGTAGACATTTACAGAACAGAACTGCCCCCTTAGAGGAGGAGTTCATGTAAACTGTGCATCCAAAATCAGATGTCTCATACAAGTGAGAAACCCACACCCTAAAAACACCTTCTGTTGACAACAGAAAAATTCTAAGGAAAAATGCTTAGTTACAGGAGCCTGTGCTATAGATTTCTACAACTTGTGTAAGACCATCACTGTATGTCCAAAGATTACAAAATGGACAAATATTACTGAAAATGGGATAACAAACTATGCACTATAGCTGGATGTTGTCTGATAGCCACCATCATTTTTCAAGAAAAGCTTTGTGTTTCTTCTGGAAAGTTTACCTGCATAGTCAGAGTGAGCCAACCGGTTATAGATTATCCTCAACTATTGATATGCCTGTACTGTTTTTATGACAAAGCCTTTGAAAGCATTAGCAACATTTTTATTTCCGACATTTTCTACGTAATATATGAGTGCACCCTTTCTATATTATATACTGAACATAATGTCATATGGTATAGAATATCCCTTTGGTCAGTGTCCACTCCCAACTCCTTCCTTGTGCACCCCAAGACTTCTCTCTGGCAAAGGGGGTTAATGAGATAAAGTGGCAAAAACTGTGATCATATGATAAATTAATTTAGCATAGGGATTAAAATCCCTGCTTTTATCAAATTACCATTTATCATATTTCCAAGTGGCAAGATATTTTATTTATGTCTGCTCTCTAGAATATGCTGGTAACCTTGTACTCCTGGAGATCCTGTGTCAACCACATGGAAAAAAGGAGAGTGAAACATCAAAGGTTTTGATTTTTGCCCATGTCTGAGCATCACATTTTCACAATGGGGCTATGGGGAAATACCTTATGAGCCATGACCACAAACAGAAACTATAACTTCTCGTTCTTTGGACTAAGGGGCATTAAATGGTAGATGAATGGTAGTCCCACTGGGCTGTTAGCAGAGCGTGGAAACAGTAGAAAAGGGCTGAACTGCCCTTTGACTGCTCTTGATAGGGAAAATGCAGCTTGCGCTCAAAATGCAGCTAGACAGAATCTGCAATTATATCAAGCCTTATTTTTAATCTGTTTTAATCCAAGAAGTTTTAAATGCCTCCAGTCTCCCACTAGGCTCCTCCTTTGCCTGCAGCCAAAGGTCTGCAAGACTCAGGGGCTGACAAGGCACAGGATTGAGCTCTCTGGGATTTAGTTTTGCATCTTTGGTCACAAGAGGTCAGAATAAGCCAGTCTTCATAAATCCTGCTCATGATGTAATACTCACATGTTCCCGTCCCAATTTTCCATAATTTTTCCCATATTTTTTGTGAAATGGTCCAGATAATGTGCTTATACAGTAAACCTAATCTGTCTATAGGTGAAGGGTTTAAAATTGCTAAGAAAACTGCTTCATTTGCTGTAGCAGAGCATGCAGAACTGCTTAAAAAGCACTAAGCCAGTCTCCCCAGCTTCTTGTGTTCAGCTTACCATTCTAATTACAAGGAATGGGAAAGTGACTGATAATTTACTCACATAATCACAAAAATAATACTTGTCCCATGTAAAATAATAAGTGATTCTCTACCACCAAAAGGAGGGGAAATGTTTTTGAAGATGGAGTGTCTTGGCTCAAAAAAGCTGCAGACCCTGAATGCATTTTTTCATATTAGTGGCACATTTAAACAGAGGTGGAAGATCTTGATTTAGCCATTAGAGGTCAGTAAATCCCAGGTTATTAATTGTTTTTTTGAACTCAATTATTGAAAAAAATAGAAACAAGGTAAGAATTGTTACAGCATTTCTGAACAGTTGGCTTGAAATGCTGATTGAAACAGTGTCTTGGAATAGAAATTATAAGAGTAAAATCATAGCTTTCAGCTGAATACGAGCACAGATGAAAAATAGTTGCCATCCCTCAGAATTTGTCAGTGTTCTCTTTGTAAGCCTTATTTCAATAATTTAAACAGAGATTTCAACAAATGACTGACCAGTACAAGATGTAGAATCAATTTAGGGAGCAGAGGGCTGGAACTAGAGAGCACTTTTCTCATACCTGGGCGTTTAATTCTTACACTGTGCTGCAGTTACATTCTTGTATGCTGCTGCCGTCTCAGCCCTGGGATTTCTCCTTCCTGTTGTGCAGTAGTCCAGCTGCAGTGAGTAAAGTGCAAGGAAATAATTAGTTCCACACACATATAGAGGGACAGGAAAGTTACACTATTCTTCTAATACTACTGCCACTAAAAGGAAATAACCTCAATAAGGTAACAGCACATGATTTAGTAATCCTAATTGATGCAACTTGATCTTTTGACCAGCTAAAACTGTTTGTTTTCTGATCTCCCATCAAAGGAAAACTTGGATTAATTTCTCTTCTGAACCTGCTCCCTGCAAAGGTTTTTTGCCATCGAATTTTTTATTAGCCTATCTGAAGCTAACTTGACGTATGCTAACTCTGATTATTCCTCAAATTTGCTAAATAGCAGATCATCTGTTAATGATCTTGGCTGCCCAGGAGCTAACCTGCAGCTTGGAGGCACCTCCTTGCTCCATGCAAGCACATCCCCCTGGACCATATGTCTTGCTGTGACAGTATGCAATGTTACCTTGATGCCTAACTCCCCAAGTATTTGAAATACCGGAAATGAGAGGACCAGTATGATGAAGTGCATATCGTGTTGTGTGGACTCACTCTCACTGTAGGCACATGCCAGGAGGGGAGACAAACACAGGTCTCTTAATCAGTTACAGGAAGACTATTAGGCTACCAATCTGATGTCCCTGTCAAAAAGAAAAAAGCCAACCTGAAAGGAATATCTTTGGTGTTTATAACATGGTATAAGGCCAAGGTGAAACTTCCTCTGGGGCTGCATGCAGTCCACCGTTGAACAGTCAGACATCCAGGCAAGGCAGACCATTGAAATGATGAATAGATGCAGCCAGAGTGATAGTGATGATTGAAAGGAAAACAAAGAAGCGAAAACAGTACAGTTTGTCTAGCCTGGCAAAATAAAGACGGGGGATATTTATGAGAGGTGACTATAAATACATTGAGGGGTGGGTTTTGAGGAGGGAGACAAGCTATTCAGGAATAGACTTGACACAGAAACAGATGGGTATAAATTGCCTGTAACTAAAATTTAGAGCAGAACTCGGGAAAAGGTTTCCAGATCTCTCAAATGCCTCTATTTCTCTTGGGCAACAAATGATTAATTTAAATTTACATTTTTGATAACTAAAAAAAATGACAAGATGTGATTGTCTGTGACAGAAGGGGACTGGAAGTGGTGATCCAGCAAGCCTGTAGGTTCCTTTGCTAGACACACCCTTTAAAAGTGCTTTATAAACAGGTGTTCAAATAACAGCTCCATGGAGTCCAGTTCTGCAATGGGAATCCCTCATGGTGATGAAATTAAAGCTTCTAGCCACTGACTGATTGACCAGTGATTGCTAAGGCCTGCATGCAAGACAATACACTTGCAGATCATGTGAGCTTTACGTCAGCAAGGAACACCAGTCTTGGATGGGTGAAGAATCTCCTTTATGACTCTTGGATATTTATGTTGAAACCTGTGGTCCTGGGATGAAGGAAGAGAAAAAAGGATGTCTTCTCTAAACTCAAAAACCAGATAGGCCTGAGAAAGGTTTCTGCCAAGACTGTGCTCAGCATAGAGAGGAAAGACATTGAGGATATATTCAGCATGTGCTCAGAAGCTTCTTCTTTTATTCTGAAGAAATAAAACCGAAGCAATAAAGCAAAAGGAACTGAATCCTGTGGTTGGGGATTTGAAGTCAGGCTGGTGAGTCAGCCCTGTGGCATCTAGAAATAGTCTTCTGCTTCAAAACAAAATATGTGTGAGCAACTGGTTTTTCCTTCTGAGAAGAGGCTGGGCCACCCTGGGTAGGTGACTGCGACAGTGGTGGGACAAGGAAAGACTTTGCCTTCATCCCCAGGGAAGCCAATAGGAAGGTAGGGGCTTCCACAATCCTGCAATAGCAGGTTCTGCAGAGGTTAAAGGATGGGGTTACTCATGTTGAAGGGTCACTCCACAGCCTCTGTCCCTCAAGGACAACACACTAACAGATATTGTTCTTCAAAAGTAGAAGCTGAACTTCATATTCTTCTGTACAGGCTCAGGAACAGTCCCAGTTATGCACATCTTGTGCATTTAATAACTTTCTTTAATGTCAATGATTTGTGGGTTTTTTGCAAATAATGTATTATTCTGTATTAATAGAGAAGAATGCTGCAAGACTAGCAAAATAATAAACAGCTTGATGTATGTGACAGTTTAATAATTCTCCTCCTCAAGTATCATGGCCCTTATCATCATCCTAACTCAATGATAAATTATTTGATCTTTCATTTTTTCTAATCAAGAGCTATGGAACTAAATCATTTCACTTAATGGGAACAGCAAAGTCACTTGAATAATACAAATTCAGAACTCAGGTCAGATGTGACTTTTGAGCACTGTGCTGTTTGGGTGAAACTGTGAATAAAAAAAAAGAAAGAGTGGAGACTAGGATGAAAAAGACAAAAAAATAACCAGACACAGAAGCAAAAATTTCATCTGTTTCAGTTTAGAAGATAGCACATCACATTAAAAGGCCAGAAGATAAATACATCATCAGCTCTGTTTTGATAACTTAGAGTAGATATTTTAAGAAACTTCATCAACTAAGTAGGAAGTTGCTATGTGGCTAATAAGGAAGATTGGATCACAACAGTGCAAACAGCCTCAGGAAAAAACCCATGATATAAACTGATGACTACAGCTAAAAGCTGCTATTTAAACATTTTTTATTGATGTAAGAGCTATCATGTGTTCTCCATGTGGCAGTACTCACCATGAAGGTCACATTGGAAACAATGCATATTGATCTAAGCCTATGTAAGAGAGACATTGTGGATGCAGAGTAATGATTTGGTCCCTGCACCATGCGCTGAGGCTATATGTGTGAGCTCAATGCAGACCACTTCTGACATCTCTGCAAACTGCTCAGTCCTTCTCAAAGTGCTGTGATGTAAGGTAAGTTGGGGGTTCCACAGGAACAAACTTTCTACTGAGGGTGTGCAGCAGATGTGATTCTCCAGGCACTGCTTGTGTCCAGCTCTCACTGTGCTGGGGCATAAGAAGTCCCACCACACAGTGTAAAGCAATGTGAGCAGCCCACAGCAGCAAGAGCTGAAAGCTACTATTCATACCAGGCTTCCTATTGATTTGAAAGCAATTAATTGCCTGAGTAAGCCCTGCTCATCTGAGAAAGGGGCTGCAAAGTCATGACCAGAGGCTTATGAGAGCTTCTATCAGTCCCAGATGTTTGTTATGAGACCTATGCTCTATTTTCATGAGGTTCTTACAGTCCTGAGTCTTTAACCAAGTCTTCTGTGCTCTCCTGTTTTGGAGTTATTCTGTGTGGCCATAGAATTGATTCTTTGCTGTCTTTTAGAAAGATTTGAGATGTGACTAATTTTGGCAAGCTTTATAGCCATGCCAAGGGTCTTTGCAACTAGCCAACCCTTGATATGGTTCCACGAATCTAGCTTGGACTTGTGAGGGGCTGATGAGAGGACAGGACTGTGCCCAGCTTGGCTGCAGTTCCCTAAAGATGAATCAGTCCTTTTCAAGAGTGCTAGAGGAGGATCACAAGGTGAGATTACTCCCCATTTTGGACTCTGTGGGCTGCACTATGTACTAGAACTGCCAGAAGGTAAAGGTGCAGGACATGGCATCAGCCTGGATGAACTGAGAGAGGGATGACTAAAGAGGCAGCCCAAGAATTGGTTGTAACCACAGCAGCCTTGTCAAATAGACACGTCCAAATTGCATCCTGCTCAGCTCTGAGCACAATTTAACCTGACTGTGCTGTATCTGGCTGGCGATCGTCTACATGGTGGAAAGGGCAATAGTAAACATTTTGTTCCAAGCAATAATGATAGAAGGTAAAGTCTTGAGAAGCAATTTCCAGCAAATGATTCGTAAATGTCTACAGCTGTGAAGAGGCTGAGTGACTCAGTGGACTAAGATTATGCAGGCAAAAATTCAATTCTATTCAGCTTCTGGTTTACTACATAACTTTTGGCCAGCCATTTCCTCTTTCCCACTCTCCCTTATGTGTAACGGTGCATTGGTAGGACCCAGTTTGGGGCACGCTGGAACTGTAAAGGCCATAGAACTGCTGAGCATCACTTGTCTCATTTGAGTTATACACCTGGAAGCTTGAATGGTGTTAATGACAAACCCTTAGTAACAGGAGTGTTATAGGTATGAGCACATCTATTAAGTATAGGTAAATCTTCTCTTTGTGTGTGTTTTGTCCTCAAGTGGATCCTCAAAAGCAGTCTTTGTTTCACATATATTAAATGACCTATCCTGAATCTTAAGTATTTGTGTCTATCTGTAGCACAAATTCTCTGCAAGAATTTCCAGATGGCATGAGTTAAGCATGATCTAATTTGCTTTCTTTATATCTCTTTTTGGGGTTACAGGTCTACGTGCGAAATCATGAAGCCTCATTCTCATGTTGCCCTTTCATTCATATGATTGGTGTGTTGGGTACTATTAACATTTACAGCACTATGAGTATGTTCAGTCAGTAACTGTAGTCTTCACATTTTTCTCAGCTACTGTTCATCACCTAACTAGTATGGAAATATGAAGAATGCATATGCTTGACCATTGCCATTTGTTTTTAGAATACATTAGTTCTCAAACAGCATCATGGAAAATTTTGTAGGATCAATGCCTTGGGTTATAGACAGAAAGACAGAGGTCATGTGGCCCTCCAGCACCTTTTCTCCAGCTGCTGAAAGAAAGATGCTGATTTTTATCTTCACAATACAGATCATTAAAGAAGACAGAAGAAATGGCCTTGACAATAACAGAATAGTAGAGAAATAGTAACAAAATCACTTAGGAGTTATCCACATTCCAGAGGCATTTGTGATACCCAGAATAAATTCATTTCATTAGAATGCTTGGGCTTTTGCTAAGAATGAATTGAATGGAGATAGGGTGTTTGTGGCTAATGCAGGGACAACACTAGCTATTCTCACAGATTAATTGCAGTCCTGCAGATCATAAAAAAGCAATTCATCTGTAATCATAAAGTTCTTGTACTCTATTTGAAATTTTTGGGGAAAAAATAAATGCAATTCCTAACATTAAGTGAAAATGAAGTATGCAATATGATCTTTTCATTTAGAAACGGACCTTAAGTGGTCTTATAGGGAGACCAACCCAAAGCAAAACAAACTGTTAGATAACTCCTTTTAGCCATGTGTCTCTTCTGTTCATAAAAATCTCCCTAGATAAAGTTTCTTCACCCTTCCATTGTAAACTTACATTTGTTTTCCCCAAAAAGAAATATAGAAGTCTTGACTGATTTCACTGGCACAGCAACTTTTATCAGAAGCTTCGTAGCAGTGATGGGTGCTTTTTCACTCTGCTCTGTAGAAGAAAGTGCCTGCATCTACGAAGCTGTCCCACTTCACAAACCCAAATGTTGTCCCTCCTTGCACTGAAAAGTCTCTTGGCCAAAGTAGCCACAGTTAATAACAGTAGTCTGTTAATTTGATAAATCCCACCAATGCAGTGTGATTTTTGCTCATGTGGTAGTGATTTTACAGCTACTGTCATGTGCCAGTGGCCCCACAAGTCCCCTGGCAGGCAACAGGTAGACCAGACTCACTGTTCTTTCATGGAAACCGCAGTCTGTGCCCAGCCTCTGTGGTGAGGAGGAGCTGCTGCGATGGACCTGACCCTCACTAGCAGAGGGGAGCTCACACATGTGGGACTGCAGAAAGCCTTGCTGTCAGACCATGCTTTTGCTTTCTGAAGGAACAGCTGTCAATAGCCACTTTTGTATGTTTTTGCATTCAGGATGTTGAAAATCCCATCTAGGAGGCCTAAAGAAGTCCGCTGGTATGACTGACCAAAGGCCAAAGTCTCTGAGCCCCGATACCCATCGTGCTTATTTATGAGGCTTTTTTATCTAAAATCTGGCCTGTATAAGCAAGTCCTCATCATCCATTTAATCTCTTGATTTATTTTTTCTCTAGATATTAAGGCATAAGTCTTTTACTTGTCTCTTATTCTTCCACTGAGATTCACACTGGAATGGAAAAAATGTTGTTTTTTCTCCTGACATGCAAGTGTTTCAGCTGAGTCACAAATGTTCCTGCTCCTCCAGGACTGCAGCTGCTCTGTCTCTTTCTGACTTGGAAATATAGCAAATTTTGGGAATTACCTTTGCTTACATATTTAAGTAACATGACGTGTTAACTTTAAAATACTTTCCCTTTTTGTCATGTCCCCCCTACATTTATTTAGATCCTTCCCTTTTTCACTCCCATATTTTTTCTATCATAAAAGACTTGCAAATATTTTCAAACAACTTTCAAAATACCAACGTTTATCACATCTGTTTATTCTGTCGATACTGCTTTTCTCTAATTTTATTTTTCCTTTTTGATCTCACAGAATCACAGAAGAATCATAGAAGGTGGTAAGTTGGAAGGAACCCATCAGGATCATCAAGTCCAACATTTGGCCCTGTACAGGACACCCCAAGAAAAATACCATGTGTCTGAGAGCATTGTCTGAATGCTTCTTGAAGGCAGGCAGGCTTGGTGCTGTGACCACTTCTCTGGGGAGCCTGCTCCAGTGCCCAAACACCCTCTGAGTGAAAAAGCTTTTCCTGATATTCAACCTAAACTTCTCCCCACTCAGCTTTATGCTGTTTCCTCAAGTCCTGTCACTGTCACGAGAGCCAAGACATTGGCACCTGCTCCTCTGCTTCCCCTTGTGAGGATGTTGAAGACCACAATGAGGTCTCCCCTCAGTCTCCTCCAGGCAGAACAAGCCAAGTGACCTCAGCCACTCCTCATAAGGCTTCCCCTCCAGACCCTTCGCCATCCTCATGGCCCTCTTTTGGATGCTCTCTAATAGCTTAATGTCTTTTTTATATTGTGGCACCCAAAACACACAATATTCAAGGTAAGGCTACACCAGCTCAGAGCAGGTTGGGACAATCCCCTCCCTCAATCAGCTGGCGATGCTTTGCCTGATGACCCCCAGGACACAGTTGGCCTTCCTAGCTGCCAGGGCACTGCTGACTCATATTTAAATTTCCATTGACCAGGACTCCCAGGTCTCTTCTTGTGGCACTATTTTCCAGCATTGCATTCCCAAATCTGTACACACAACCAGGGCTGCCCCATCTCAGGTGCAGAATCTGGCATTTGCCCTTGTTAAACTTCATACGATTGGTGATTGCTCATCTCTAATTTGTCAAGGTCTCTCTGCGGGGCATCTCTTCCCTGGAGGGAGTCAACAGCTCCTCCCAATTTATTGTCATCAGCAAACGTACTTAGTATTATTTAGAGTCCTACATCCAAGTTGTTTATGAAGATGTATAAGAGAACTGGGCTGAGGATGGAGCCCTGCAGAATCCCACTAGTGACTGTATGCCAGCCTGATATTACTTCATTCCCTGACTTGTAAGCCAGTTGCTTACCCATTGCATAACATGGTTATCCAGCTATGTGCTAGACATTTTGTCAAGAAGGGTACTGTGAGAGACAGTATCAAAAGCTTTACTGAAGTCCAAAAGGATAACATGTACTAGCTTTCCTAGATTAACGAGATGCGTTACTGTGTTGTAGAAGAAAGTCAGGTTTGACAGGCAGGACTTTCCCCTAATGAAGCTGTGCTGGCGGTGAACAGTGACTGCATTGTGCTCCAGGTGTTTTTCAATACTTCCCAGAATAGTCTGTTCCATGATTTTATCAGACACTGAAGTGACACTGAAAGGCCTGTGATTTCCAGGGTCCTCCTACTGTAGAACAATTCTGTGTGATGAAGAAGGAATGCATTTTCATCTCCTGACTCTCTTTTAAGACTTCACAGATGGCCCTGGACTTATCACACTGTAAAACATAGGGAGCAGCCAGAGATAATCTTGCTCGGGGCTCCTGTGTTTCCCTCCTATTCCTAATTAACCCCTTTATTAGAAGCCTTTACAGGCCTTTCTGCCTCCTTTACAATGTTTTACCTCTGCTCAGTTGATATATCTCTGCTTTGATCTGTCTCAGTCCCCACACCCCTCTTCTCTCCCTGCTTAGCACTTTCTCCCACAAGCATCCAGAGAAATTTTCCCACTGCCGGCATTTTTAATCCCTTTGGCTGCCTCGGCGCAGCTGAATTTACTCAAGGCCTGGGAAGGCAGTGACTGTAGTCATGTCCCCAGCGAAGAGCCTGCAGAAAGCCCCAGTGTCCCAGGTCTGCTCGATGGGGATCCTGCTGGCTTCTGCTTATTGCTGTTGGCCTCTGGCCAGGCCAATGCAGCCAGTGGGCTCACTGGCCGTGCTTGTTCTGGTTGCTCTGCCTGCATTGAAGGTTCCCCTGAGGAAAGCCTGGGGACTGGAGGAGCAGTGTGCCTGTGTGTGTGCACACATGTCCATCACCCCCCCAGCGCAGCCCCGTCTCCTCGTGCAGACTCCCGCATGCTTTTTATTGCTAAATTGCCATTTTCCTGCTACCCTGGAGGAGCCTCTGGCTCCTGCACATCTGGCTGGAGCTCACCGAAGTCTCCTCCGGCATCCCTCCATGTTTCCTCACTAGTTGGAGGGGACGAATAGCACTTAGTGAATGACCCATTCAAGCCCCGGTAGACTCGGAAACCACATAGAAATACCAAGGGCCCCTCTGCAAAGACGCTCAGACGGGAGCATCGAGTCAGCAGGAGACTCGAGGCACGCTGCTCCCGCTCGGGACTGGCCTAGCACTGCTGAGCATGGGCTGGCACAGCAAGCGGTGCCAGGGTAGCCTGTGCTGTGCTGAGGACATCATCCCCATTGCCCCTGCAGACCTCACAGCAAATTAATGGGCGGCAATGGCCTCTGAAAGGAGGCTTGCGCTCCTCCTTCAACTCCAAGTGAGGAGCTGAATCTTTTCCAAAGGCAATGTTATGTGTACTCATCTGGAGGTTGTGTA
>JAWWLZ010000042.1:32106992-32124031 GCA_035041345.1 Poliocrania exsul | reverse complement strand
CTGAGACTTCTAATCAAAGAGTTTATAGCCTTTGTCTCTACAATTATTGTGTTTGCAGGTACCTAAACTTCTTAAATAGAAGCTGTGTGTGCAATTAAGCATTTGCAGGCTCAAAGCTTCAAAGGTCAGGTGATAAATGAGCTAAATCCTGATTAGCCCACAGCACCCACCCCTAAATAGAGAATCTAAACATTCTGAAACTAAGGCTTTGTAGAAATGTCCAAAGTGTTGCAGCCTGTCTTTTTTTGAAGTGGTGAGTTTGGAGTGGGTTTTTTTGAGATTTTTTGAGTGTGTTGCTACACTTTGTAAAAGTGCAGGTCCTCTGTGATGCTGCAATGTCTACATGCAGCATCACAAATGCTTTACCAGGGCCTGGTGTAGAAGGTAACTAATAAACCAGCACAGACAAAATAAGAACTGGCAAGACAGTACAGATAGTCAACTGTTCCTCCTTTTGTCATAGAAGAAGTTTCCTCTTTTGTAGCTCCTTAGTATGTACATTATATTAGCAAGGTGTGTGTTGGTCTCTTCTCCCAGGTAACAAGAGATCCGAGGAGAGGAAACGGCCTCAAGTTGCACCAGGAGAAGTTTAGTTGGGATATTGGGAAAAATTTCTTCACTGAAAGGGTTATCTGTTGTTGGAGCAGACTGCCCAGGGAAGTGGTTGAGTCACCTTCCCTGCAGGTATCTAGAAGACATGTAGATGTGGCACATAGGGACAAGGTTTAGGGGTGGACTTGGCAGTGCTGTGTTAGTGGTTGGACTCAATGATCTTAAAGGTCTTAAACCTGAATGATTCTGTAATTCTACAATTATTTTTTTATTCCATGCAAGCTGAAAACGCCATTAGTGATGGTACCAGCATGTTACAGCTGGTAGCCTGTCATCTCTCAATTTCCTTACTGATAGTTTGGGTTGGCCACAGACAGGCTACCAGCATGTTTATAACCAATAACGGAAGTTGAAAGAGATCAGAAGGTATAGTCATAATTACTTGTTACTTAGTTCTAACTGGGAACATAATAAAAGGCGCAAAGAAGGAGGCCACTGATTTCTTATTGCATTCAGAAATCAAACTGAAAGTCATACTCCAATAACAGTTAATGTTGCTGCTGAGCTCCAAGCCTATTTTTGCTTGCAATTACCTCAACGGAGTGGCTTCAATAATTATCTACTGAGTCAGGCCTCCAAGGAGCAGCATTTGACATCCTGGCAGGCAAAACACAGCTTTAATTGTCAACATCTCAGAATTTGAAATTTCAAAAACTGATCTTTTAAAAGCTGCTGATCCATCCTGAGAAGATACATGTTTTCCTTATGAATGGTATTTCTTTTGATCTTTATTTGTTCTTGATGTACCTCTGACTGCAGTTAAGAGGGGCTATCACTCACTGGCTCTGTGTTTTGGTTGTTGGGTTTTTTTGGAGTGCTCCAACTGATTCATCTTTTATCATCCGTCTTCTTTTCTCTTGAAAATGCAACGTGTGTATATTTCATTGTTGGCCCACAGTAAGCTTCCTCATTATCCATCAATCACTATCATCAAGAAACATAGAAAAGAATAAAAACCAGACAAAGGAACTAGATCTTTAGTGCCTCTTGGTGTGTCTGACTCTAGTTATAAATAAAGACACAAAAGGGAAACATTTTTTGTAAAGATCCTGAAAATTACAAAACTGCACAGATCCTGTTATATATATCTGGCAGAAACCTTCTCTAACTCCAGGGTTTTCCTGTGAAGGAGAGAGATTAAATTTGATTTTCTGTATTCTGTCTATTTGCTTCCCTAAATTCGATATTTTTCATTGCTTTATCTTCCCTAGAAGAATTGCCATCTGGCCCAAACCTCCCTGATTTTTTCCACTTAACTTGACATACAGAATCATTATCATTTCTCCTTTGGCTGTTAAGCAAAATCATTTACCACCAGCATTTTTTGCTAGAAGAAACACCCAAGTCCTTTATCTTAATTTTTTAGAGGAGAATCACAGAAAACATAGCTTATTTCAGTGTAAGTTATTAAAGGTGAATTTTGAGCTTTTCAGCTCACCCAAGGCATGATGAAAACCTAGTTGCACTGTCCAGAAACAGGCCAGGTTAGAGAAAAAAGACTTGTCTGTAAAAATCAGGACAGATTTGAAAGCAA
Source organism: Poliocrania exsul (assembly GCA_035041345.1). Classification (NCBI taxonomy): domain Eukaryota; kingdom Metazoa; phylum Chordata; class Aves; order Passeriformes; family Thamnophilidae; genus Poliocrania; species Poliocrania exsul. The sequence goes on along the minus strand of JAWWLZ010000042.1, from coordinate 32,121,885 downwards.
GGACATGTGCATCAAAACCCATTGAGTGATTGTTGCAGCACCCAGTGTTACAGCTGAAGGCTGGGGTCAAAACCTCACATCTGTGCTCCAGGAGACCTGATTTACGACTGCTGGATGTGAAAGTGTCTGTTTGCAGCTCCAAAGGGAACAGAGGGCACCAGAGGGACCTGGGTCTGCCCAGCCATACCAAACTCTCCTCTGTTCTCCCCATGGACAATGTCCCCAGCTCAGCTGCAGCATGACCTTGAGTGCATGGATGCAGCCAAAAGATATAAGTGAGGAGCAGGTCAGGCTTGGCCTTGTGTGAGCTGCAGTTTAGGTGGACAAGGCTGTGACTCATAGCTAGGCCATAGCTGGTCCCCTGTCAAATCCTGAGCTATTCAGGGCATCGTGGCCAATGAGAGCTATTTGAAAGCTCTGATGAACAAATCCTTAGTCCCAGGGAGAAAACTGGTTGTCACATGTCTCACAGCAACAGTCAGCAGAAGTGTGCATGATCTGCTTCCAAAAGCAAGTGCCTCTGCAGCCTGATGAAGATCCTCTCTACATGGTACCACTCACCTCTGACACCCATCAACAGATGACCATGACAAACTGGCTACCTAAAATACTGCAAGAAATGATTGAGAATCACTGAGTGTATAGAAAAGTCGTATCATCCTAAATGTAAAGTGAGAGCCTCCTTATGCCCAAGCACAACCTCTAAGCTAACATATCATCAGAATGCAAGGTGCCATTCAAGGAGTAACCAAGCACTGCCCATTGCTCATTTTCACAGTCAGAAGGAAGAATCTCATTAGTCTGCTTACTTGAACTGACAAGATGGCAAAGGTATTATTTGAATAAAATAAATAGCATAGCTATATAAATTTCCTGTTTAATCCATCAGTCAGGGCAGAAGCAGCAAATGGAAGATGCTTATAAAAAATTTTTCTTTCAGTGACATCTGAGTCCTTCAGGTGACAACTGCTTGTGGGAAGATAGACCTGCTAGCTCATAACATGGGCTCACAGTGGGCCTGAGGAGCAGTTGGCCTCTTGTAAGCATTTTACTCACTGCAATTATTTCTCAAGTGTTTTATCCACTGTGATAATGAAATGTTTGACAAACCTGCCACTCTTGAAATATGTTTTCATTCTCCATGGGCTAATCACAAACTTGAGCCTGGTGTGACACCTCTGAGTTCTAGTCACTCACTTCTTGCCAGTAGGCAGGCAGTGGAAATGCTGACATCTGACGGCTTGGAAGAAACAGCATCAATAGCTGAAATCACAGTTTAGCAAAATGGGTGCCTCTCTTCCCCTTCTCTCCTCTCCTGGTTTTGCACAGTTTTTTGTTTCATTTTATATAGTGTTTATGACCTTTTTACTGTGGTTTGTTTTGCACATAGCCTTCAGGTGTCCAAAGAGATGTGATAAACAGGCACAATGGCAGGGCATATTTTGAAGCATTTTTCGAAGCATTTTTCCTATTTATCAAGACTTTACAGTATCTTCCCCTGTATCAGACAATCTCTCCAGTTGCTTTTCTGTACTTCTCTCCAGTTGCTTTTTTGTCCTTAGTGAAACTGTTTAGAATTTTAAGAACCAAACTCTAACCCAGAAGGAATTCAATGGTCACCTTATTACATGATTCATTGTTTCTAAATGTTGCACGTTAACTACTTTAGAAGCGAGATTCCAAATCTGAGTTGATTTTATCTATTTCCCACTGCTATTCAGCTGTTCAGAGCCTTGAGCTCAGCTGACCAGGTGGTCATAGTTTTGACTTCCAGTGTTTTTCTCTGTGTCTTTCCATTAAAAAAACCTGTTGGCAAATCTCCATTTTTGGTAAACATCCTGACTTATTGAGGCCTGTCCTTTGGCCCAAACAAGAGTATGTTTATACTTGATGATCTTAATGGTCTTTTCCAACCTAATGAATTCTATGATTCTGTGATTTTAGGATCCAATAGCAGAAGGCAAATCTGTAAGCTTCTAACTTGCACCAGTAGTCGTTCAGATGTGGCTGTCGTCAGAGCACATGCTGTCTCCAAACCTGGACGTTAGTGTCAAAAGCTGTAAGAAACAACTCCACTGTTAGTGGGGAGACACCAGTGGAAAACAGTGAAAAGGTAAGAATTAGAACCCTTTTTTTATGTGAGGAATGCCAGATCAAGAGAAGTCTGCACTATTATTCCAAATACGGAGCATTTGTTCTTGGAAGAGCTGATTCTCACTCTGAACTGGTGTTTCTCCTTGTATTGAACTGCTAAGTCACCACAAAAGCTACAACTTTACTGTGAGTACTTTCTAATACTAAGCCCGTATAAACAACTGCTGCAGGTGCTGCAAAGACTGCTGTGGTTTTTTCATGGTAGCTGTGCCCAGCTGCAAACTGCACTGCCATATGCTGGGGCAGTTGAAGGAGCCATTGGTTCTATCCACTTGGAAGAAGCAATTTCTTGCAGGCTTACTCTTTCCACTTTGCTCTGCTCTGTTCATTAGGAGGGACATTGTCACCTTCTGCCAGCCAAACAGGGCAGAGGTGAAAAAGACTGGCCAGTTCCCTTGTCTTTGTCATGCTCTTTTTCACTGGGAACAAGAGGCAACCCATGAAAACACGAACAAGTAGAGTCCTTCTCTCCATCCAGAGTCTTCTCTTGCAATTAACAGGTGGTGGCAGTTTTTATCTTGCAGGCACCCAGGCCTTAAAGATCCATAGCTAGTTCATAGATTGCCCATTTGCTTGTGAGGTTCATGTCTGTAATCACTGAAACAACAAGGAAGCCCTCACACCTATTAACTGGTTCCTCTATTCAGAAAATTAAATGTAATTTAAAGCCCTGTACAATCCACATGGCCTAAAAAGCTTTCTTCATGCAAATGAACACCTCCAGTAATTATTCTATTATAGTGAGGCAAAGAACAAAATGAAAAAATAATTTAAAATAATTTTAAAATTGGAGTAAGATCATCCTCACTTTGAAATACTGCAGTAATATTTTGGTGTAACAGTCCTTCCCTTTGCAAATTTCTAGAACTTGGGGAAATTCAGGAACATTACAGAGTCATTTTTTTTAACTTTGATATAGTGGATTTCCCCTGAGTATGGCCTTTGGTTTGATTAAGGTATGAGAAGACTTGGCTGTTAAAATACCAGCAGCCAAGCTAGTGATAAAAATACCTCTTTTTTATTTGACTAACATCCTAAATAGCTTGATACTTTCCAAGTGAGAATGAGGACAATGATGAATAATGATGAGAAATAGGTTTCTCTAGTATCTTCAGTTTAATGATGAGTCCAATTCAGCACCATGACAAATCTGAATTACTTCTGATCATAACATTACATTAAACCGCTGCTAAGGGATTCTGCTTTCAAAGCCAGCTGTCCAGTAAGCGGCCACCAAGATGAATTTAACTTCACAATGCTAGCATTTCTCTTGGTTATTCATTGCCCTTATTTTATTCCTTTATTTGTCTCAGACAGGCAGGTAAGAAAATATGACAGAATGGAGAACTTCAGCTAATGGTCTCAACCCAGCATACATTTGCCACAATTACTTGGCACTGTGGCAAGTCCAAACAGTTCAAAATCATTAGTCACAAAATTCACTTTCAAATAACACAGTGTTAAAGAAATCCCCAAAACCAAATCAAAGATCTTTCAACCTGCCATTTTGTTGCTAAAGGATTTGTTCCATTTTTAATAAAATTTTGGATTCTCATATAATCTGAGATTTTCAGAGACAGGGTCAAAAAGAAAAAGTGTTCAAAACTTTGTGAGTTGGAACGAAATTCAGACTTGGTAATAAGAACAGTTTTGTTCTCACTGCTGACTTTCAGGGTATTTAGTAGCACAGATAATTTTTTATTAAAAGGAATTCTAAACATTGCCATTTGTCTAGACTCAGATGAGTTCTAGGCATAAGTTCATAACTTCAGCATTAATTTTTGGCTTTAGACAATTTGTGTTTAGGGTTAGACATCCTGCTAAATCAGGGACATAGAAGTGTCCCCTGTTACAAAAATAGTAAAATGACATGACCATTGGCAAGAAACAGCTCCTGTGTTGATGAAAGCTGGGAGGGTACAGTGCAGTTATGGTGTTACTGTGTTGTATTTTAATAAGATTCTTCTGCACAATGTGCACAGTTATCTGGGCTCAGCCTTGGTACAGAGTGAATAATCACAGCTAGGAAGGTTTGAGAACAGTCATCCTTTGTTAGTTTAAGATACGCAAAACTGGCAGCCTGCCAACAAAGGAGAATGAAGGTGACAAAGATGTCTGTTTGCAGATCTAACTTGACATCCCAAAAGGGACAGTGCATGTTGAGAGCCTGGGTCAGAGCTGTTAGAAAACCTCTCCCACTAAAGAAACCCCTGGGAAAGCTCAGAGTGAGCACTTTGCTGTGGGAGTCTGTAAGGATGGCTCTCACAGCACCTCCAGCTGAGGGCAAAGGCTGGGGCAGAAATAAGCATCTGGAGAGGATGGAGTGGCCAGGAGAAAGGACTTGGCAAAGACAGCAGCTTCCCACTGAGGAGGCAGTAATACTTGCAGATAGAGAGTACATCTCACACAGAGAAGTGAGAACATTATCAGGCACAGCCTGAGCCAGCTAGTATAGAGGTGGATACTGCACGTTCTGAAAACAGCAATAAAACTCCCCTGGGAATGAGAAGGAACAAGAAAGAAAAGAGTGGGATGACTACTTTGAAGGACTGTATGATAATATAAGGAACATGAAAAACTAATTGAATAAAAATTTCATTCACGATCAGAATTGTTACTTAACTGTTTTGATAAGTGATGGGACATGATACATTTATGATTTATTTTGGGCAGGAGGAGATGAAGAGAGGAAATGAGGTGTGTATGGTGGCTGTGTCTGTCTGTTGTGAGCACTAGTAGTCTTTGAGAATAAAAGAGGAGGAGACGCTCCTTTGGATCTTATTTCTGCCAAGAGAAGAGGGGTTGGTCTGGAGGGTGAAGGGAGAAGCCAAGCCCTATGGACAGGGATGATAAAGAACAGTACTCCTGACACCTGGCAAGAGAATAAATGAAAAGCAGTAAAATAAAAATAAGGGATTTCAAGAAACAGAGCATCAGTCAGCTTGGAGAACTGAGAGAGAAGAAACACAGGATGAAAAAGGAAGTTTAAAGGAAGTTCTTAAAAAAGCAACCTCAAAAAGACAAGCACAGATTATTTCCTATGAAGGAGATACATGAAGTGTAGTAAGAAACCACTTTTGCTCACTCAGGAGTTTTTCAGTGACCTGAAAATTATTTGGTGTGGAAAGTAGGTCAAGTTACTAGGAAGATATATGTAAGACTAGCAGAAACCTACAAGGACAAAATCAGAAAGGCCAAGGCATAGAACAGGAGGTAACAACAAAAAGGAACAAAAGAAATATTTGTATAGAACATTTGCAAGAACATGAAGGCACGGAAAAATATAGTACCCTGCTAAGGGCAAAAAGGTTTAATCTTGTATATAGATAGGAAATGAGGGAAGAAGCAGTACCTTTCTGTATATTAGCTGTAGCACTGCTTTCAACTTTGCTTCCCAAGCAAAGTCTCATAAGCAAATTAAGGAAACAGTTTTATTGAAAACACTATGAAATTGTTGTACAAGTGACTGGAAAATTATACTTCTAGAGAAAAGGATGAGTAAATCTCTGCTAGAGTTTCTCCTTGTCTGGTGTTATTCAATATTTAACGGTTTGGACATTAGACAATAGAGGTCTCTTGTACAGGACACAAGCTGGCGGACACAACAGGAATTCTAAATTATTTTGAAAAATTTAAGTGGTCTGAAATAGATAATTTAGGTATCAAAAATACAAGATGGAAAATGATAGACTGAACTACTCCTTTTTATTAAAGGCTCTGGGTGCATGAGAGCATTTGGGTGAGGATGACCTGGGTTGTGATGTTGCACTGCCATGACAACACAGCTTCACAGCAGGATGCACAAAGGAGCTGTATGGAAGACACATTCTGCCTTGTTTGTCACTGGTAACATCTTAGCTCTACTTTAAGAAAGATGGGATCAGCTTAAGAGAAACCAAGGCAGAAGCAACAAGATGAAGGCCAAGAGTCCACAGTTTCAGAGGCAAGACTGAGAGTACTGGGGCTGCCTAGGCAAGAGAGAGCTGAGGAGAAATATGGTAACAGCTTTGGTATGTGTAAAACTGTTCTGCAGATGATGGCATAGGATCAGAAGAAAGGGTCTTAAAAACTGCCACATGGAGTGCTTAGGTTAAACAAGGGATTTCAAAGAACTTATACCAGAGCTCACTGTCTGTCAGGGAAGCTGCAAATTGTGGAGATGGCGGACATGGACATGGACATGGGAAGATCTCAGACGCAGTTTAGACCAACCTCTGCCAGGGAAAACTTGGCAGAGCTGAGTCTGCCCTGGGTCAGGGGTGGACTATGTGACCCCTCAAATGCGCTGCCAGGTTTCCATATTTCTGTGAAGATTTAAACATTCTCTGTAATGAAAATGGTTGTTGCAGAGAGATTTCACAACTGACATTTTCCCTGTGAAATTCATAACTGCATCTGTAACAGGAGTGACCAGAATACCTAATGATTCATCCAGATAAAAATATCCAAAGGAGCAGAAAAATGAGAGCACTTAACATCATCTGCTTCAGCCTTGATGGGACACAGGAGTAGATTTAATTTCCAAATGTGCCACATGTAAAAATGGTGTATTTCAGATACAAACAATATTTCTGCTACATTGATATTGCAAAGATGAGAAAACATTTATCAAACATCACTCTAAGTTGAAAGTATTGGCTCATCAGAGAGATCATTCCAATTAAATATAGGCAATAAATAGAGAAGACTATAATAAAATTATCTGTTCGATGAGCTTTTAGATCTGTAATGATCTAAAAGTGGGGATCCTGATTCTGCTGTATCAAACTCACTTCAAAACTGTGCTGCCTCCAAGCATTGAGCCAGGCCTGTCTCCCATTTAGGGAGGAATGATGGTGGGCAAGTACCAATAATGAGCTAGTTGGTTTTATGCTTTGATTTTGACTAAAATCTTATTTGACTCTAATATTGAAAACTGACTTAAGCAAGAAATTTGTTCTGATGTCTTGTCACTCTCTATGTGAGAAAATAAAATCCCCTCTGCCTCTTTACAGTTATGTGGCACCTACATACATATTGGCACTTAAATGCTAACAAGAAACATTTTATAACTCTCTGTAATAAAGATCCACATGACTGTAGAGAAGGCAAGCAACTGAATCATCAAATCAGTAGACTAAAACTGAAAATTTGTCTTGGACTTCAGTTATGTAAGCAGTTCCTCTCTGAAAAAAAAAGGATTATAAAAAACCAAAAAACCCCCAAGCTGAGAAAGACAAATGGAAATCACACCCCTGCCTTACTATGGCATTTTCCTACAAGAAAATATTGTTATCATGATTATCTATACCAAAGCAAAATGCAATAGCTGATGTAGTTGTAACAGCTCAGACAGATTTACTCATTAGGCAATTATCTGGAGAGTTGTTTTAGGAGGTGAAAGACATCATATTAACCATCTATTCTCATTCTCTTTTCCTCTTGTCAGCTGTGGAGTTGGATAAGTTCAAAGATAATCTCTTAAACTGTATTTGCTACAAGTCCAGATCTCATAAAAGCACGGTACATTTGTAAGTTTAGGCACAGCAATTGTTTCCTTTGATTTCAGTGGATTATCTGGTATATGAGAAGTGTAGTACAACTCCTGGTGCAATTAGAGCCTTAAAATGGTCCTCATCTTTACTGAAAAGGAGAATAAGGCCTTTTTTTCCCCCAAAGGTTTATCACTGATCATAAAGAAGAAGATAACTTTTAATTAACTTGTGTATTCCCTGACAAAAGAGGGTGATCAAAGGTTAGCAAGGGGACACAATCACTAGTGATACCCATGCACATTATTTCTAAGGGACACATGTGAGTAACCTAACAAGAGACTCCTCGACTAAGAGGACACTCAATGTTTTTTACTGAAGCTCTGGTTGGGAAATTATACTCAGCAAATAGTGTCAAAAAAAAGGGCGTATTTCCTTATAAAACAGACTTGCACCTTGATGTTCAGCTAGGGGCAACCTCAGGGAACAACCTTCATTTCTCAGATGTGGAGGATCTGTAGTATGTAATATGGGGTCTTCTGCTCAGGGGGCTGAGACCCTCTGTCCCAGAAGGCCCTCGACAGAGCCTCGTGGGACCTGATCCCCTTGGTGTGGGAGTCCTGCCTTCAAGGGGGTAGGTAACTGTGATACCCAGGGTCCTGCCAGCCTACGTTTCTGGCATTTCATGATGAATGCTAGAGCAAGAAAGCTAGTTCTTAACCAGATCGACTTTACCTTTGTACTTGCATAAGGATTGTGTGTTGGGTTTTTTAAAAAGGTGGTGAACTTCCCAGGATGGCTGTGCCTGCGTGTCCACTTAGAATAAATGCACTGGTACTATTAGTCTGTGCCCTTAACTAGGAGAAAACATTTGCTGATTGTCATGCAGATTCTAAGAGCTTTGAACAGCAGGACACAGTTTGATGACTGTTTGCTGCTGGATTACTTGTGGTGCTGCCAGCATCATTGCTCGATGGGGTCTGTCCTCTTGCCAGGTAGTCAGCAGGAGAGGATAAAGCAATGTCCAGAGTTATCTTGGATTCTTGCGCCCTTTGCAAAGAAAAGAAGTAATCCTCCGCCAAGTATTACAGCTATCTATTGAGGCTGATAAGATCCCAGTGAAACACATGTATTAATTATTAATACAAATTGCATCAGATAGCAAAAATTCATGCATATAAAATTGACTTATATTTACATTTGAAATGTTTTTCTTTTCTCCAGTATGACAATTTGTCTTTAATGGCCTATTAGGGCTTGGTTAAGGCTGCATTAGCTTCTTTTTAATGTACTGAACGAGCAACAAAAAAATCACAATCCAGACATTACCTCAAGAAGAAAACACAGAAGAAATCATGCATGGGAAAGAGGTGCCTACTTTTTTTCTTTTCATGGTCTGTTTCATTAAACAAAATTCATTAGAATTTTAGAATTCAGTCTATAAAATAATGCTCAGCATATTACAAAGCTCATGTCAAGGGTAATTTTGTAATGTGATAGCAAGGGAATTAAACCAGCCATTCACATTAACAATAACAAGTATTCAACAGCTCTGAATGAACATGTCAGTGTTTACCCCTTTTTTCTGATGAATTTGCCTACTCAGAAGAAGAAAGGAATTTTAATAAAATTCTAATGTTTTATTTGCAATTTTTTATAAAATATTTTAAATTAATTTTTCAAGAGAGCTACACATAGGTGATATAATCATTAAAAAACCATTTATTTAGTGTGTGGCTAGCAGATAGACTCTAGTGTGGCTTGAGTCATATAGGTTTCCATAGAGACGGTTACATTAAGGTTGTGTGATATAACAGCCTAAGCTGACATAGGTCATGCTAATAGGAACTTGAGTAAAGGGAAACTATAAGTGGTGAGTAAGGTCAGAGACAATAGGTATGAAGCAACTTCCCTCCACAAAATCTGGCTAGCAGTAACCAGATCACAAATTAACTAACAATCCAGGTAAAGTGGTGTCTGGGCTGAGGCCGCGGCAGCGCTGACATCAGACCCGACTGACGCTCGCCCAAGGTGTAAGCACTGGGAGCCCCCAGAGGGGCTGCACAGCAGGAACACTGCAGCCTCCTCCGCAACGATGCCCTGGGGAGGCAGCTTCCAGCCAGGGAGTAAGCAAACCAAGAAAGCAGAATTCACTGGAAGTAACATGGTTTTCTACAATACTAAACAACTGTTATATGAATATGTGCACTATATGAATAGTATATGTACTCTTTACTTCTTATTTGTATGTTTCACTCTCTATTTACTTAATGAGCTGTATGCTCAAGAGTTTCTAAACAGACTTTTACGTATATTAGTTCTTAATTCTTGTTTCTCAGGTGAAACATCCTTTATTTCTCCTTATTCATATTTTATATCTCATGCTTCCTGTATGTCTATATTGTGTCTTAAATGATTCCCATTAAAACAAAGTCTTTGTTCATGAAAGGTAGAATTTCTGTCACTTAATTTTAGACTCATAGATTTCAGTATCTGGTCTGTTGTCTGCGTTTCCTCTGTTATCAGTGGAGAGGGGTCTCCCAGAGGGCAACTCCTTTGATTTACCTCAGAAGCTTTCTTTAGATCACAATGAACCATTCCATCATGGGAGGGCTTATATCTCTCTGCTTTGATTTTAGAGAATGCCTGTCCATCTCCTTTATACACAGTGCCTAGCCTTTAGATGATTTGAAGTCAAGAGAGCTGGATTTAATCTCTTCCTGCTATAATGATGTTCCTCTACAGAAATGATTGCTTTAGAAGGTCTTCCCACGTAGTTGCTGAAACAAGCCACGATCCGTATTTGCTCAGAAGAGCACTTACAGCAAATTTGTTCTTGATTTTCTCTGGCAGATTTGGCTTGATAAAATCTGTGTGGTGGTCAAAACCCTACCATGACAGGGCTCAGATCTTGTTTAAAAACTTCTTCATGGCCCTGACTACTAAGGTCTCTGAGCCCTGTGCAGATGCGTCACAACCTGCAGAGCTTCCAGAAAGTTATTTCTGCAGAAACCACTTCTCTTTAGAGTGTCTGTGAGGAGCTGGCTGGGATCTCCCTCAGTCCAGAGCCTTTCCAAATGCTTCAGCTTCACCACTGTGCCACATGCACTGTAACACTCCTCATGGTCATTTTTGAGGGGGAGATGATATTAAAAAGTATAGTCTTATCAATATGATGAATGGGCTCCCTTGGCTGGTAAACAGGAATTTTTGCCTGGCAATAGAAAAATATTTTATGGACTTCAAGGAAAAATTAATTTTGTACAAGGGTGTAATGTAAGGTCTCTATACTGCTTAATTTTCACTCTTGCTTGTTAAGTAACACTTAAGGAGTGCTTCAAATGTGCAAAGCTACTGGCCTGGACTTTTGACTCTCATTGACTGTTTAGGATCAACCTACTAAATTTTAAGGTCATTGTAAAATATAGACACAGTCTGACAGAAGTCAGTTCTCCTCATTTCCTAAGCCCCAAGACCTTAGGTGTCCTTATATATAAAGATGTTCACTTCCTGTGCAAAAACTGTTAATCATCTTCTATAGAAGCTTTCCAGATCTTGTTTTTAAAGCACTTCTACAGATTTCTGAAGGTTCTTAATGCCTTGTTAGTATTTTTGCAAATTGATCTCTGATGAATTTCTCCCTAGTTATGTATTCCACAGCTGCAGTCTTGACAAGGCAAACAGCAGGAATCTGATCATCTTTGGGCTCCCTTCTCTGAGAAGGTGCATTTCATTCATACAGAGATGTAATTAACAATCTTCTGGCTTCTCCACACAAGCACGCCTTCTAACTGATCACTACGAGAAACAACAGGGTGTTCTCCATAACAACAATTTCATTTGCATTTAATTATGCTGTATTAGGTCACATTGAAGGTGACACTAGAAAAGGTAAAATAGTTTTGTGTTGATTCAGTTCAGTTGTTCCTAATGAGGTAGATTGTGCTACATGAGCATAGGAGTATGTGCCTCTTCTGAGAAGTGGGAAGTTGTCTGATGTTCACTTTTGCTGTAATCAGGACGTTCTACACTTTCTCATTTGCAGGGATTTGCTCCACTTACCTTCCTCTGATGCTAGGTGGGGTATTTTTTCCAGCCTATCTCTTATTTTCCTAAGGAAACATTACTGTGCAACTCTACTGGAAACGGTCTTCATGCTAACTTTCAGCTGATGATGCTTTTGATAGGATAACTTTCTTCATTAAAGATGTAGCTAGTAGAGATGTAAGCTACAAAGTAAGGTTTCCTTTAGAGCAGTTTCTCTCTTCCTTAATTAAGTGATCCAACATCTCTCAGAGCTTTATCCAAAACGCTAAAATCAGTGAGTCTTCCCATCAATGTCAGGGGTCTTTGTCCCCCTTGGCTGGTGATTCAGTCATTTAGTACTTAAAAAACTGTGAAAGAATGAGTTTGTATTAGAGAGACATCCCTATTATTTGCTTGTTGTAGCACCAAAACCTAGAGAGCCTGGGGTGATTCAGAAGCAGCATCCCATCAGGCTGCCAGAGTCTGTCTGCCTCAGGACAGCAGCAGTCCCTTGCCACCACTCCCTCTTCAGCTCCAGCAGGATTTACCTTACTGATACACATTTACCCCACCAAAGCCACAGATTTCTCTATCAATCTTTGACATCGTTCATGCATTGTATGGTGTGTGTTTAGTGGAAGGAGAAGAACTGCACACAAGAGTGTATGAGCCCCAAATGCAGCTGCAGAGGTCCAGTGAGTATACAGGATCTACCCTTTTCTCCTATTTTTCAAACACGGCTTGTAATGTATTACTCCCCATTCCCAAAGATAAATAAAACAGCAAACCACTTTAAAAAGTAGTTCCAATGAACATTGCTTTTGCAAGAATAATTTATGAAATGTAACAGAAGTGTGGGAAAAGACAAAAAAGTCAATATTTTAGTGATATGCATAGGAATGAGAACTGAGGAACAGAGCAGACTTGTATTGAGAATATTCATGCAGGAAAACTCAGTATAATGAGTGAAACAGGAAATACTTCCCCATGTGAAACAAAGAAGAATTCTTTCAAAGTTTATAATCCTTCTCTCTGCTGTAGTCCATGATCAAGTGCAGGACTGAGTATTGCTCTGTGCATGAGCTTTTCAATTTCTTCATATCATTTGCAGGGTAACCAGGAGCACATCAGTTAGAAATATGTTAGCCTGTTACATTTTATGAGCTGTGGTAGCTCAACGAAGGAATCGGGAACAAATTCTATGGTTTCTTTCACACAATGCAAGCAGAAGCTTTATTCCAGCTAGTTCTGGCCTGACATTTACTTCAAGTACATATCTTTGGGAGCACACCAGGAAGGAAGCTATAAAACTACATTGGAGGATCTTGTCAAGTTAAAAGTGGTCAAGAAAGAATAAGTCTCCTCTAATACTTCAGTGCATTCCAGAAACTCACCCTGTTGGCCACTTGTGTTTCCCCCATGCCAAAACCAGACGCTATTCTGGAATTTTTTCTTTGAATTTATCAGTTTACATTTCCTGTAACTTTCCTGTTAGAGTCCTTTTCTGTAAGACTCAGAGTGATAACTTCTCCATATATTTCAAGAGAAGAAAAGCCATCCAGTTCTTTCTTAGGAAATATCTGTTGACCTCCAGTTGACCCAGGCATGTGTGTACAGAAACGGGGTTTTACAATGCAGGAAGTCAAATCAATAGAGAGCCTGTTTCAGAATTAGCAAACAAAGATTTAACTCATACAAACTTTAGTTCTAGAGGCATTTGTAGAAAGGAAATGGTAATTATTAGATAGCATTAATGACAACAATCCTTGTATGCCATAATCAAATGTACGTGCTTATATTTGTATACTTCATATTCCTGCTCACTTACCTTATTCTTTGTGCGAAAAGAGAACAGCACACATAATAATGGCACACTGCAATAGCAATGTGTGAAAGAATTAAATCTATGGTCTAGTCACCCCTCTGTGCACGTAGCTGAAAAGCTGTGAGTCAGGCAGTCTGGCTGAATCCAGAAGACCTTAGGGAGATGACAGAAGAGTTCTGTACCTCCCACTCTGACTTCTTACCCTCTGCTAGATGCAGCCTAGCTCTGACGTTTGAGGGAGAGGTTCTTTCAAGAGATGGAATCTTCTCATATATTACCCTTATTGAGAGAGCTTTTAAAAGTCTGACAGTGAAATGAGAAAATATGACTCAAGCACATAGATGTGCATTTTGGGGTGCATGATTTGGCCTGTGGCCTTCTCTACTCTGTGCTGAGTATTGCAATGGGAATTTACATACCTACAGGTTGATTCAGTTGCATAAACATAGGGATAAAATGTAACTCACTTAAGATGCACTAGCTTATTCCATTCAGCTTGCTTCTGCTGCTCCAGGGGGGCATGTGGTTTCCATAGGTCACAGTTGCCCAGCCTACATGGGTTGGTGGCTCAGACAACCAGAGCTTAGCAGTTAAGCAGCTCTGATTGTTCCAGAAATATGTCAAGCAATTGCATCATGCCCTTAGTTCACATGCATATGCTTACATTTGGAAGTTAAAAGTTTGAAGATAATTAGATGAATTCCATATTTTGTTGGAATAAACCCTATCCAACTCAGCCTGTTTCTGAATTGTGGCCAAGGAACTGCCAGAGCACTGTTCACTAATGATGAGGTTTCATTTCAGTGCTTACTGTGCAGAGCTAGATACTGAGGTTTCAATGCAAACCATATGTAGTGCCACACAGATTTCTGGTATGACTGCTGAGCCTCATGGATAATGGTTTTTACTCATTTTGTAAAGTAGAATGGATATGACATGATATTTTACACTGACTTACAGGCAAATCCTTGTCCCAGGACGTTTAAATGATATAAGGAGTTTAAAAAAGATTAATTTCTATTGCTTGTGGGAACCTTAAGGTGTATAGCCTTTGCTTCATTTTCTACCCACCAGACACTCATCTTTCTCTGAAAGCTGACACATAATGCAATGCCAGTTCCTGGAGAGCAGAAGTTAGTTGTGGCCTACATAGCTGAAATCCACTGCACTGAACTAGCTGTCTTTTAAACATAAGCCAGGTGGTGGAAAGTTGTGGGAAAAGAGGTAGAGCAAAAGCTGGACCTTTGGTGGAAGACAACTCTAAAAGTGATTGGCAAAAAAATACAGACAGGAGCTGTCACAAGCTCATGCAGGCTGCAGTGCAATCCATTCCTGTGCTGAGCTGACAGTCCTTTGCAGTGCCTGCAATCGTCATTGCTTACAGCTTAGTATGTGCTGAGCCATAGGAGGAAAGTGC
>JAWWLZ010000042.1:32064976-32106892 GCA_035041345.1 Poliocrania exsul | reverse complement strand
TGCAATCGTCATTGCTTACAGCTTAGTATGTGCTGAGCCATAGGAGGAAAGTGCTCTTTATTCACCTGAACAGCTAGGGAGGGTCTCAGCATGCAGCATGTTACTCTAAAGTCTAGGTAGGAGTGAATTTTTGAAAGAGCTCCATAAATAGGCCTGCTTTTCAAAGCCATGAACAAGGTACATTGTGGAGGTACAGTGCTTATAGACATTCAATTCAGGTACACAGCAGAAAGTTTCAGTCAGCATCAGCCACTTGCAAAATATTTCTCAGATTTGTCAAAATGGCAAGAGTATTGTAACTAAAATATGGTTTTTGAACTTTGCCATACTCACAATTTGGATCTATATTTAAATAAGTGACCCAAGCAATATGTACCTCTTCCTCACAGCAACAGCCTTTCCTCTCCCCTCTCCCTCATAAAGCAAAAGTAGCCAAGAGCAAACTGAAGGAAGCATTACAAAATATTTCCTACTCAAGATTCAAATTGCTTTAAAAGTCAACTTAACGCCTATTTTAAACCACTTGCTGTTCAAGAACTCAGAGCTTTATCCCACAAAATCCTCATTTAAGGTGATCTGAAACTTTACATGCTTCAATAGAAATAGAAAGCAAGTGTTAGGACACCAGCAAACCTCATAAGCATCTGACACCATTCTTCTGGACAGGAAGCTGCCAGTAGTCATTTTTGCCTTCACAATAACTTTAAAAGAAATTTGCAAGATGATAACAACTGTCATCTGTATTTTTAGAATATTTTGTACAAAGAAATACACCTTTTGCTAAAGCACAAGGCCATCATGACCTAAGGAGTTGGACAACCCCATTGGGACTATAAGCACATACCCTATTACCTTTCTGTGCAGCTCTTTGTACGAAATTAAAATTTTATAAGAATATAAAAGAAATTGGACAATGGTCTTCCTTATTTCATCATTTAGAAACACTCTTTTATCTAGCCAGGATTTAAGGGGAAAATATTTTGATTTTTCTTTGTCTCTCACTAAGCTCTTACACTCAGAGCAAAACTGCATTGATATGTTTTAGCATTTCTGCCAACAAAATAGAGAAAACACAATGTGTCTTCATTTACCTACACAAGAAAGTAATGGCCCTAAAAGTGGAGTACTGTGTACCAAATGCTCATATAAAATTTTTCATAATCATTCCCTCAAAGTAATTAACATTTTTAATAATTAATAAATTCAAGAAAATTACAATCTGTTCAAAGACAATCTGTGAAAAAAGCCCAAGACTGCCAAACAAGTTTTTCATTGTAAATTACTGCTCTGCTGATGCAGTGACATTACATAAAATGAAGCACTCAACCCTTCAAAACCAAATGTTTCGCTACCCTTTCTAATGGGTGGCAAACAGATGAAATGAAGCACGCAGAGAGAACTAACAGAGGAGAAACCTTGCAGTGACAGATTATCCTTAACATATATCACATTTCATATACTGGGAGCGCTGAGGTTCTTTCTAAGTGGAATAATGAAAAAATAATAAGGTAACATCAGAGCAAGAGGGATGATGAGATGAGAATGAGTGTTGGTATGAATTTTCATTAGGCACAGCTGGAAGGTCTGAGAATGTGTTGTGTAACCAAGTCTATGAAAATTAAACAGTGTGAAAACTGCTGACACAACAACTGAACTGCTTATACCAAAGGGAGCCCCACAGCTGGTGTACAACAGCACACATCCCTACACAGACCAGTGAACACCAGTTGATTCAGAGGTCATCAAACCCATTTTAAAAAAGAATCTTCAGGGACTGAAAAATAGGCAAAGTTGAAAATTACCTCTAGGTTTATAAACTGCTGCCAAATCCTTTGTGGTGTATGAATGATAGACTTTAATGAAATGTGGCATTTTCTTCCACAAGATACTATCAAAAATATCTGGTACAATGAAGGTAATATCTGAGAAGCTTTCATCCTCTCAGTCTTTTGTTAATAAAACACAGACACTAATCAGATGTTGCCTTTTAAGTGCAAATTGGAGCAGACATTCGCATTCTTAAGGGAATTTTAGCAGTGCTTTGTCCTACTGTCAGATATGAAATGTTTGCAGGCTGTAAATGGGTAACTGAATATGCTTCTTCCCTGGGACAATTTCAGTGTGTTTCTATTATTCAGATTCCTATATTATTCCTATAATTTGGATTTAGATTCAAGACGTATCTCACTGTTTTATATACATGCACTGGCTTTATGCATGAGAAAAGTAGGTATTTGCAGAGGGGATCAGATCATTAGGGCTGGCCAAAGAGCTTTATCCTTTCTTTACTGCCTTGTGAAGAGGCATTACATCTCTAGAAAGCTCATCTGGCTTCTATTGCTGAGAGGGCGGTGGATGAGGTAGAGAGGTGTTGAGGTGGCTGCAGACCTGCCTCCCAAAGGTTCTTCCCCCTAATGTGGTTCACCTTCTGTATGAGGTTTCCCCTTAGGCTTGTCTGTCCTACTCACCTGGGAAATGTCCTGACCCACGCTCAGATCACCCCTCCTTCATTGTGCCTGTTTTGCTGAGGAGTCATCAGCGCTCTGTGCTGTTTGACTAGCTCACAAAACAGAGTTAGAAGTTCTTAGGGCTCTGCTTCTCTTCCAAATGAAGTAAGTTGTCTACTTCTCATTCTCAAAGCATACAACATTATTTTTGCAGTGGACTTTATCCTACGCTAATAAAATTCCACCTAAAGTTTTTTCATCAGAGCAGCATTAAATGCACTAAAACTAGGAAAGATCCCTGGCTTTTTTCTCCATCAAATATCAGTAGTTAATAACTTTATAAAATTTTGCATGACTGTAAGATCAATAGTTGAATTTTTCAATGGAAGAGAGCTTTCAAGAGTTATGCCTCCAAGTGAATGGAAACAGAAGTCGCAATTCAATGATCTTCAGTCCTGATAGCCAAGTCTGCATTATGTGGACCAGAGGATCTACTACCATCATCATGGCTCTCTCCATGCTGGTGTAACCAGATTTCTTTCCAAAAGCAACTACTGGGCACGAAGGGGATGTTGCACACCAATGCAGAATGCCATCATACAGGCCAGATGTTGTCCAGGTTGCTGAGGACCCCCCCATACAGCAAGATAGACAAAGCCAATGTAAAAGTCCTCCATTTGGAAGCAGCAGTCTTATAAGGTAGCAGAGAAAGATAAAGGTGTACTTCAGAAGTTACCAAGTCAGAGATTTTGAAAAGCTCCAGCAACCAGCTTGGGCAGTGATGAGCATATCACAAACCCAGCAGTGCTTTAACGTGAGTACTGGTTAATAAATTAACTTACTATTACATGAAGTTAAGAATTACCTTACTAATTACCTGATGAAAGGCTGAGGGAGTTAGTGTTTTCAGCCTGGAGAAGAGAAGGCTGGAGACAGACCTTATAGTGGCCTTCCATTTGTAAAGGAGGCCTACAAGAGGGCTGGAGAGGCACTTTTTACAAGGGTCTGTCCTAATAGGACAAGGGGCAATGACTTCAAACTGAAACAGAGTAGGTTTAGATTAGATACTAGGATGAAATTATTCATTGTGGGGGTGGTGAGACCCTGGCACAAGTTGCCCAGAGACATTGTAGGTACTGCAATCCTGAAAGTGTTCAAGGCCAGGCTGGATGGGACTTTGAACTGCCTGGTCTAGTGGAAGGTCTCCCTGCCCACAGCAGCAAGATGGAACTAGAGATTTTTAATGTCCCTTCCAACCCACACCACTCTGCGGAAACCTCTTTACTTCACAGTATCCTTTACATTAGCAACTTCCCTCAGCACCTGTCACCATGCCTCCATGGCTCAGAGACAGTCGAGTGCTGTTGCTGGAGGCTCCAAAGCTAAACACTTCCTGTCTGCACATCCCACAGAAAGGGATTTACCACTCTCCACTCATCCCAATCATTTAGCGCAGAGATGATAAACTGATGTACAAATAACCTCCAGGTAATCCTACGTTCAAGTGTTTCCTCACATACATTCGTTTGAGGATTTGAAATTATGAGGAAGCCATTTACCAGATTGTGGTAAAGGAGGTATTGGGCTGTTGAAAAGAAGCAAATAATCAGGGTAAGAAACATTTTGTTCTGCTGTATATTTCTCTTTTCATACATTGCCAGGAGATGGTAATGAGCAGTGAGTCATGAGTAGAGTTTCACTGGAATGAAAAGTGGCAGAAATAGAAAAGAAAGTACAGCCTATCCTTTCAAGATCCTCCATCCCATAAATATCCAGAACTTCTTTAATTAGAGCTTGAATGTAAATTATTGTGATTTTTGAAAATTAACGCTGGGAACCAATCCAACTGAGTTGCCCAATAGATGTCACTGAGAATGCCAAGGCACATATACTTTTCCCCACAATGCTGCTGGGAACCTCATCTTCCATGGCTCCCTGGTATGTACATGCTTCTGGCGAGGCATTTAACATCATGCCTACAGCAGCTTTGAGCCCTTAAGGCATTGAAAGAATGGTGTGAAGCAATTTTTAGGTTTATTTCAAATGTAGCAGACACTGAATAGCATATTACTCACTATTTTTAAGAGTGCTTGCATGTAAGTCTCCAGTTGGTGTTCCAGAAGAACTCCAGATTAACTGGAAGCCTCATGTCCTGGTGTTATTCCCATTATTTATGTTAAGATAGCAACCAGAGGCCAGTGATCCAGGATGGCAGAGACTAGGAATAAACAGACTGTCCCTTCTCCTTAGCTTCCCTCTCTGCAAAAAATAAAGTGTACTGGTGTCATTGTTGAAGGCCATGTTCTGTCTATAAGGCCAGAGGAGGCTGGGAAGCCCTGCTGGATGGTCATTTTCTTCCTGAGCCCATGATGTTAGAGCAGATCATTCTGGTTTGGAAATAGACATCCCTACTTCCAGAGCTCAAGTCTTTTCTTTGAAGTGTCACACTGATCCTTGAGAGCTGGTCACATCTGAAGTGTTCTTTGGGCCAGTAGGAAGACAGGTTCTTTCCGTTTCCCTCTTCTCTTCCTTTTTTATGTGACTGTTTTTAGCAGCAAGTTTTACTCTGTTCATGACAATCTTTCTGTTGCCAGAGACACTTGACCTGTGGTTATCACCTGGTTTAAAAGGGACGAACAAAACTTCCAGTCTTCCTTATGCTGCCTTATGCATGTATTTTTGTTCAAATATATCACTGATAGACAGTTAAGTAGCCTGAGCTTTCTGCAACATATCTTCCAAGTATGCTCATCACCCTGCAAGGCATCCTTCTGTTGCAAGTGCCTACAAAAGCTTCCCAAACTAAATTTGTCAATGTCAGGTTCCCTGACTGCTTACAATCTATTTGGTCTCATCAGGACTCAGTGTGATAGTTGGAAGAGCCACCAGCATGTGCTCTGTATTTCCTTGCCTGCAAGGAATATCTGGATGTGATCTGAGAGGAACTTCTACTTCTTAATGCTGTGTAGTGATTATTCCCATCTCAGAAGGGGCAGGCTGAGAAATCCTACTCTGTAGTTAACCTACTGGTCACCAGTACAAGCAATCTCACATGCTCAGAACAGATGGTCAATGAGAAAACACTCCATATTTCATGTAGCTTTGCAAATCTCCAGAAAATTAACAGACTGGTGTGAAGAACCCTGCCAGTTTTGTGCCATGTGCTGAGTGCAGCAGATTTCTGATTGTGAGCAGCTGGTGGGATCACTTCAACATCTGGGGGTCTGTCCTGTGAGCAGGATGCAGCCTGATGTGCTGCTGCTGCTGCAGTGGCTCACACCTCACTGCGGCTGCCAAACCCAACTATGAGAGCAGGGCTTGATCCCAGGACCACGCTACAACCAGGAAAATTTTTCAGCCATTCTAAACAGGCATTTGGCACCTGAATTTCCAGCCAAGGTGCTGTTTGGAGACACAACTGAGGAAAACTAATAACTGAGGTAGCAGAGGAAGTCCAGTTATCTTAATTTTGGTCTCTTCATACACCTTATCTACAAGACTTGCACCTTGAATCCATTATTTTTGGGAAGACTTGATCCCAAACTTTTGCAGAACTATTTAGAAATTCATTAAAACCTCAAAAGAGACACAAGCTTGTTAAATGGCACACTCTAAAACTCAGCCAAGTTTGAAAGAATTTGTATGTCTTCATCAATGGCTTCACCATTTTGACCCATTTGATCCTACAGCTATCATTATTTTAGTGTTATTAAGTTAATAAAAACTATGGCCACAGCATGATGTGCTGTTAGCATGATCCAGATATTTATTGTTCTAATTCTTAGTGTTTCTAATAGTTTGGTTATAATGGTGGATTATGATAGCAGTCAGAATTATAATAAATTTGAGTTAAGCCTTTAACTGCACTGTTCCAAGTGTTTATTAATCAACATGCTTATCCAGTTGGTTTTTTTAATGTGGTCTTATTCTCCTTGCAGCAAGTGCAACTTACTTGCATGTGGAGTGAAAGACAATCACTGTCATCTAATATAAAAGCAAGTGATTGACCTCCACCACCAGAACAGCCAAACAGCTGATTTGGCTTGCAGTGGGACTGGGATGGAGCAATGCATACTTCAGCTACAAAGTACACACCTAAATGCATGAAGCAGGACAGGGAGCGCCAGGAATGCCACTCAGAGTCATTTGTATGTGAAACAACGCTTGTACTTTCTTGTTGGGTATCTGCAAGTAGATCTGGTCTCTTGGTGTAAATCTGCTGTAATTTTCACCTGCATTGAACAAGTGCAAGAAAACCTGTAGGGATTGAGACTTTCTTGGGTTTCTAATACAGGTAGGTTTTCCAAGAAGAAATAACAGAAGCTTATTGAATCTAGGACCAAGTTCCTTGCCAAATATTTTATTCCTCCTCTGATCTAAAAGCTTCCTACAAGTACTTTATATTGGAAAATATATTAGGTATTGAGAAATCTGACACCTATTCCTATCATTCCTTTCAATCTCATCTGAAGTTTTTAGAATTATATTTGACATTAAAATTCAGTGTGAGGTAGAGTTCAGATAGAAAGTACAGCTGAATCAGTTGTAGTTTCTTAAAGAAAAGCAAATAAAAATGAAGTAATATAACAAGTTTAGACTGATCTCATAAAGGCATCTGAAAAGCATAGTTTAAATAAACAGATAAATGCATGATGTTTTCCGTACAAAATTCACTCCCATTCATCCCATAATAATTCGTTTTCTTTTTAATGTAACAAAATGTTTGTAACACCCACACCACTGCCTTCAATTCCTGTGTAACACAGCATCAATTACACTCTTTTCAGAGAGTTGTTTTTTTACTTCATATTTTGCTGCAGAAGAAATTATTAATATCTTTCATCTAGGCATACTCTGTGTGCTGTTATAATGTTGTTATCCAAAACAGATTACAGAAGCAGGTTCATCAGCTGAACAATCTTATGGTCTCAAAATATCTTTTTCAGTATTGGAGAAAATTGTCTGCTTTATTAATGGCTGCTGTTTACCTAGAGTTTTTCTGCAGAAAAAATAATACAGCTATATTGCTCTCTCTGTTGCAATATAAAGTATATTTTCATGGAGATAATAAAGAATAGATACTGTTCTTTATCATTTATTGTATCTCCATTATCAAGGCAAGTCCCAGCTGAAGTAAGGACCTCAGTGTACTGGACTACAACCATGGAATAATATTTTTCTCCCATGTATTTTACCCACCTGTCAAGTATATTCCCTTTCAGAATACCTATCGAGAGAACAGAAAACAAGGATGCATTCAGTGTCTCTGTTCAAATGAGAGGCATTGTTATTTATTTCAAAGGGACAAATATGAGTTTGCATCAAAGATTTTACTAGTGTCCTTTGTTACCTCTCTATTTAGGCAGAGGCAATAGTTTTTAGTACTTTTTATAGTTACCATTGCAAAAGCTCCTATTTTGGTTTGAAATGTACATTTGAAAGCAGCATTTGCTAACATGCCTTGATAGCCAAAAAGAATTTTAAGCACTTCAAGGAAACGTATTTTATTTCCAAACAATTGCTGAAAGGTGATGGCCAGATTTTACCAGGCTACATTCAATTCAAGGTTAAGTCTGTAGGGCAAAGATCACTTCAGGCAACTTTTATAGTCCTTTCATATGAATATAGCATTTCTCAGCGGAAATTAAAATGAATTTATGAAAAATTTTAAAAAATACTGTAAATAGACACTGATGTTCCCTTAAATCTGCTAAGTCATGTTCGTCCTGCTGTTATATCTCTTTCTACTGATTTTATTTACAGTTTCATTCTATAGATAATTGCAGGAAAGAGAGCTGAACAAATAACATCTGTAATAAGGGATTGTTCAGATCTTTTCATATTTGCCCCAAGTAATTTTGGAACCAATTTTAATGGGAAGAAAACATACAAGGAATTTCAGTTGGGAAACGCAGAAGTGTTTGCTGGATGTGCAGTCACGTAACAGCCAGGGTTTGTTATAGCACTCTGGAGAAGAGATACTCTAGTGCATGATAACAAGGAAATTTATTCCAAGGACCTGAAGCGCTAAGGTTGTAGTTCAGATTAAGCGAAGCCAAGCCAAATTAAATTTTTTCCATTCTCTAGTGTAGGAAGTCTGTAAATTTAACATTTTTTGATGAAATTTTGTCACTTTGCAGGTCTTTACTGACAGTTAAAATCCCATTTTTCCAGGAAAATGCCTAGACAGGTCCAGGAGAAAGCAGATCTTAGAGCCACACACTGACATATTCAGGGAAAATCAAGTGTTAAATAAACATGCAGTGTGAGTACACACTCACCCAGGAAATGACTAGTAACTGTGACTTGGCCCAGCAATGTCAGCTGCAGGTATGAGAAGATGATGTTTCAGTATGAGAACTCTTATCAGTCAATCTAGGGATAAGGCAATTTCCAGAATAAAATAATCCAAGAGATTTCACGAGCCGATTTCAGGAAATCATTATATGTTCATAAAAATCTGGGGCGGGGAGGGGAGAGTGTGGGTGGCTCGGATCAAAGGCTAAATCTGTCACAAAACATATAGCTGCTACTCCTTCTACTGCCTCAGATATAAAGTAGTTTCATTTACAAGATATTGAGGATATCATTAAACTCCCTTCTGGAACAGAAGTTGCTCTTCCTCTGCTCATTTGACTGTTTGTGTATTATCATTTAGTAATTCCAACACAAATATTTAACCATAAGGAAATGTTGCAAGGAAAATATGATTTGTGCACAAAATGCTTCAATTTAAAACAGAAACACTCCTCCTTTGACAAGGTTAAATGCAACTTTTAACACTCAAAGGATGCCAGCAGATAAAACACTGAAATAAAAAGCAGGGAGCCAAAAGACACATATGGAGTTAACAATGCTCCTTAAAAATGCAGTGGAGGGGACTGGCTTTCTCACACATGCCTTCAGTAAACACTGCAGCGGAGAGGGCTTTAGCCCAGGTTTCTAGGATGGGAAACAGCAGCTGCTTTGCCCTGGTGTCTTGGTTTTGGCTGGGAGAGAGTCAATTTTCTTCCTAATAGCTGGTACAGTGCCATGTTTTGGATTTAGTATAAGAATAATGGTGGTGACACACTAAATGTTGTTGCTGCTAAGTAGTGCTTACCTCAGTCAAGGACTTTTTAGCTTTCCATGCTCTGCCAACAAACAGCTACAGGTGCTGGAAGGGAGCATGGCCAGGACAGCTGACCTGAACTGGCCAAAGGGATATTCCATACCACAGAACATCAAGTTCAGTATATAAACTGAGAGGAATTGTCTGGGAGAGGTGATACTGCTCAGGGACAAACTGGGCATCAGTGGTGGGTGGTGAACAATTGGAATGTGCATCACTTGCTTTGCTTGGGTTTTATTACTCTCTTTTCTTATCTGACTTTTCATTGCTCTTGTTATTCTTATATTTTACTTTACTTCAGTCATTAAAGTGCTCTTATTTCAACCCATGCAATTTACCTTTTTCTGATTCTCTCCCCATCCCATGAGGGACAAGAAGGGAAGGAGAGAGAGAGGGAGAGAGGGAACAGCTTCATTGGTACTTAGTTGCCAGGTGGGGTTAAGGCATGACAGTCCTCTTTCAGAGGACTCCCTTTTGCATTGGCTGCTCCCAAGCAGACTGAGTGTATTGGGGTTCGTCCTTGAGACTGGTGTGATGGGTGCTCCTGAGTCCAGCCAGATATGTGAGCGATGGTTGTGCTGAGCCTTGTGCAACACCATGAGATGGTGTGTTTCACTGTACACCAAAATCTGGGTCAGAACTCCCTGAGGCAGTACTCTGACCTCTGCTCTTCACCTTCCAAGTTATTTGCATCCCAGCAGGACATGGTTTAACATTCAGTTGGCTGGGGAATTCAAAGGTTAAACACAGTTACAAGAAACTGTTTATCTCAAAGTCTTCTTTACAGTGGAGTTGTCTCCTTTCCACTCCAGGGGAGATGCTATCATACTTGTAACTTTGAATTGCAAAGGAAGAAGATGGATAGGGGCTACAAGGTGCTGGGAGTGGACCCAATCTCTTCCACTATTCAACAGCTGTGATTTTTGTGGTAACCCACACAAATCAACAAACCATTCCTGATTCTGACCTGCTCTGTACTTGTGCACCCACACATCAACCCACTTGCACTGCTGGATGTAAACCACACCCAGTCAGAGGTGAATTGGCCTGCTTATTCAAGTGCAAGCCCTCTCCAAGGCAGCATGCACACCAGAACAGTGCTTGGACTGGTTCAGTTACTTACACACTGAACAGACATCTTGGTGCCATCTACAAAGAGGGTGCACAGGGGTGTAGCCCTGTCCCCATGCAGAGCAGCAGGGGCTGCAGGCAGCCTGGAGGCAGTGGGGCAGTGCAGGAGCAGGATGCGTGCACGCAGACAACACTTGCTCGCACCAGGACAGACTCAGTCATACCAGAAACCTCTGCTTTCACTTAAATGTCATATACCATTTACAAAAGCATAAGGTGTTTTATATTAATTCTGTATGCAGGCACACAAATGCATGTGTGCAATACAGCTGTTTTAACTTTCCAACAGAGATAGTTCTTTCCCTGTACTGGATAAGAAGCAGCCCTGGGTAGCTTTGTTTTCTCTTATACTGCATTAAAACTTTGCTATTCAGATTGAATTTTAGTGTGAATCACATGGTCATGTTGATGCTTCAGAATGTAAGTGCAGAATTCTCTTTTGGCTTTAATGGCATTTATGAAAGAAATCAAAAGAACGTGTTCAAATTTGAAATGTAATATTTTGCCTTCTGGCTATTTTTTAAATTTTTATTTTATTTCTTCAAAAGGAAAAGAAACAACAGTCTGAAGAGATTTACATGGAAAAATATCAAAAGATCCACCACCCTGGAGGAGATCATCACATACCATTTCTCTCTGTTGTAAAGGCAACAGTTTTCTGCATAAATTTTGCTGTTGTTTTTATGGAATTAATCTCTATTTTATTGAGAGCATTCTGAGCTCATATAAACTTTTTTTTATACAAGATATGCAACTACCCTGTTAATGGTTATAAGTGATATGCAGAGACACTGAGAATTTGCTTGGAAGAGATAGAAGAGAAAGAATACATATGACTCATACATGTATTGAGCATTGTGTTTCTACACAAGGTAACTGCCTAGAAGCCTGCGAAGCATAAGCTGCTTAGATCTTATGTTCTCTTTCACAGGGAGCCCATGCCAGCTCTGTACCTGGGCAGCATGGAAGAAATCAAGTGCCACCCCAGTCTTTAGAAAGGGCAAGAAGGACCCAGGAAACTACCAACCAGTCAGCCTCGCCTCAATCCCTGGAAAGATGATGGAGTGCCTCATTCTAGAGGCCATCTCTATCCACTTGGATGACAAGATAGTGATCAGAAATAGCCATTGATTCACTAAAGGTAAATCATACTTGACCAACCTGATGGCCTTCTATGATGAAACAACTATCTGGACGGATGATGGCACAGCAGTGGATATTGTCTACCCTGAATTCAGCAAGGCTTCTCAGTGGTGCCAAGCAATAGGACAAGAGGCAACGGGCAGAAACTGATGCACAGGAAGTGCCACCTGAATATGAGGAAGAACTTTACTGTGTGAGTCACTGCACAGTGGAACAGGTTGCCCAGAGAGGTTGTGGAGTCTCCCTTGCTGGAGGCATTCAAGAACTGTCTGGATGCAATCCTTTGTTATGTGCTCTAGGATGGCCCTGCTTGTGCTGAGAGGTTGGATCTGATGACCTACTGAGGGCTTTTCCAACCTGACCCATTCTATGATTCTCTGATTTCTTCAGGGTAGCCTTGGCTGAGAGCACTTCAGTTTAACTGAGGAGAAGCAACAAACTGGGCTTCAGTGCAGGTCATGGGGAGATTATCAAGAAAAATGTTGGATATTTCCTCTGACAACTCTGTTGTGCTGACACCTGTATTATTTCATTTCACTGTGACCATAGCTGCTACCCAAGCCATCAAAACTAAAACCACACGCACTGCAGCTTGCCTTCACTGCTATCTTTGGTATACCAATTATCACCAAATAAAGGACAGAAGACATGATTATGTCCTAATCCTGTCAGTGTTGGCATATCAGTAATTTTACATGGGTGAGCAATCCTGGCAAGCTGTCTTATAGAAATTTATTTGGATTTATGCATTCTTGCAGTATTACTATTATGATCCAATAATTTTATTTTTCCAAATTTGTGTTCGAGGTACAATTGATGATGTGTGTGTTAGCAAACAACAGGAAAAGATGAGTACCGAAGGAAGCAATATGAGCCCCTATTTTTGATGAATTACAATCACCAGGACTTTTTATAAAAATTACTATTTAGTTAGAAATTCACAGTCAAGTGCTTAACTCCAGATCTGAAATAAAACTGTGGGTACATGATGTAATTGCACTGTTTCTCAAGAGCTGCTAAGCACACACAAATTTTTCTGAAGCTAAGAAGTGGCTGTAGCCAAGTGGAAGAACTTTCTAAAAATCAGGTTTGCTATCCTTGGCAGCTTCAGGAGCAGTTGGAAGCAAGTTCTAACCCTGTAGTTTCTGTGAAGCTCTTATGGCTGTTTTTTTTGCAGAGTAACAGCATCAAGGTGGCTTAAATGGATATGAATTTCGTGTAGTAACATCTCCATAATAATGTTTAATAAATGGCTCTAAAATTACAATGCTGTTAACTTCAAGAGTATTTACCATAACCAACCAAATCACCCTTTATTTATTAAATCAGTGGTTCTCAAACTTCTTTTTCACCAAGAATTAGAGTCTTTGCTGAAACATTATTATGGAAGTAAAAATGGCATTATTGTGGTAATAGTTCAAAATTATCATTATCAAAATTCTGTATTACTTCATTAATATCTTTATGATTGCTGAATGCCTTTTCCACTTCAACCCTCTGCTGCCCCATTTTAAAATCTCAATCATTTTTCCCTATGGGGTAGCTGCCACCTCCCACAAACCACTTCTCACCAAGTCTGAGCATTTAATTCCTTTCCCAGGAGGGGCAGGGACTTGTTTCCTGTTCCCATCCTTGGGGGGATTTCTGGTCATTTGAAGTTTGTGCTCAGGGAAGAGACACTGCCTTGAGACAAAGCCTTGAAAAAGAGCTATCACATGAAAATCATGGGGCATGGTCACTGCTCTCTTTGGGTGAGCCCCCTGAGCACTCACAGAGAGGGGCAGCAAGCTCAGCATACTGCAGTGCCAAAGAGCAGCTTCAGTCCCTAGTTAAAAAAAATGTCTGGATGTGGACTCTCACTGAATGGCTTTAGGGCATCTAGAATAAAATGATAATTGTATGTGTGAGCTGTAATCCTGTGTCACAAAATCCCCTGTGAGGAGCACATGAAAACAAGCTGGGAAACAGACTGGCACAGTGTCACTGTTTACCTTAAACCTGTTTGTTTAAACCCAGGGAGTGGCTGGTTTTCACTGAAAGTCCTAACAGGTCAAATTTTCCCAACAAACTTCTCTCAAAGAGCTTCACTACTGAAAACCTGCTACATTATTGTAGCAAACAGGGTCGGAGAGATACCTTCTTATCAGCATTTTTACGTGCTTCCAATGCAGTTGCACGAGCCTTTCCAACCAGCTTTGAATTTCAGGCTTCATCAGATTTAATGGAACACCATAGCTTTCTTTGTGGTGTCAGCGCTTTTCTTCGGTCTCCTCTTGAGCTTCAGACTCTTTCCCTGCTATCATGACAGCAAACTTTTTGACCCTGACTTCCAGGGCCACATTTCTCCCTAACAGCTGCTGAAATGGAGGTCTGCAGGGTAGTTTTGAGCACTGTCAAGGGGAGTATCTTACAGTGCTCCTCACACATCCAAATTTTTATTATTAAATGTACATGTATGTGCGGCCAGATTTCACTAATGAAGATTTGGGAGGGGCTCTCCCCATGTGGGTGAGCCCTTCCAGCCTGTGCAGTGGATTTTTTAGGTGAGGCACAGTGTGCACAGAACTGGCCCCACCCTTTGACTCCTAAGGTTCATGTGCCATGGCCGAGCGAGCTTGGACAGTGACAGTGAAGTCCTCGGAACTGTCACAGCCCCCGGTACTGACCGGGGCTGACCCTGCTGAGCATCCGAGATGTGACGGGATGGGATGGCAGGGAGGCTTGAACTGCCAGGGAATGGTCCCCACTGAGACTCAAACTCAGGTCCTTGGGATTCAGAGTCCAGAGTGCTCTCCTTTACACCACGGGACCACCCATTATTAAATAAGTAACACATAAATATGGACAATCCATTTCCAGATTTTTCTTAATCACAAGTCTTTTTATGGAACCCTAAATTCCTGTAGCTCAGTAGGTCCTGTTGTAAAAATGCTAATGGAGATATACTGAAATCCATGGAAGAAATCAATTTTTGGCTTGGGATAGCAAAGAATGGGCACAAAGGACCAAGGACAACAGTTTAGCTGTGAGCAACGTTCTTGTTTTTTGGCACAGGTAGATGGTTGTGTGAGGGTTGGAGCTTCTGAACCTGGGCTGATCAGCCACCTAAACTGCCCCACCACCTTCACTGCCAGCCCCATGCTGCCCCTGTGAAGGAAAGCTGCAAACAGCAGCAGAGCTACTTTAGTCTTGTCTTCAGGGAGACCAGAGTCAGTTTTACCTAGTCTGGTGTCAAGTACACAACTGCACTGCATCCTGGGAGGATGCAAGATTGTACCAGCCATGAGTTGCAAGCCCCTGCTGCCTCCCTGCTTCAGACAGGGCTTCAGGAAGGGGCTCACGTGGAGGGTAAAGGAGAATGAAAACAGAGGACAAAAGGAACTCCCCTGCACCACAGTGAGAATTGTTTTCAGTGGCGGAGATTAAAAACAACTGGTGACAACCAGCATTAGGTCATGGCATGCCAATTATCTACTCTCATTACTTAAATGTATTTGATGTGTGTGTTTCACTCTCAAAAGGGGCTACAGCTCCATAGAAATAACTAAAGATATGTTTAAAAAATACTTAACATTAAAAAATCCCTGTAAATACAGATGTTCAATCACAAATAATTATATTTCCAGAAGGTCAGCACATTTATTTTATGTCAGCTATTTGGTGGAAGATTATGATTCTTGGTTTATTGGTTTAAATCTGTTAAAAAGCATCTTTTCTATCTGGTTTCTTAGGTTGTTACACACAATACTTGAAAGACCATGACCCATAAAAGTCAGAGGTTAATTTGCTTTTCAGATACATCAGCTGCAGTAAGCAGGTTGTGCAGATTGCCTATTGTTGTAGCATTGTGTGTGCTTAAGACATTTCCCATGGCTGCCTTAGCCACGGAAACAGGGATGTTCAGACAATCCTGTTTGAACTTTTTGCCCATCAGCTTGTTCCAGAGCTGAACTAACTTGCCCTTGACACAACCTTTTCAGACTGAGCCTCCAGTTTTTTTGCAGGTTTTTTTTGTGGTTGGTTTTTTTGTTTATTTGGGGGGTTTGTTAGTTTGGTTGTTTGGGGTTTTGTTGTGGGGAGTTTTTTGTTGTTTGTTTGGGGTTTAGGGAAGGGGATTTGGGGGCCCTTTTTTGAGAACATCTGAGGTAGCCATGGTTTCTGCAATCTGAGAAAATCCTTTAAGTTACCCTGGTTGCTGTATTATAGCACAACTGAAATGGGCCCAGTTCCCAATCACAGCAGGATGGCCATACCTGTCACACTGTTAACGCTGTCAGTGCGTGAAGTCTGTCCCTTGACTGGCAGCACTGTATTAATTAACTGAATTAACTCCTGGGTTTTAGTCACCAGTTTGGTTCAAACTGGGAGAAACTGTCACATTTTTGTGTCTTTAGGAAGAAGCATGAAAAAACTATTCTGTTATTATTATCAATAACAATTATAATAGCATTTTTAAAACCCACTCTGCAGAAGACTGTTAATAGTCATATCTTCTAATCCATAAAAAATGAGTAAAAAAGATTAATAAGCCAAAACATCCTCAATAAATAAAACAAGATGAGGAAGAATCCATTTAAATAAAACTGTTATGAGCATTAATAAAAGAGACTGCTGAAGCTATAAAAGAAGAGTAGGGAAGAAAAAAAATCAATGTGTTTGTCCAAGCTAAAAATGCTTTAGGTCCCACACTAATAGTGTAGGGTTTTTCAGAAAAAGCAGCAGATACTATAGAAAGAGACCTTTGAGGTATGCTGTAAAAAAAGGGACAAAATTCATAGTATCTTTTTTCACAACTAAACCAGGAGCACTCTCTTTTTCTTACTCTAAAACAACTTAATAAATATTTATATTCTTGCTTTCACCTCTTCAAAAAACTTTCGGAAGTGCCAACAAATTCTAAATATAAGCTTTTGCCTTGTTTGTTCTTCTTTTTTCTGTTGACAAGATTCTGTATAGTAGTTGCACCAACCTGAATGAAAGTGTAATAATATCAGAATGTCATCTATGTGGGAAAGAAGACAGTCAGGCTTACATGTAGGGTCACAGACACCTCATGAGCAACACTGGAAAGAAAAAATAAAGGGGAATGAAGAAAATAGTTTCCTTATTCCTGCTTACAGAAGGTGTGCAGGAATTCAAGAGCTAAATGTAAAAGTAATATAGTTTCTGTAAGTTTCTCTGCCCTCACTTAGGCAGCTGAGACTGTGATTTATGGCAGCATAAAACATCTGGTAAACTCAACCTGAAGTCTAGGAGTCTGGAGTTTTGGCAACTTGCTCAAAAATCCCACTTCCTTCCTTGGCAAAGTTGGCTGAGAACAAGTAACACGTAAGTCCAAGCTGATATTCAAACCTTGAAGTTCTGCCAGAACTGTTCATTTCATTAATTAATTAAAATAATAATAATAAAAAAAGCACTGCCTAACAAAGCACTACCTGACTTCAAGCATGATGGTTAAGGCCTGACCCTGCTGCAGACAAGACTGTGGCCAACCTGAAGCTGAAAGCTGGCACCTGGCTGGCCTGAGCTGCAGGAAAGCTTGTGCAGCAGAGGCTGAAGCCCAAATGTATGAAGAGGATCGTTCTTCATGTTCACCATCTGCTCCTAAGCCACCACTGGCAGACAAGAAGTCCCTGACCCACCCATCCCACTAGCTCTTGAGACAGCCCCATTTAAGGAATGTCTGCATTAAAGGCAGCTAGAAGGTTACTCAAAAATTCCCCACCATGTGGTATATACAAATAACTTCCCTGTATGTTTAACCCATGTTTAACTCAGGCATGAGTTGAGACTAATATTCTAAAACATGCTCTTATTCAGTCTGAAATGGTGAGGTAGTTGAAACCTGTGCCTGTGCTCAGCCAAGTTTTAGTGCTGTCCCTTAACCCTACAAATACCCACTATCCTTTCAACTGCTCATTTTCCTTTTGTCTCTGCATTGCAACCTATTTGATTACTTTCAGCTCTTCTGCTGAGACTGCCGGTGAAAGTGTTGTCACTGCTGACATTTTGAAGCATCTCACAACATCATCAGACCATGATGTTCTTTTTCAGGAGCCAGGGCAGAGAGAGGATATAACAATTTTGCTCCACCTCCCCTATGAAAAGCTGCCCACAGGAGCACATAAACAGACTAATCCCTATTCCATCCCATTATTAGCAGATTTAGCTACAGGCATTAAAAAGGAGCAGATAATGGAAAGTAAGAAGAGACTGTAGAAGCAAAATTGTGAGGAGGAGGATGATGCTATTGTGAAATTATTTTCAGGATACTTGCAAATAGATTCTTGTAGAAAATGTCATTCTGTAGCCTTTGGAAAATGTGGGACTTTTGTGGGCTTATGAGCAGATTATGTTGAAGTATTTATTTGTATTTATATAGATTGCAAGCAGTTACAAGATTTTGTGACACCTTTGCTGCGATTGCCAGTCAATTAAGATCCCGCCTCAGAGCCTTTTCCCTGTCTAGGTGCATAAATGAGGTCTGCTGTCATGCAGCTCATAATGTTGCATTTGTTAGTTCTCTGCTGTGAGAAGGGATATGAACCCACTTTTCTGGCATCAGTACTTTCTCCACACAGCTGTACAGCACACTTTTGAGTAAGGACAGGGCTGCGACAGGGCTCTACTTTGTATTGCCTCCTAAATATATCTGGGA
This sequence comes from Poliocrania exsul, assembly GCA_035041345.1. Taxonomy (NCBI): domain Eukaryota; kingdom Metazoa; phylum Chordata; class Aves; order Passeriformes; family Thamnophilidae; genus Poliocrania; species Poliocrania exsul. Next base: position 32,088,402 of record JAWWLZ010000042.1, on the reverse strand, counting down.
AGGGGCAGAAAGAATGAGTCTGCAAAAGCAGGAGAGGGAGGCTCTGTTCAGGTGTGAGACACTGGGGCTCCAGCCTGGTTAACCAGGTTTTAACCCTGGCTAAAGCCATTCTGACTCAGTACAACAGCTGAGGTCTGAAAATACCTTCTCGGTGAAGTCCTGCTGGTGAGAGACTCTCTAGCTTTCAGAACCCTAAAGTATAGATTTTGGCCATTCAGCATGACCAAAACCAAAGGTAATTCTCCACATATATTGTTAAGGGTGGGGAAGACAATTTCTGAATCCAGTTTCTACCTGCCCTCCCAGGGCTCCTGCTGTGTGCATGTTACATATCAGCATGAAATCCATGCATGCAAGTTTCACCTCTAGTTTCACACTAGTCTAAAAGAAACCTTGTATGCTTTCTTGTCCTTTCCGTGCCCCCAGCCCACAGTGTGCTTCAGCAGGTCTTTGATACAGGCAATGCTGAGGAGGACCTGCAGACAAGAAGCACTACGCCATGAAAGGTGGATCCAGCTGTAGCCCATGTAGCTTTACAAAGCAAAAATTCTCACGAGTTTTTGTCACCTTGTGATTAGGACAGCGATGGAAAAAGAACATTTTACCCTAAATTTCATGCTGGAGAATAAAATATATGGGGGTTTGGCCCTGATACCATTTTGTTCATTTGGACTCTCTGGGTAGCAGCCTTCATTGGGACTACCCAATTCATGCTCTATGGGGGACTTGACTGGAGCACAAAGCCTTGGGACTATCACACTAACCACATTCTGCCAGAGATGCTCTGTCTGACATTCAGTCACAGAGGTCTCTCAAAAGGAAATCCATGTGTGAAATTAATATTGACTAGAGGATGATACAGTAGAAATCAGGTATAGCAGAGGAAATACGTCACTTTAATTATTGCTAGTATTTATATATTTTTAAATTTTATTAGGGCTTCTGTATGCAAACTGGCAGAAGCAACAACAACTTCCATCTCATCATCTCTGACAAGCCTAGAAATGCTGGGGGTTGTTGCAGGCACAGACAGGAGTTCTGGTAGTGTGGGAAATAGGATTGATGTCTTAATAAGTGGCATTTTGTCCTACACATCATTATGGTGCCTCAGGCACTGTGCTTCTGAAGGGCCTTTCTCTGGAGATAAAGAGCTTCCTCATGCTTATTAAAGGTCACATAGTCCTTTTGAAAAGGTAAGAATAACTTCATTGATCACCACATGACACGATGATCTTCCTAAGTAAAATCATACACAAAAAAAAGGATTTAAGTATTTTTTCTATGGGGGATTAATAGAGAAGTACAACCAATTTTTCCTTAAAAACTTTTTCCCCCTGCATATACAGTTTCATCACCATAATGTCAGACACCTATTCTGACATGCTCTCCAAATTCATTTGGTAGCTGAGCTCATACCTGTGGATATTCTCTACATCTATGATAACATGACGCAGAAGTTCGTGTCTGCAGAAATGGTGCGTTCATCTCACATTAGACCTAATTCTTCTCTCACCAAAGTCTTTGGAAGCTTTTCCATTGCTTTTATTCAAAGCATGAATAGCATAGGAAAGAAAACTTCAAGTGAACAAGCAACATAAGGTATAAACAGGGTAGAAGCTGGTAAGAGTTACACTGTTGAAATAAATTGCACATTCCTATGAGACAGAACCCCGAGTATTGCCATATTCCACAAAATAAACAAAAAATGGCCTGCTTCAGAAATAATTTTTGTGATCAAAAAATATTTAAACACATCGAGTCAATGCACTTTCATTGGATACACTTTCAGCTACTTCACATAGTATGCTCTCTGCTCAAGTACTCATGAGCCAGAGCCAGAGTCTTCACAGCCAAGCGGATATTTCATTTTGCACATTTTTCCTTTATTTAAAGCAAATTTTGTTACAGTTCTTTTAAAAAGTGGCTAGAAAGGCAAAAAAGAAGATACAAGGAAATGGAATGAAGATGCATCAGGGGAGGTTCAGACTGCATATTAGGGAAAGTTCTTCACTGAAAGGGTGCTTGGTCACTAGAACAGTCTCTCCAGGGAACTGGTCACAGCATCAAGCCTGTCAGAGGTTAAGGAGCATGTGGACAATGCTCTTAGCCATTTGGTTAATTTTAGGTTTAGTACTGCAAGGAGCAGAGAGTTGGACTCCATGATCATTTTGGGTTCCTTTTAACTTGAGATATTCTATGGTTCTATCTAAAAGTAATACCAACAGAGATTGTGTGGTAGCCCCAAGCATTTCTTTGCTGACTTGAAGTATTTGTCTCCTTTCCCCTATATTGTGGGCAATAAATTGATAACTGCCACTCAGAGGGATCTCAGAAGTGTGGAGAAATGGGCTGACAGGAACTTACTGAAGTTCACCAAGAACACATGCAGAGTCCCACAACTTGGATGATGTCAACCCACACTGAGTGCTGACTGTTAAGAAGGCATTGTCACGGGAAAGGGTCTGAAGGTCCTGGCAGACAGCAAAGTTCGAGAATCAGCCACCATTGTGCCTTTGCAGCAATAAAGGTTAAACACACATTGGAGTGCACTAGCAATAGTCGAGGGAAGTGATCATGCCCAACCAAATGGCACTGGTGAGACTGTGTCCAATTTGGGGCTGCCCAGCCAACCTACTGGAGTGAGCCCAGCAGTGGGCCACCAAGGTTGTTGCAAGAAGATGATGAGACAAATGGATTTGTGCAGCTTTTAGAACTCAAGGTTAAGGGGAAAAAACCTTACTTCTGTTTTCATCTACCAAATGAGAGGGTATAAACAGGAAAGAATCATATTCTGAAAAGAGAACGGTGATGAGAGGCAACAGATACAAACTGCAACAACAGAAATCCCAAATGGATAGTGGGAAAAAAAATTAATGGATGGGTAGTTGAAGATCAGAACTGCTACCCAGAGAGGCTGTGGTATCTGCATCCTTGGAAATGAAAACTTGACTGGACAAGTTTCTGGACAATGTAACATAACTTTAAATTTAGCCCTGTTTTGACAAAGAAGTTGGAGCACATGATCTTCAGAAGTCATTTCCAATCAAAATTATTCTATCATTGCATGAAAGTTTAGAGTGTTTTCTGTGTAAATCTGTTTTCATCATGACTAAAATGCTCTTGAATTTGTTGAATGCCAAATATGATGCATGGCAAGGTGACAAAACATAATTCAGATGCTTCAAAGAGCTCACATGAATGTGTTCTGGCCCCCACACATCTTCACTAGCTCCCCAGCATGGTTAGCCATTCAGAGAGAAAAGTATATTTATCCCAATGTCACAAATAAGTTTACATTTTAAGAAATTCCAATGTGTCTTCTTTCCTTTGCATTACTTATGGGATTGCAGAAGGACAGAGAGTTGGTTTTCAAACATTTGCACAGAGAATTCAGCTTCAAAATTTTATTTGAAGTCAATATCCAAATCTTTAGAGCTCTACCCACCGCCAAAGCAAAATGTCTGGCTTGGACCAGATGGACCACAGGCTAGGAGATGTGGGGAACTTGCCCAGGCCCTGCCATTACTTCCTTTGAGAAGTGAGGCTTTACCTCTGACTCAAAAGTGAACATGATCCTGTTTCCCAAAGAGAAGTGAAATCAAAGCATATCTATATTTTTCAGTATGAGAGGCCATATTGCACCTGCTGTACTGTTATATCCTTACAGCATTTTTGTGCCAGAGGCAAGCATCCACAGAATTTCAAACAGCACACAGATCTGTTTTGAGTGGTGAGCTGTTAAACTGTCTCCCCATATGTCTGATCTGAGCTTTTCCTTGTCATCTAGCAGAGATAGTCATTTAAACACTAACAAGACCACACATACTCCCTTACATTTCTCCCTCATGTTTTGTGCAAAATACTGACTGCAGTGTGGGGCCAGAGGACAAACACTGCATCCTCTCTGAGTTTTAGTCTAAGATATTTTTAAAACCCTTTTGATCCAGTAAACAGTGAAGCTTTTCCAGGAATATACTTCATATCCTGTGAGGGGCAGAGGGATACATGTCAAGTTCTGCTCATGTTCCTCTTCTCACTCTGGTCTTCTCCAAGTGGCAGGTCCATTAAAACCTTAGTGAGGGAAATGAGCGCTGGAGTGCCTGTCTGATGAAAAAACACGGGTCATCCAGCAGACAAAAGATAGTGTAAAAAGATTGTTCTCAGGTGGAAGGAACTGGGAATGAACTGGAACTGGACAAGTCAAATATGGTTCCAGCCACCAAACAGAGTGGCTAAGGGGCTTTGGGAATCTCACCACCTCAGACTTGTCTTTATGTGGAATGTCTTAATGTAGATGAACAACCCCAAGACACGGGGCTTATACAAAAAAAAAAAAAAAAACAAAAAAACAAAAACAAAAACAAAAAAAAAAAAAAACAACAAAAAAACCCCAACACCAAACCAAAAAACACAACTCCCCAATGAAAACAAGTCAGAAAACAACAACAACCACTACCCCTCAACTGGGTTTTAACAGGCTTTTTGTTTCTTTTTTCTATTTTAATTTTTTTGTTTAAAGTAATGACCTCTGCAACATAACCAGGAAGCAAAGCAAAGCAAGCAGAAATACATGCAAGAAAGACCCACAAGGTTTCCATTATATTGTAATTGAAATGAGTTATTAGTGTCAAGTGTTTTTTTGACCCAAGAGAGGTTTACTGTTCCTCAAAACACTTATAATATCAACCCTGGAAATGACTAAAAAAGAGATAGGAAAAATAATTACCTTGTCCCAAAGGAGATGTATATGTAATATTTAATTTGGGATAGATATTTTTCCAACTCTACTTCAGGAGGCACTTAAGACACTCGTAGCATCCCTGTTCATTAATCTATTTTTGACTCTGTAGACTTTACTAATAGACAGCTTTAACATAAAAACTTGTGTCACAATATCTTTACATTGCTCATGCCTGTACAAAAGGAACCTGGAGCACAGGCATTAAATGAACTCGGCTCTCCAGATATTGTCTAATAACCAGAAACTGAACAAGCTCACAAGGCTTACTCTCAAAAACTCTGTAACTGTGTTCAGTGGTATGCCAGCTGGTTTCTAGTATGAGCCAGAGTGATGACAGCTGATCATCCCCACTAGGCACATATGATGACTAACTGGCTTTCTCCTGCTAAGTTCTAGTACTGCACTGCACTCATGGCTTGCTGTACCTACCTGCTCCATTTTGCAGGTCGCTGCCTTTCAGAGAGACACAGCTACCAGGAGTGCTGCAGCATCGCAGGGCACAGACAGAGCCTTGCTACAGAGGACAGACTTCCTACATACTCTCGTTGCATTCCCTTCAAACCTGTTTTCTTAAAGCTTGGCATGCCCAAACGTGCAACCTTTCTGCACATTTAGGTGACCACCATGTGCAACAGACCTCTAGAATTTATTTTTTTAAGAGTATGACATAGTCAAAATGACTAAGAGAAGAAAGGGTTAAAATATCTCTGTCCTCAAATTTGGAGATGTCTGGGCCTGTGCTTCACGCCAGCACTTTTGCTGCTGACAGTATCCTAAAGGCCCGGTGATGCTCGGAGGCGGCTGGGGCTGCCACTGCCCCACGGTCACCGCCGGCGGGGCTTGTCCCCGGGCAGGCAGCGGGCACACGCAGCGGGCCGGTGGCAGGGCTGTTCCGCCTCTGTCCCAGGTTCTTTCTTCTAACAAATGGTTTCGTGGGGGAAATATCCTGCCCATGTTTAAGAAGCAGAGGGCAGGTAAACCCTCCAAGTGGGAGCCTCGTCCCGCAGGATCAGCGGGCTCTGCCGGGGCTGAGACGGCGCTGTTTCAGCCCAGGGGCAGCAGGGACAGCGCACTGCGGGCGGCGACCTGCGCACCCCGGCGATGGAAACGCCTCCCGGGAGCTCATCCCGGTGCCGGCCGCGGGCAGGACGGCGGGTCGCGGCCGCATCACCGCGGGCAGGCGGGGGCGGCCCCGCCGGGCCCAGGCTCCGCCCGCCGCACCTGCCGCGGGCCGCCCCCGGCGCGGGAGGCGGGCGGGGGCCGCCCGTGCCCGGCGTGTGCCCGGAGCCCGCCGGTGCCGCAGGAGGAGCAGGAAGCGCCCGGCGAATCCAGCCGCGCTATCACATGACTCAGCAGCCGCCGCCGCCGCCGGGCTGAGTTCACCCAGCGCCGCGCCGGGAGGGGGAACCTGCAATGAGGCCGCGGCCCCGCGGCTGCCCCTGAGCCCGCCGTGCCCCCGCCCTGTCCCGCTCGGCCCGGCGCCCCCTCTGCGGGAGCGCGGCGGGCGCTGCCGGAGCCGCCGCCGCCGCCGCAGCGCTGCCCGCGGCGCGCCCCCTCCCCGCCCCGCGGCGGCCCCGGCGCTGCCGGCGGGGGTACTATTATGCTCACGCGGGTGAAGTCCGCCGTGGCCAATTTCATGGGCGGCATCATGGCTGGCAGCGCGGGCGCCGACCCCGGCAGCGACGCGGACTTGCCCCTCCGCTTCCCCTACGGGAGACCCGAGTTCCTGGGACTGTCCCCGGACGAGGTGGAGTGCTCCGCCGACCACATCGCCCGCCCCATCCTCATCCTCAGCAAGGACACCCGGCGCCTGCCTTGGACCACGGGCTACGCGGAGTGAGTACGGACCGCGGCTGCCGCGGCGAGCAGGTGAAGCGCGGCCGAGCCCGCCGCCCTCGCTGCCGGCGCACCGGCGGGGAAAGGCGGCGATGCCGGGGGACTCGCCCCTGGCGGGTGCCGGCGCTACCGGAGGCAGCGGGAGCGCAGCCCCGGCCTGCGCGGCCCCGCGGGCAGCGGGAGCGGCGGGGGAAGCGGCGGGGTGGGCGGCATCGGCGGCGCCTGTGTCCGGCCCTGGCTGTAGCTCTGCACCTGGGTAGCGCCTTCCTGGGAGCCCGAGGATGCGCAGGGTTTGCTGCCCTTGAAAGTGCCCGCAGGAGCCGTCGGTACCCGGACGGGCGAAGGATGGCAAGGGGCAGCACCGGGCTCCTCTACTCGTAGTGACGGCTCTGGGGGCGCAGGGCCCGAAAATGGGGTTCCCGCCGGGATACAGTAGTCTCGGTTCTTGACCCTGGAACGAAAAAGGCTTTTGATAGGAAACTCGGTTTGGTTTGTGCGTTTGTAAATGCTTCCCGCTGCCCAAGGAATAATGAAAAGTGTGCGGGTTGGGACTCCTTCCTTGTGGATCTGGCAGCCGTCGCACTCGCTGGTGGTGGCTGGTCACATATCCCCAAGTGCTTTCCAGTTGGGGAGCCACTTGAGGGACACAAGCCCCAAACTGAAAGAAAAATCCATTGGCCAACCCCAGAGCTGGGCTGCCTTTCCCAGTGGTTTGTTTTCCTTACTCACTCATTCCATGGTATTTACTTTAAAGGGTGTCTATTCAGGACCTGGTTGTAGCCTTGCCAGCCAGGCAAAAGGCAGTGTTCATTCGGATGCATCCAGCTGACAGTGGGAGTAGCTGCGGAGGCAAGGCATGTCCTTGCACTTGATTCCTGGATTGGTAGACACATTATTTTCCTTGATGATAGTAGGGTGAAGGACTCAGTACTTTGTTTCTTTCTGTTAGAGACTTGAGCACGTCTGGTCATTTGTGTTGCTACCAACTCAGAGATTACAGAAGTTCAAGTGAACTAGCTCTTGAAGACTACAAGCTGTTTTGCTATAGTCTCTTCAGGCATACATGAATTGCCCCCAAAACTATTGCAAAATCTACAGTGAAGGCTTCATTTTGTTAATGAGCAATCACTACCTTTATTTAAAAGGTTGTTCTGTCATTTGGGATGCTGAAATTGGATGAGAGAGTTAAAGAATTTCAAATTGGATTGTTCTCAGATTATTAAAGTATTGAGTAGGCTACTGAGCAATTCTCTGGGAACTGTGATTTTAAGTATTTTAAAGTAAGCTTTAATTGTTCTGCTGCTATAATAGTCCTTTAAAAAAACAGTTGGAAGAGGTTCACTGGCTGCCAGATATGGACAACCACTCCTGCCTACGAACTTCCCGGAGACTGTCTAGCAGAAAAACGTGGGTACTGGAAAGTGAAAGTGCAGCTCGACGCTGTTGATGAAACCTGATGTGAGGGAGTGTTTGGACATAAAGTAAATGGCTCTGGTGATTATGAAACCAGAACAGTATACCAGGATTGTTATCAGATACTTGTTACTCTTCCCTCTTACGCTTTGAGCAGTTTGGTTAATTGGGAGGCGTACACTGGCTTTTCTCAGTTCCTATTGTTATGTATGTGAAAAGAGATTGGCCTTTTGCTTTATCTTTGGTGTTTTGGGTTGTGGGTTTGTTTTTTTTCTTTTCCCCTTCCCTTCCGTTCCCGTGCACTTACTGGTTCTAGTGTTGATTGAGCAGAGCTAAGTGAAAGGTAATACTCATCAGAGGGGAAGAACAAGTGAATGTATTACCAGGCTCTTCCCAGAAACCTGTTATTTGAAGGTCCATAATGGGGTTTCATTGTAACCAGAAGATACCAAAATGCTCGCTGTGCAGAAGCTGAGAGGAAAGCAGTGCCACCAAAATTGCATTGTCTTCCAAAGGAAAAGCGTCAATGAATAAAGAAAATGAAGAAATTGTAGACAAATTCAGATTTTGCCATATATGACTTTTTTTTACTCCTACTGAGCTATTATCAGGCTTTCTGAAAATAACGTCAAGATTTCCTTTGAGGTATACGTTGAAACTATGTTTTTCTTTTGGAACAAATTTGAGTTATGTAGAGAAAAAAAATGGCAAAAATACCAGGAAGGTGAAATTCTGAAGTTTGTTGCCTTGGGGAAAGCAGGGCATAAAGTACTTTCATGCTATTATTTAGAATTTTGTTTGTGTCCATATTAGGGAAACTATCAGAGCAATGTTTGCCTTTTGTTACAGTACAAGTAAGAACTTGCAAGAATATTTGGAGGAAGTTTGGTGTCCTCACGAGCTTGTGACATAACACAAAGGTCAGCCATTGAACTCACATTTTACTAGTTTGCTTTGGTATGAAGACATCAGAAAAGATGTGCTATACCCGCAGCATGGCAAAATCCAGTTTCCCTGAGCTATTGCCTTCTCTGCGTTTTCATGTTTTAGCAAATCAGTAAAAGTGATTCCAGTGTTTTGTTGGTGGGAATACTGCTGGAGACAAAGGGATTTTTACTTCTTAAAGTTAAGGAGAGGTTTGCTGCAGTTGTAAAACATGTCAGTTTACACATGATACTGGAACTGCTTGATGTCGTAATGTTTGTGTTTCATCAAAGATGGAGAAGGCGTTTTGGAGTTAGACCTAGTTTCCATGCAGGACTGAAGCAGTCTGAGTCTACAGAATACTCTTGTTTTTTTCAGGGAATTCCTCTTGTTTCTTTGATTCCTGAGGATCAGTATTTCTTACTAAACAATATATTGACAAGGAAACTCACCCTTTTGACTGTTTCTGCTTCCTGGGATCTGTGTAGTATATGCCTGTTCATCTGTCTTGTTCCCCTGGAAGAAGCACTTCTCCTTCTTTCCTTTTTCTTGCTTCTCTTGTACTGAACTTCTTTTGTAATGAGTATTTTTGCAATATTGCTCATATGTGTCGTATTTTTTAACTTATTTTTAAAATTACCTACTTATCTCTATTGTTGTGTACTGAAATGCAAATTAGCCTTTATTTTTTATTATTAGCTTTAATAATGTGATGATTATGCAAAACATGTAGACAGGCAAATGAAATCTTCAAAAACATACTTGGTGCTGGGATAAAACATCATTGCCTCCTGAAATTTCAGTGGGAATCCCATAGGGACTCAGCTTTCCTTAGTCAGTAAGCAGCCTGAAAATTGTCTTCTGCAATGACTGTCCTGCTGTCTGTTCTGCAAGTGGGAGACCTGAGACCTTCAATTTCATTTCACCTCATACTACAGGATGGCAAAAGGCCAGCAGATGTTTCAAAGAGATATTCTTATACCACAGACACTTGTCTAATGATCATCAAACTCCATTGAAGCAAAATGAAAATTGTATCCCGCATCCAGTAAACTTTTTAATTGTCTTTAAAGATACAATTTTATTTATAATTAAACTTTTCCTTTTAATCAAGGGCATCCTTAACACAGTTTTTTGCATGTGGTTAGCTGATATGCATCAGGAATGACCCAGGGAGAAGGTTGTCTGTTAACAAACATTCTTTTAAGTCTGCCTTTAATTCAGAGGACTAAGGAGATTTACTGCTTTCTGAAAAGTTAAGTGCTTTATTTGAGGAAGAGGGCAGTGGAAGGGATCCTGCCTGACACTTTATTTACTTGTTGCCTTCCCTCCCCTTTTTGAGCAGCTGTGCTCCCGAGGCCATTGGGCCCTTTTAGACCTTTCCTTGTCTGAGCCATGAGCTGGCTTCTGAGCTTGTGCATGGATTGCCCTGTTACTGGGAGGGAAATTTCTTCTTTGCTGTGCTGTGTTATGACCACTTCCCTGCAGAGCTGCTGCTGTTAATCTGCCCTCAGCCCCAGTGTTAAATTCTGAAAGTAACTGGTGAATTAGAGGCAGCAGCATAGAGTATGTAATGTGGAGTGGCTCAGATGGTACTCACTGCATCCAAACTCTACCCAGAATATTATTTTTCACCTTTTCCTTTTCTGCTTTTTCTTGTTCCCTCTGTGAAGGTAGAGGATGAACAGGCTGTAGCAGAGCCTTCCTCTCCTGGTTGAATTCCCTTGACTACATATGGCACAATAAAATAGATGCTAAATTTGCAAATGACAAAGAACTAGCCTGCTGCTTATGCTGGTGGAGTTGCAGAGAAACTGAGTAGCATTTTGTGACAGAAAAATGACATTAGTAATTTTCCATTTATTTTGAATGTGTCTTCCTGGTAGTCCAGAATTCAGTACTATAATCACTTTCCTAAGCTGTAAGAATCCTGGGGATGGGACCATAAAAAGCTGATCCTGTGTCACATGCATTCCTCTCTTTGCATTTGCTTTTCTGCTATCTCTTTGGAGAACATCAAAAGGTACTATTAAATACACTTTAGGGGCAGGAGGAAAGGTCAATTTTATGTTGTCTGTGACCTTATGCAAAGGGCACTTTTGTCTGCCTTTTATAATTCCTTTTTTAAAAAAAATAATAAATGAAACTTTAGGTATCTTTGCGGTTCTGAGTTAGAACAGGTTTCCAGAAACTTTAGTTTACTGGTGTGTGTGTTGCTTGGCTTATAAAGTCAATTTATTATCCCAGCGGTGCCTTTTGTTTGATGAGACAAAGTCCAGGCTCTTTTTCCATGATGTTTCATTTCAGAGATACTGTGGTTTCTGTGATCTGCAGGCCTGCAGTAGAAATTACATTTTCTCTGTGTTGTGGTGGCTGCTGACCCATAATAAATGCAGAGTTGTAGGTGAAGTATGATGACTGTGTCCTTCTACAGCATTATTACAATGGCAAGTTGTTACAGTTGAAGATGAAAATGAGGGGGGGAAGTTTAGGGATTTTTTTTTTTCTACTCTAAGTACTGGTTGTTTTGTAAGGCTGATGGTGTTGCATCATGTTTTCTCATGCTGTGTTACTTAGCTTGTAGGAAATGAATGTACATGATAATTGACTTGAGGTTTTTCTCAGTGACCATAAATATTTGGGTGAGTTAAGATAACACAGAACTACTTTTCCACCTGAAGTACCTTTCATGTTCTGTCTAGACTGAGCTATTTATACAAATGTTAAGCATTGTAATAACAATCTGAAGCAGGTGAAAGCTTAACACATCAGTGAGATGAGGTAAACCAAAGCACAGAGATTGCCTGTCCTGAGTTGAACAATATTTTGATATTGGAGCATAGCATAGGGCTTACAGCTGCTGATCCCTTACTCTAATCACCATTGCCTCTTATTAACAGGAGGAAACAGCACAGTCCTGCTCCTGTGAACTGAAAGTACAGTCTTATTTCTGGCAGCTAGTCTTTCTAACCCTCAGCTGGGAGCATGACTCATACACCATCAGTAAACACAGTCTTGTATGTATTGTGTTTGGTACAAATTTCAGGAGGATGATACTCCTGGGAAAAGGAATACCTTTTTAATCTTGTTCTGTTTGGCTATCTCCTCAGGTTAAGTACACAGAAATTATTAATTGCTTCTCTTTTTAAACATTTTAAGAATTGTTTGCAATTCTCTTTGTCTGGATAAAATTATGTTCCTTTATTCTTTTTGTAGTTCAGAACATAAGATTGTGTAGGACCTGATGAATGAGCTAAAAACTGAAGTCCCATACATGTACCTAAAGACAAGTCTTCCTGTGTGTGAATTATTCTTCTATGCATGATAAAGAGTTTCAGTAATCACTTGTCTTGTGTAAGAGCTTATGCTATAGCATCTAATATTTATGTAATGCCTCTAATCTGCCAAGTGCATTGCAAGTAATAATTTCAGAATAACCTTGGAGAAAAATGTATATGTGTAAATGTACTGGTTCCTTCAGGTGAAAAAATGCAGCAGCAAGGATGAGTTTCAGCAAGAGATTTGATAAAGATGTGGCGAATGAGTTCTGAGTTTTAGGTTCTGTGTTTTGACAACACAGTTATTTTTCCTGCCTTTATTTGCTTGGCTTTTCCTATGTGGTCTCTGATTTCTTAGAACACGAGTAAAAGGAGAAAAATAAAAAAGGAAAAAGAAGATAAATCATGTGCTCAGGTATTTTTAATGTTGTCCAAGTTGCACAAACAAGATTCTTAATGAGACAAGTATGAAATTCATCCCTGTAAGCTATCCCATATCGCTAGTCCTTCAGAGACTTAAGGCATGTGCTGTCTCCCATGTTTCTGAAATGCTTGCTTGAGCATGGTCCCAGCTTCCGAAACCAGAGGGTGACCTGTGTCCTCCCAGGTAGCCTTCCTTTGGCCCCTTCTGCCTTGGCCCAGGTGGCAGTTGGCACATGTTTCCTGCAAATGCCCCAGCTTTGTACATTTGTCTTGGTTAGAGCTGCATCACTTGGGAAAGGTGTAAGTGGGAATGGCCAGCGCAGTTAACATCACGGCATAAAGTGATCTGACCGGGCTGTGCCCCTTGGGGTGAACTGCTTTGAGCCTGTGAATGTGATCGAATGAAATATGCTCAGTTTGACCTTGAAAGGAAGCAGTGCTGCAAAGCACAGGTCATTCCTGTGATGGGATCTGTGTGCTACTTGAGAAAGAAATATGGTTTGTGGGTTTAAGGATTGGGTTAAGTCAGCTGAATCCCAAGTAAGTCTTGAAGTGGGGGATCGCCATTAAAGAGTGCAGGGAGATGATTTGGACAGGGCAGACATAACAACTTTGCTGTGGCATGGGGCTGGCATAGGTGCTATATGTCTGCTGGAGCAGTCTTTATGAGGAAGATGGAGCCTCCTGAATCTTAATCTGTGTCCTTTTGGATTTCTGTTCTGCTTGAATTGCTGCTCTAAAATGCAAGAGGTCCTACTGGACAGCAGCACCTTAGTGTTAACTATGTCTTTTGTTGTCTCTGTCTAATGATTTTTTAATTCTTTATTGTTGAACAGAAAGAGAAAGGTGACTTGTAAGACTTGGTTCCCATTGAACCAGTCACATTTACCTGGTAGGGTATGGTTTGGGATGGCCAGCTATAATACACAGTATTATGAAGAGGGGTGTCCTGATCATAGAGGTAGAGAAGGTCACAGTTTCAAGTGCTCAGGGTGCAAAACAGTTAGCAGAGCTGGTGAGAGAAATGCCACCTTATGTTGAACCCCTCCACCCCCCAAATCCAACAGACATGGGGTGGAAGTTTTATTGCATGGTAACTACAGAAGTTCAAGCAGGTAGGAGGTGGCCAGCAGGTCCACTGAAGCCATTTGACTGGTTTTCCTGCTGTCTCCCCCATTCAGCAGCACTCTTGCTGTCTAGTGGATGCTGCCAGCTGTACTTGTAGTTATAAGTGGCAGTGGCTAAGTTGTTGATGCTGTATGAGCTGTTCAATAGGTGAAGCTCCTAAAATGGCTGGAGGCAGGTGTGATTCCTCTTCCCAATACTGTAGGCAAGTGTTTGCAAAGTTTAACATTCTCCAAATAAATACTGCACACAGTATTTCTTTAGAGGGCAGCTGTGCCAGGGTAAAGCCAGCCAAAGGGGATGTCTCTGGTTCTTGATCATAGCATAGTTTAATTGCTGAGGTCTGAGACAGGGAAGGCGAAAAATAACAACCAAGCTGAGGCAGTCAACATTAGCAAGTGCAGGAGGGGATGTGGGCAATGCATAACTGGGGAATGCCAAAATACAGACCCTGCATGTGACTCAGCACTCATGCTGGTTTAAAAAAAAAGAAAATTAAGAAGAATTATTAGTGGGTTGTTACGGGCAGGCAACTTTCTGGCATGAAGCAGGGTGACAAATTAAGAGTTTTGCTCATTGTTTGGAATCTATTTAACACAGGTTTAAGGGGAAGAGAATCTGCTGAGGGAGTCCAGAGCTGCTTGAGGTACAGGGATATGGGCAGTGCTGTGTCCTCAGAGAACCTTTGTGATCAGCCCAGATGATCACCTAAATGCACCTTCTCCTAAATGGTCTTCATCCCCAAGACAAGCAGGAGTCAAGTGGGTCTGGTCCTCTGAAAGAAAAGAGAACAGCATCATGTCAGCCTCTCCTCTGGTGTGGGGTGATCTGTCTGTCCATCTCTTTCACTTGTCATAATGCTACGTTGTCTTTAATTCTATGATCGATGCCAGACCTTGTGAAATGGTCTTCTTGTGAAAGTAGGTCCAAGGTCCTGGTGGTGACTGTTGCATAAAGGTGAATAACCATTTCTAATCTCTTTTTTTTCTCCCTTTTTTCTTTTTGAAGTGCTACCATAAGGTGTAGTCTGTCTTGACTGATTGTTTTTGATGTCATTCAGGCTCTTTTGCAGGCAGTGGTAATGACACTGAAACCGGGATATGAGGTGGTCAGCTTTGCCTCATTTCAGGGAGAGAGGGTGAGGGAAAAGGATAGAAGACCATGTGCTGTTCCTTTCATGCTTTCCATGGTGGTATTCTGCTATAATAAGGAAGAAACAGACTGAGCTTTGATTGCATCTGATGTCCAGCATACCACTGCTTCAGAAATCCTGCAGCAGTGTCCTTGGACTGGCATTAGAGATCTGTGAGATTGTCCTTTCATAGGCATAGCTCTTTTTCCAAAGTCTTTGCAGTTAATTTCTTCTTTTATTTAATCTACTGGTCCCATAGCTAAGTGCCTTTGTGCTGTCCTGTGTACCTACCCCACTGAGTAAAAGTAGAGACAAGAGATGAGTTCTTTCCTCCTCTCTGCCCCACCCCTCACTGAGCCCTTCTGGATTTCCCTGATTTGTTCCTTTGTCCTTTATGTCATGTTATGGTAATTTCTGCTTTCCAAACTCCCTGCAGAGAGACAAAAGAGATCCAGCTTCAGCCAAGTTCTGCAGCAGATCTTTTTTCTCTTTTTCTTTTTTTTTATCCCTGTACCAACATTGATTCATTCAGGCCAAATATGATTTCTCTATCTTTAGGTATGTGTTAGAGACCTCCTCAGAAAGAGATGATGCGTAGGGCACATTTGTAATGCTGTAAAATACCTGTGAGTCAGAACAAGCAATCTGGTTCTTGGTGGAGTCTTATGTTGGAGGTGAGATTGAGGACACATCTCCAGCTCTTACAACTTGAACAACGGTCCATGTTGTGCAGAAGTCTTGCAAGGATAAAAAAAATTATCTTGCAGTTCACCAGATATCCCTGTATTTTCCAGATGTGGCAGGTCACCATGTGTACAGAGATGATGTGAATTCTCATCCCTCAGTTCTTTCCAAAACAGCAGTTTCAACCTGTTACCCAGCCATAAAAAACCTGATACCCTTTCCCTGTGTTAAAACAGATGAGCTACCTGGGCAAGGATTTTGTCCTTTCATTCGGGTGTGGTGTTTAAAGACACAGCTCTTTGAAGGCTAAGAAAAGATCATAGGCATTGCTACTTTAATTTCAGGTGCGTTCTGTTAAGTTTTGGAACAGTTTGAAGGAAAAGAAGGTTAGTGCTGGAAAAAGAAGTTGCCAAAAGTACCACTGATTTTTTTAAAATTATTGTTATCATTGTTCTTTTCCCCTTCTTTCTTGAAAGAAGGTGCTGTTTTGTCACTGATTGTAGACTTTTTGCTTTTTGATTTGTAATCTCTGCTGCTTGTCTATGAGGAGGAGAGAGCAAGAAGCTGTGAACTTAATAGTGAGATGCAAATCTTCCTTTACTCTGTGGTTGGAAAGAGCACTCCTTAAATTGCTTCAGGCCCCAAGCATTGTAACTGAGCGTAGGGTCCTCTCCGTGGGTTCAGGCTTGCAGTGAATGATCAGTTTCAAAGGCAGGAACTGCTGTGTAAAATTCATGTTCCTTGCTGATCAGGCTCAGGAAGCAGCTGACCAGCTGTGCTCATACCCAAGAGTGCAAAGGGTCGCACCTCCGTTGGGTTCAGTGCTGTGGGGGAAGCTTAGTGCCTCTTCCTCTGTCCCATTGCATCCCCTTCACTGTTAATTCCGCTGGTTCCATGTCTGTGCATCTGTCTTGGCAGGATGAGTGAGGGTCCTGGTTTTTTCTTTGTTCAGCAGTACGTGATGCTTTGCAGAAGCCTTTGCAGTAAAACCAGGTTCCTTAAATTGCTGGTTATATGTGGTTTTTAAAACAGCATTTTGAGGAAAGTGCTTTTTCTTATGAATTTATATTAAGGATCTTTGTTTCATGAATGAATGTTAAATTTTGGAATTGAAATTAGATTTATTTGAACTAGTTTTTTTTCTCTTTGCTGAACTTATTTGTAGGTGTCTTGACTGAAAAAAAAAAGTTGGGTTTTTCCCCATTTCTTTCCAAGTATTTGATCTAAATTCAAACTTGCAATGTATATCCTCTAGAAACTTTAAAAGCTATACAGTGAAACCTGCATTGTATGTGTGGTGCCGTGGGGGGTGGAATGTGCTTTTAGATATTGTTATTTGGGTAGGCATTTTAAAATGGAAAATACTGATCATAAAGCTAACCTCAGTATTTATTGCTGCTTATGTCATGACAGAGATCAAATTTTTATGTGTGGCTGGTTTGATATGAGTGACTTACATTTTGCAGAATGTAAATAGAAATTTTTCTTCTCTTCCTCTCACCCTTTGAAGAAAAAATCATCATTTTTCAGCTATTTTCATGTGCCATTTGAGGGTGAGAACTTAGTCATATATGCTCTGAATCATAATGAAGGAATTGTTAAGACATTAAAATGTACACTGATGTCTTTAAAGAAAGGTATATCAGCATCAGACTTGGAGGGCGATTTCCTCTCCTTTACCCTTACCTTGTCACTCCTTTCATTAATCACATCTCCAGTCCTGTGCTTTCAGTTAATTTTAATTAAGAGCAGTGTTGCCACAGACCTTGCAAAATGTAGATGGGAACTTCTTTAGGCTGAGGCTCCCTCTGGCCTACTCCTCAATGTCATTTTAAGGTCTCTGTCCCTCTCTGGAAGTGAGAAGCTGGGAATTACAGTCTGGTTAGTTCCTTTGGCAACCTCTCCAGAGTAATCCCTGAAAATCCTAGTTCTGTGGATGGTAATTCTATTAGCCATTCAGCAAGCTGAGTCTGGAAGAATGCAGCTGGTGTGTGGGAATGTGGGAAGTTCCCCATCTCTGCCTTTAATCTTGCTTTTAGAGGGGGAAAAAGTTATAGGCTAATGGGATTAGCTGTAATTCTATTCTTGCTTGGTTTCAGAAAAGTACCTGATTCCTAAATTACAAACCAGTTCTGTGAAGTGCTTTTGTAAAGGGGACAGGGAATTATTTTGGTATTTGGCTCATCTGTCTTTGAAAAAGCATTGGAATCAAGAGGAGAAACTCATATAGGCAGCAATGAGTTTCTAGTTTTTGTTGCATATCATAATTTAAAAATTGGAAACGAAGAGCATGTTAATGGCAACACAAAATGAGCACAATCCTTTCAGGTATCTAGGTCTGTGTATAAACATGGCACAGAACAACTTCTGCACACTGGGGATTGCTCTTCAGGGCTTTGCAGGCCCCCAGGTTTACACTGGGATTGTGTTATTTGCTGATATGTGATGGCTGCTGCTGCTGGGACTGGTGATGTGATTGGTTTTATGCAGACCAGGGACAGAGCTGTCTCCAATAAAAGCTGTGGCTTCTACCTGAAGTGAATGATCTGGGGACTTTTTTTCCCATTGAGGCATGTGTTTTCCTTTCAGCGCTGAGGGAACGAGAGTGTGGTCTTCTTTGGGAGTGCCTGGAGGGGGCAGAGGCAGGACCCTCGGTGCCAGGCATGGAGCACCAGCCTGCCCCTGTGTGGGGCACAGACAGCACACGCTGTGGGAGTACACGTGGTGTCCTCTTGCGTGGAAGGCAAAATGCAAGCTGAGCACATTGGTGGTGCTCACAGGTTCTCTGCTTTCCCATGGCCACTGTCTGGGGAGAAGGAAGTGTTGCTCTCACCAGCTCAGCCTGCTTTCTATTTTCAGGGGAAAGGAGGGAGAAGGCAGAAAAATACTTTGTTCCTGTCTTGTCTGGTTGCTGGAGAAAATGGAAATAAATGTGGCTGGTCTTGGAGTCAAATGCTGCCTGTACCCTTTGTAGTGAAGAGCTCTGGAGAGAGATGAGGTCAGAGGACTTAGTGTGTTGCTTTTTGTTCAAGCAGCTTAAAGAAATGGTGTGAATTTTGGCCTTTCCTTGAATTCCTGTCAGGTTCCCCTTCCTCTTGTGCCCTTTCTGGGGCCTGGGGCTGGAAGTTCTGGGTGGCAGCTGCCCCTGGAGTCCCTGGGAAGGGAGAGGAGTGCATGGGCACTGCTGGAAGGGTGTCTGGCCAAGCTGCTTGGTTCAGTTCCTGAGGGAGCAAATTCACTGAAAAAGAGCATTATTCACTTTTGTCTCCTGTGTCAAGTTGGCCTCAGGTGTTGATCCTCTCACAGTAGTTCAAATGCTTGAGAGAGACAATGCTGTAGCAATGAAATGTTGCACTACTAATCCTATAAGTTTATAGACTTAGCTGATGTTTTTAGAGGTGGTGTAGGACTGCCTTGTTTACAAATAAAAGTTGTCACTTTGTTTTATTAGGGTGTAAGACACACTGCCTCTCTTGCACTTGTTTATAATACTGATGGTTTGGTATGTGGTGTCACTGCTGTCCTCCCTCACAGCTTTCTCTAAGGCTAGAAAACATCTTTAGGCTCTGAAATAAATAACTAGAACTTTAACACAACAGCAACAAATAACCCTCAAAGTTCTTCCCATTATCAAATAATCAAAGAGGAATTTTCTGTTCTTTTCCTTCTAAAATTGTAACATACTACTTGGAGAACACTAGATGAGTAACTAGATGGATTTAATCTTGGAGAAATGTAGCGGTGTTTGGCAAGGATAATTTGAAGAAGTCTTACACAGGTATGGATTTTGAAATTACAGTTACCTCTCTTAATATCCCTTTGGAAAGCATGCCAGAATGGTTGCTCCACTACGCAAAAAGCCAAAGAAAGTGTTAGCATGCAATCAAAGTGGGATGTGATAGTGGAAAATAGATTGTCTCTGTAAAGTCTACATTTAACCCCCTGTTAAGACTGACTGTGCTCACCCTTAATTATTGACAGAGCTAAAGAGGAAAAAATGAAGTAGGAAACAGAGGAGTTGAAAGAAGAGGAACAAAATGAAACCTACAAAAAACCAGGAGAGAGCACACTGAAGGCAGGCTAAGTATTTTTGTATTGAGGAAGACAGAAAATAAGAGGCTGTAAACAGTGATAAAGATAATTCTTCCTTGTGTAACTTAGAGTATGTGGGCAGAATTAATTGCATGAGAACGTACCAAAGAAATCTTTTACAACTGTAGGTCAGGGTCTTGTGTTTCATGAAGTGTTGAGACTATGGATCTAAAGGTATTTAGAGACAGGTATCATGAAAACCCAGAATCTCCCCCTCCTCCTTTTCTTCTTGAAAATAAAGGAGAGAGAACCTTTCATGTTTGCTGCATGGCAGAGGTCTCTACTGGGCATTAAGAGGATTGCTTTGCCATGGGTGGGTTCATTCCTGAATTAACCTGGTATTTTTCATGCTTCTACCTGGAATACCTGGATTTGCCTGTGCAACAGAAAGCAATGCAATTAGTGGGGCACAAACTGAGCTGCTGAGAAAATTCTTCCGAAGTTGTTTGTTGTTGTTTAGAATGATAATCCAGAGTATTGTAGTTTAACTCCAGCTAGAAACTAAGCACCAAGATATATTCACTCACTCCCCCACAGTGAGATGGGAAAAAGAATCAGACACTCAAACCAACAACAGTTTAATAGGTAAACAAAAGCTGCGCACACAAACAAAGCAAAGCAAGGGATTCATTCACCACTTCCCATGGGCTGGCAGGTGTTACAGCTATTCCCAGGACAGCAAGGTGCATAACAGCTACTCGGGGAGACAAGCACCATCACTCCAAACATCCCCACACTTCTTCTTTCTTCTTTCCCCCAACTTTCATTGCTCAGCATGATGCCATGTAGCATGGAATATCCCTTGGATCTGTTGGAGTAAGCTGTCCTGGCTGTCCTCTGACCTCTCTGTGCACACCCAGCCTGTTTGCTGGGGGTGTGGAGTGAAAAAGCAGAAAAATTGCCTTGATGTAATGTAAGCCCTACTCTGCAATAATGAAAACATCTTTGTATTGTTAATGCTATTTTCAGTACAAATCCAAAACATACCTCTGTACAAGGTACTATGAAGGAATTTAACTCTATCCCAGGCAAAACCAGTACACAGAGAAAGGGCCAAAATGTGGGAAAAGGCCCTTCCATGGAGGCTGGAATAGAAATTGAAAGTGTCAGCACAAACTATACCAAAAAGTAGTGTGCCACTTTCCTACATAGGGAGAAAAGTTTTTTTGTTCAAAGATTGATGTGTTTATTTTATGGTATTCCAAAGTAAGAGCTTTTCCTCAGCTGAGAATTGAGGAAGGCTACCTCATCAAGAAAAAAAATAATTACTACTGGCCATTGGTATCATGTAACATCTTATTCCTTGTCTTTCAGTTTCTGTATAATATTTTAACTCATGTTTCTGAAACAAAAAGGCAGAAGAAATATATCCGTATACCTATTCATTTCTTTCTCTCTTTTGGGATCTTCTGTTGAGAGTTCCAGCTCTTTAACAGCATCACAGACCTATGGGACTCGAAACTGCTTTCTTCAGTGTTTCAAGAGAAATATTTGGAAAAGACTCCACAAAAATCAAGTGAACATACTGCTACAATAAACAATCAAACATTGTCACAGGCAGGTTATAAGGCACAAAAGATCTGTGATTAGCAAATGGATTAGTCATAAAGAATCATGGAACAAATAGCTCAGTCTGGAGGAATGGCAAGGTGGTGTTGACTTAGAAAGTAGGAATGGAGTTTGGAAATTGTTCCTCATTTGAGGGCTTTAACAAGACCTGAAGGAACTAAAATATATACAGTAAAGCAGGCATAGTTTGAAGGAATTGGATCAGATGGGGTTTGTTCTCTACACAGAGAAAGGCACTTGCGGTACAAAAGCTCTTGGCACTCGCAATAGTGTGTCACACAGCACAGTGAGGGGTGTAAGTCATATATGGAGCTATGATAGCATTTTTCAGGAGAGATTATCTTCCCCAAAATTAAAAGGATGTTTGGAATGTGTGAAAAGAGATGGGGGGGGGGGGGTGTGTTCATATATGAGGCATGAAGTAAGCTTGTTTGGGAACACTGCTGCTATGCTAGAACATCTTAAGCTGTTACTCTCCTTTGTCTGAAATAGTGAAAATTGCATTATGCATGTCTGCAGATAAGAGCTTATCCAGTATTTGTCAGCAAGGTAAACCTGGTAAACTGAGTTTAGCTATGTAAAAAGCAAATCTATGGGGCTATGGGAGAAAGTGTGATTGAAGGCTTAAAAGTGAAGGTGAGAGAGTTCCAACTTGTTTTAGGAAACAACATGAATTCTGACAAATACTTGAGGTGTAAAAAATAATATACTTCCAGGTAGTTGTGTGAGCTGTGCATACCCTTTTCACAGGATGTGATTGACTTGGATGGGTTGTAGGAAGAGTCCTCCTCATTGCCTGTGTCTGTTCACGTGGTGCTCTGCTGCCCTGCAGCAACAGGAAATACAGAGCTACAAAAGCTTTCATTTTGCAACAGGGATGTTACTTTTTGTGTACAGTGGTAGCATGAACATGGAGTAGTGGACTAGACCTGTTTGTAGTGGTCAGCAGCTGACTGGAAGAAGGACTTGCTATGGAAAGCATTGACTTGCCACAGTCTCTCCATGTGCTATGTAGGATATCTTTGGATCTCCTTCAGGAGAAGGAGGTGAAGGGGATGGTGGGACTACAAAACTGACTTCTGTGCATCTTGTCTTCTGTGTTTCATGGGTGCAGTTTGTTACAGAAGAGTGAAATGCAGCCACCCAATGGCAGAATAGTCTAACAACCTAGTTAAAAAAATACATTTCCAGTTGACCATCTCTGAATAGGAATTTGGTCTAGAAATCTGAAGATAATAATTTGACAACTTATTGAGGTCTAGTACGATTGCTAGTGTTGCCTTGTTACAAATAGGGGCTCCACGTGTGAGCAGCTGCCTTACCTTGTGTTTGCACCTGAGGAATATGTACCACAGCTGAGAGCATAGATTTCATCTGTATGTGTTGGTAATGATGTATTAGATTATGTTTTGAGGAAAACCATTTTAGGCAGGTTTCTAAAGAAAACAAACACTTGTCCTTTCTCTGTAACAAAGCCTTGCCTTATTCAGTGTGCCCGGCAGGCTGCCACACTGGGAGACAGTTGTGTTCTCGAAAGTGGTTTGTTTTCTTTTGCCTATTACTTCCCCCTGACCCTTCCCATCAAATTGCTTGCTTGAAGTTCCCTGCTGTTTCTTTGCAACAGTAGAATGAATGGAAAACTTCTAATTTTATCCTAATCAAAGAGTGCTGCCACTTGACTGAAGTACTGTTTGAGATAAAAAAGCCACATTGCTCTACTTTTCAGCTGGACTAATCTTGCAGTGTGATATTTTGTGAATTATTATTGTTATGTGATAACTAATGCTTTTAATTAGTTGTGTGGCAAATCAACATGAAACAGAAGAGTTCTGGCTAAAAGGAGCCAATATCATTTTCCTCAGCCATCTTGCAGTCTGTGATGTCCAGTGTGGTTGAGTTGTTCATTTTGACCTGTAGAGTGTTGAATGACAAGAAAGTTTTCATCAGACTTTGATTTCTCAGACCGTGTCCGACTGCTGAAGTCCAGCCCACAGACCAAGAACCCTCTATCCCCAAAACTAGTAGGGATCTGAAACCCAAGTGTTATATGCAACTCAGGTGTTGCACTCCTCAACTCACATTCCTTTTCTGCCCTCAATTCTAAGAACTTTAGAATAGCCATCAGCCTTGCCAAAGTCTTCACAAGAAGACATTGCCAATGTACTACAACAACAACAAAAACCCCAAAACAACCAAGCTGTGCCAGAAT
>JAWWLZ010000042.1:32021299-32052196 GCA_035041345.1 Poliocrania exsul | reverse complement strand
GTCCTAAAACCCACCCCTGAAGTTCCTGGCTTGGAAGGAAAGAAGGAATGCTGCTCTAATTAAATTAGATTTATTTACTCCTGATTTGCCTGCTGTCTTTGTAGGTGGAAACAGGCCTGAACATTTTTGTAACTCCTGTGTGAGTGTTGCTGGTAGGGATGGAAACAAGATGGGGAGAAATGATCCCTAAACATTTTTTTGTTAAGAAAATTTTGTGTTGTCTGGTTTGGGCAACAGATATGGGTATGTTATGTATGTACATTGATTTATTTTTTTCCCCTTCCTCCTCCTATTTGTACTGCTATACTGATCTGCTTTTGACCTGTGAATGAGTCTCTTGAGTATTTATGCTTATCATATGTAATTTATACATCTTACTGAACTTCATTACTTGAATGACACAAAAGATAAAGTTCTCTGTTTGAGTCTTTATTCATGACTGATTACCGAAGCATTTGCATGTAAATGTGCAGTGTGTGTATTGGGAGGTAGGGGAGAAGAACCTGGCTGGCTTCAGTAACAAGGATATGCCTGCAAGCAGGTACGGAGATCCGGGTGCTTCTCTGTGTAAGCTCAGAGATTCACGGGTGAAAGCATCAATTGCGCTTCATGTGGAAGGAAGTGGGTGATCATACAAGTACTGAGGCACACTTATAATTGGCAAGGAGGGGCTGTGTGGGCAGCTTCTGACAATTCTCTCAAATTCATCAAATCCTTCATTGAGGACCTCTTGATATGTGAGTATAAAGTAACAGGTAAAAGGCCTCTGTTCATTAATTTTTAACAGCCCAAATGCCTTCCAGGCTTTTGATTTTTTTTTTTTTTGAAGGTAAATCATAAAACAGTAATTCACATGGGAAAAATCTGTCACATTTGAACAGCAGCAGAATCTTGTTGGACTTCACAGAGAAATACATTTCCTGATGTTGGATGACTTAAAAATTGCTGGTGGGAGGTGTGGTTTTCATTCTAACACTGCATAAACCTGGGACACCTTCATCATCAGGTATGTGCTTTATATCATACTAGATACAGTGCAGCAATGGTTAAATGGTGGGACTGCACTTAAAAGATTTGTAAAGCCATAATTCTTCAGGGAAAAATTCTTTAGTTTTTGATTAGATAACTGTTCTGTTAGGCAAGGCTTTGGTGGTATAACCTCATGTCTCTTTCTAGCCCTCAAATGTTTGTCCAGAAACAGCCCTGGGACTAGGAAATCCAAATTCCCTGTAGTATGGAGCAGTGCAAATAAGTGGAACCAGCTGCAAGATAATGATACTGTATCTCTTAGACATCAGCACCGGAGATGAACTGCCAGGATATGTCATTCTCTACTGAGTGTTTTGTAGTCTGTGATATCCTTAAGCTGTTAATCAAGCAGCAACATATGTTGCATAATCCAGTTTTCAATTTTGTTGGAATTGCATTGCTTCCTAATTTCTTATGTGGTTACTTAGTACCATCACAGAATGGTTTGAATTTTATGCTTGTCTGTAACTTTGGATGAAGCCTTTCACCTTCTCTGTGTAAAATTTCTGTAGTTGTTAGGATATTTCTCATTAGGGCTTTGTCTTGAATTTTATTCACTCCTTGAATGTAAAGAGAGGAGAAAAATTGAAATTATGAGAGATAGTATAGAGTTGAGTGATGGAAAGCAGGACAGTTTGCTAACTTGTAAAATGTTTTCTTCAATAAGTTTGAACATTTAAATGAAGCTGATATAATCAGACAGTCTCTGCAGTTAAGACAAAGCAAATAGGACAACCTATTGAATCATGAATTATGCTCAGAAAGTAGTTTACAACTTTACCACATTAATCTTGGTGATTACAACAGGTTCCTGCACTTGCTGAAGTGTTGTAAACAGGAGTTGAGGCTTCTTGCTGTTGCAGGCATGGAATGCTTGCATTTCTGTCTCCTTGATTCAGCATAGGTGTGGGCTGAATGCTTGAAACAAATCCGGTCTAAAGGTATGAAAAGTAACCTCCAAAAGAAGGTGAATATCTTGATTTTACTTTTCTCCTGTGACAAACTAGCTACCACTCATCTCTTAAATTCAATTTTCTTGCTTCACAGCCAAGCCCTTGGAGATGATTTTGCAAAGCCATTTGCTTGTTCCTCTCTTTCATTGCATCTTGAAGCAGTGGGTGTTAAACATGCTTCCACTACCTAAAAAAAAACAAATTTAAAAAAAAATTAAAAATTGAGGAGCACTGTAAATTGGGGAAAGGACTGCCCTTTTCACCTGAAGACTTAAAGGTTTTTCTGCAAGCCCTCAAGTAATGTGTATTGATCATATGAAGGACTGAGATTGGATTGTCAGTGGGGCTCTATTTTCTTCTCTTTTTAATAGTTTTAAAATGAAAAAGTCCTTTTGCTGACAGGATAACTGTCATATGTTGTCTTACAGTGGGTTTCATACAAGCTTGTAAAATTATTTTTGCTACATGTTGTAGGGTGCCGTTCCTGCTTTCTGCGAGCTTGGAACATTGATACAATTAATGTACTGTTTTCAAATAAATGTATCCTACTTAAAATATTGCTGTTTGGTACTACCACTTATCCTTAAACTGATTTATTCTCTGTTTTACCAATCTTTACAATTTTGTAGCTACCCTATACTTGAAATGCCAGATTTTTATTGTGACTTGTGATAAATCCACTCAGGTGTGTCTCATCTTCACCCTCTGTGAAAGGCTGTCTTCTCACTCTGGAAGTAGAGATGGCTTTTCTGGGTTTCTTCAGGAAGGGGTTCATCCCCCTGTGGATAATATTAGCTCTCTACTGACCTGACTCTGCTGTGTAACACTGCAACTTCCAAATTTAGTATATTTATTTTAAAACAGTTTCCAAGAGAACAGAGGTGATGCAAACCAAAATCCTAAAATTTGGATTTAATTGAAAATATAAAATTATGGGAGCCGGTCTCGCCATCCTGTTTCTTATGCTCCTTTGCTGACATCTGCTGCCAGTCCTAGCAGGCTGGGTCTGAGGTGGGATGTGGTGAAGGGTGCCTGCTGTACTTGGTGCTAGCAGTCAGGTGTTCTTGTGCAAATTGCTTTATTTGATTTAAATAGGGAATGAGGTGAGGAAGAAGGTGAAGGAACAGTTGTAAATTAAAGTGGGCACCTTTGTGAATCTGGACATAGAGGCAATGAGTTCCCAAGAGCTCGTGGCAGAAAAGAGTTGTGTTAAAAGTTAGTCTTTCTCATGTTTGAATCACAGTGATAGTTTTGCCTCTTGGGTTCCTCACTGCAGATGAAGAAAAAGCAAACACAGCATCCAGGGTAACTGCATGTTTCAACACTCACTTCAACACTGTGAATTCTTGCCTGGGAGGATGGTGTTCTGAACATTTGGTAGGTGGATGATTATGTATTGCCTTCAAAAGTCCTGGGTTTTTCAGCTTCTCATAGAATTAATCCATTAAGACTTGATCTAATGGTGCTAAGAATTTCCCTTATCTGTCTGGCAGGGGGTTGTTTGTTTTAACGTGATCTCATCAGTGTTATTAAATGAGTTGGAATGCTGAGCCTTTTTTTCCCCTTTTCTTTCAGTGCCAAATATATTTGTGTTTTTAAGGTGGAGAGTATGCATCAGAATTATGACACAGTATAAATAGCAAATGCTTCTCAGATGGCAAGTGAGAATAACTCTGGTTTATATTCTGCAACATGCAGTGTCTTAACGATTAGAAGCATCCTATTTTTATAGGCCAGGTTTCAGATATAGGTAACTGAAGCATTATGGAAAGTTCTATCACTATCCAAACAAAACCTTGATTTAAAAGGAATATATCTTATGTTATGATTACTCCCCAGTTTTAAACATTATTCCTGGAAGAACTTTATAAATGTAATTTATGTAAATTGTATATTAGTAATTCTGTTAAATATAGCAATGAAACCAAGAAATAGGGAAGAGTGAAAGCAATATTGTGCACTTGCATAGGAAGTTTTTCAGTAAGAACTAAAGAAAATCACTAATGTAGGGGAATTAGGTGCTCAAAAAAACCCCAGGATTTCATCTACTCTCCTTCCTTGTGTTTCCTTTGCCTTCTTTTATGAATATTTTGCTTGTTTGTATCCATTTAATGGGGCATGAACAGTCCTTTCTCAGGTTCTTTGGTATTGCTTGTGGAACTCTGTAGACCAGGCCTTTGATAAGAATTAAACTATATCTCTGAGGGAATCTGTAGCAGTCAGGTACTTAGATTGTCTCAGTGATTTTGCTTGGCACTGAGTATATGCTGGGTTCTTCCCATGCTGCCACATACTGCAAAAATCTTGAAAACTGCTTTTATCTTTGCCCTGAACTTGCTTTAATAATGACCCTATTGATTTTGTTTGCTTTTATTGTCTTTTGTGGTTTTGGTTTGGTTTTTGTTTTGTTTGGGGGGTTTCTGTGGATTTTTTTGTGGTTTTTTTGTTTGGGTTTTTTTTATGGAATGGTAAATGATCAACTCTCACCCTTCTCTTTTGCTGACCAATATATTCTATTTTGATCTTTGCCTTTTATCCAACACATTGCTCTAACTCCAGGTCTTATAATTCCAAATGAAAATAACTTTTGAGGTCATTGGGACAAGCCTTTCACCACATCAATGTACAAGCATCAAAGGGGAGTGTTTTGGCTATCAGTGAGGGAATCATCTTGGAGAGAAGGTATCTCCTCACCAGCTGAGATGTGAATCTGCAGTTGGAAACCAAGCACTGCTCATGTGCAGTGAGTGTATGAAGTGAGTGTAATGGGCTTGCTCTTTGCCAGGCATGTGGTATGGATACCAAGAACAGAAGAATTTGGATATTTTCTCTTCTGGTAGATTAAACAGTACACAGTGTTCAAGCAGTCTACACAGAGTCCTTGAACCTTTGATGCCAACACCTGTTAAATTCCTCTAGAAAGTGTTTTAGGGAGGAAACATGTATGTTCTTGTTTACTTACCCCAGGAAGGAACTTGGTGCTGAAGTCAAACATTGACCCAAATCATCAGTAAGAAACTCTTTGGAGCAGGGATGGAAAATCCGCCCTTGACTTTTCCTGCAGTTGTGATTGCTGTAGCATTCCCCTCAGCAAGTAATGTTAAACAAGATTAAATATGACTAGAGAAAGACATATCTACATTTATCTCATCAGTGTACACTGATGTAAATTCATGTTTCTGAGTAGGCCCTGGGATGATTTTTTTTGCTGCAATCCAAATGTTATCTTGAAGGAAAAATGTTCCCTTTTTGCTTTCAATTTTTTTTTTTTAAATTGACTGTAATTTCTGGACTGTGACAGTAACCCCTTTGAAACATAAAGTTCTTCATGGTAAAACTAATGTAAAACTTGGTCAAAAAAATACAGCATGACTTGCTATGGTCACCAAAGTAAAATGGCATCTCTGTCAATTCAAATCAGATTGTAGCTGAATTTAAAAGCTTCAGATGCCCTGTGTTCTGATGACTCATATGCCAACTTCATGTTCATTGCAGAATTCCTTGAGGATTCCTAAGGTTTAGATTTGCTTAGGATAAATTGCTGAGTACCAAGGAGGTGGCCTCCCCTTCTCCACCCATCTGCCTGCAATGACCCACACAATGCTTTTGAAAAGTTTGTTTTCAAAGCTGTAAAATGATGACGTATCAACAGGTATTTTTAGAGTTTTACTTAGATGTAAGTTTTCTGTTTGTTTGGGTTTTTTTAAGTTGGTGTTTGTTTGGATTTTTTAACCGTAACAATCCTTCTTACCTACTTCAGCATCTTAAATAGCTTGTGATAGTGGCTAATGAGCCCTGCAGCTGGGCTGGCATGTCCCAGAAAGTCACTAAAGCCATATCCTCCTTCTGTATCCTTCTTTCAGGTAATATGTCCTTCTGAAGGCACTTTTGATAGAACTGGTCAGAACAGATGTTCTGAGTTGTTTTCCTGTCCCTGCATAAAACATGAGGAATATCCTGACTTTTCCATCCTCATTTCTTTCACTAGGCTCTGGCCTGTTATCTCATGGGTATGGGAGATGAAGTAATTTCTCTCCACATCTTTAGGCTCTTGTGATTAAAGTTTCTATGGAGTATCTCACTTAGCACATCTCCCATTCTGGACCTTGGATGCTTACAAGGCACATTGTGCATTTAATATTTGTTATCACTTACTACATTTTAATAGTATAGAATGAAAAACAGTACAGTAAATGTAGAGAAAACTCATATGTTTAATCTAAGCTCAATATATTAAATTCAGGTTAGTATAACTACAGCTGCTTTCTTTGTGAACATCATATAAAAACCAAGTATGTTACTGTAGAGCTGAAATTGAATGTTAGTATCATGTAACCCCATCTCATGGTCATGTGCAGGGGTAGTTTTGAAAAAAGGAAGATATTCCAAGATACTGAGTATTTTTAAAAATTGCTAATGTAAAAAAAGTGTGCAACTCTTGAGCAGCTTTTATTTAATGAGTTGTACAAATTTGTTTTCAGTTGGGCAATATTTCTACTTTAATTGAGGCACAAGATAAAGTCTGTATTTGTTTGGGAGTATGTCATATCGTGCTGAATTTATTGTAGTACTGGTTGCATCTAGCTATGTGTGGACATTAGGTTTCTGATTAAAACCTCTTGAAGCTTCCAAGGAAGCTGAAAGCAAAGCAAGGAAACTGTGTGTTTTGGGCATTATCTCTATTATGCTGCATTGGAATTACAGTACAGTTTTATATGATCATTTGTTTTGTAGTTATCTACTGGGTAAAACCATATAGTTTCCCCAAGTTCTTAAAAATAAATAAAAAAACAAAACTCCTTAAAATCTACCACAAAGAAATCAACTTGCCATTCCTGCTCAGCGTTATAGTCTGATCTGCACTAACTGCTCTTCTTTATTTAATCTTTGTCATTATTCTGATAAATTCTTCGCTGAGTTTTCTATGGAAACAAGGTCTGTGTGAATGTTCTGTGTACATTTCCTTACTTGGCTAAAAGTAGTCATTGAGTTTCAAACTGTTTTACAATTATTACGTGTTTCTTGGAAATATTGACTGTAGGGAGTGATTATTGCTATAATATTCAGCAAGCATCAGATACTGGAAACATCTTTCAGTTCTGTGATTTTTTTTAAGCATCAGTACAGCTTTTTGGGGAGAGATTGTTACTTGGGTTCTCTTAATGAAAGGCCCCAGAAAACAGGGACAGATTTAGTCTGAATTGTTCAAATTCCTTAGCTTGCAAAATGGCAAAGCCACTTGCCATGTCACCTTGCCTCAATCACCTCTTCTGGAAATTGAAAAATACCCTCTGAAATAAGCTGCTGCCTAAAGTGAGGACCAGGAAGCTAAAAGGATGCTCTAACCACTTCCATGTCTTCTCTCTCAGGCTTGTTTTTTCCTATGGGTGTTGAAGAGTTTTCTCTTAAAATGTGTTGAGTTCATTAATAGCAAAGTTGCACCCAAGGAATCTTGTATGGTGTAGAACAATTCTCTTATAACCATCTCCGATGTCTGCACTGCTGCAGA
Source organism: Poliocrania exsul (assembly GCA_035041345.1). Lineage (NCBI taxonomy): Eukaryota > Metazoa > Chordata > Aves > Passeriformes > Thamnophilidae > Poliocrania > Poliocrania exsul. The sequence goes on along the minus strand of JAWWLZ010000042.1, from coordinate 32,044,705 downwards.
GTTCAACTTTCAGCCTCTGTTTTGCTGAGTGGAGAAACCACATCAAGGTGAAAGTCGATCATCTGCAGAGCGGAACTACCAGAAGGCTAACCAGGTAAATGCTGTGTGGTCAGGGCAGCCTGCTGCTTTAGTGTGAGCTGTAAAACCTTCCTGCAAAGCTGGTACAAGGCTGTTGGCTTGAACAAACCATCTTCACTGAGATGGATGTGAACATGAGCAGCTAAGGTACTAACACATGCACCAGATTTTGTGGGCTGTAAACTGGGAGGTGGGAGGGCATTTGGGATACAGGTGCAATAAACTTGAGCCTTAAGTGTCAGCCTAAAAAAAAAAATATAACTAACCCAACCCAAATCTGGAACATCATTTTCTTTTGTAACATCTTTAATTTCTGTTTCCTCATGCACCTCTCTCTACTCTTGGAGTCTTTAATCACTACCAACTTCACATTATCGGTAGCCTAGTTCGCCATCTCACATCCTGAGACCCCACCAGAACAACACAGGTGGTTTCTGTTACTGAATACAGCTGTAGAGAAGGAACTCTTGAGACAACACACAGAAGCTGGAGTTTTACCTCCTGAAACCAGGTTATGGCCGTACTTTAAGGAGGAACAACAGTTTAAAACCACTTCTTCCTTAATTCCCTCTTCCTGTGATACACACAAACATTATTGTACAAAAAGAGAAACACAACAAAACAGCAAGCTGTTATGTTACCCTAGTATGAATTTTCCGGTGATGAAAAGGAGACTTTTGTGTTTGGTCTGCTGACACTTTTAAGTAAAAGTCTTAAGAGCCCTTACGGGAAACAGGACTGTCCTTGTGGCTGGCTAATCTGGAGCCTGCTGACACAGTTTTTGCCTGTTTTTGTCGTGATTCTGAATTCAAAATTTGTCTTGAGTGGAATCAATTTTCTCAAAACCAGTGTGTGAGGGATTTGTGAACAGAAGCAGATTTCTAAGCCCATCATGCTCACATTGAGCTGCTTTGTGATTTGGTGAGTGAGGGTAAAGTTTTCAAGCATCTCCCCTAGCAATACTGGTGTTATCTAGGTAATGTTTTAAGATAACCTGCTTTGAGCTGCCTGCCTGTGCTTTCCACCAGACTAAGCCTTTTGTAGCATTCATCAGAATAGTGTGGTACCTGCTGCTCGGCCGTGTTGGTTGTTGATTTGGCATTGGTCACTGGAGGGGCTTGGTTTGGCCATGAGTGAGCAAAGTAGGGGACTGGAGGCAGCTTGTGGAGAGTTTACAGGCACAGCAAACCTCATCAAAGAAGGTGGCAAAGCCACCCCGAGAGTGGTGAAGCCTCAGCTGCCTGTTTGCTTGGCTGATGAGCCAGGTTTGTAAGACTCTTTACAAGGACTTATTGCTGGAGCCTTTGGTTCAACATAGCTGTTTCTTGATTTGCTAGGAGGATGAAAGCCTGACATATGGGCTTTTATTAGCCAAAAAATTACAATTTATCTGATTCAATACCTGAGTTATCCCTTCTGCTGAGGCAAAAGAGGCAGTTGCCTAAGGCAACCAGTATGTTCAGTGTGAATGCAGGTTGTGATCAGTAAAGCTTTGTGGGCTTGACTGATATGACATAAAAAATGGTGTTGCCTTTTTTTCAGTGCAGTGCCGATTGCAAATACATATTCATTTTGCTGATTTTATCCTGCTTTACCGACGTTTTTTAAGAACATCTGTGATCTCCTAATAAATGAGATGCTGAGTGGGAGCCTGCATTTCCTTTTTTAAAAATAGTGCTGATACTGGTTTCTGCTACATTAGAATCTGTCCTGAGTATGCAGATAGAGCTGGATAAAGAAAATTTTTGCTGTGATCTTTTCTTCCCTTGGCTTAACTAGTCCATAGCCAGAGGTGAAGAGGGTGAGGTGGGTGGGAAGAAGCACTGTATAAAACCTTCTTGGGAAGCAGAGTATGAAGCAGGGATGGGGAAAGCAGTTAACTCAGTTCACATCTTGGGCATGTGAAACTGCACCCAGGAAAAGCACATGCTTTTCCAGGCTTGTTATAAATTAATCTTCCAGTTTCTTGGAGAAATAATTTGAATTTTGGGTGCTAGGGACACTTTGAAGGTCAGGAGTTCATTTTGTCAGTCCTTTGCCTGTAGGTGATCTTTCTTGAAGTGACAAACTATCCCTATAAAATGGCATGATTTGAACCTGATGTTTATATTTAATGTTGTACTTGTAATTATTTTAAGTGATAGTTGGGAGAAAGGAAACTTGTAAATGGCTAAGAAACTGTATACAAGGAAACAAAAAATATTTTTGTTGGGCACTTCTGGGAAAAATGCCTACATTTAAAGTATAAGTATCCCATATCTCCTTCGCTGCTTTTGGGACTGCTGAAAGTTTACCCCACAGTTCTCAAGAGTTTTATCTGCAGAATCAGCCTTTAATGGTGAGTCATGGAACTGGTTTCCCTGGACTTGAGAGCAGCAAACCCTGTGTTTGTTGCTTAGGAAACTGCCATGGGCTGAGCATCAGCACCCTGTGGTCTCAGCCTGGGGACACCATCATGTGAAACCAGAGAATGTGGGTGCTTAAGACACTGGAGACCAAAAACCCAATTTTGCCCTCTAACTCTTCTCTCAACTTGGCTTCACCAACAAACCTACTGGGAACAGGAACTGGCAGTGGTCAGGTACCTCAGAATATACATCCGTGAAAGAGTTAATTTGCTAAACTGTCTGGAGGTCTTAGCACAGATGAAGGAAACTCCATGTACTGTAAAACAGCCTAGTTAGCTTTGAGGTGAGAAGGGAGGAGAGGTGGAGTTGTTGGATGCAGATTGTATGTATGGCCAAACTTCATGAACCATGAACGAAGATTTGGGCAGGGCTCTCCCCACCTGGGTGTGCCCTTCCAGCCTGCGCAGTGGATTTTTTAGGTGAGGCACAGCGTGCACAGAACTGGCCCCACCGTTTGAGTCCTGAGGTCCATTTGCTACAGCCGAGTGAGCTTGGACAGTGACAGTGAAGTCCTTGGAACTGTCACAGCCCCTGATACTAACCGGGGCTGACCCTGCTTGGCATCCGAGATCGGGGATGGTCCCCACTGAGACTTGAACTCACAACCTTGGGATTTGGAGTCTGGAGTGCTCTCCAGTACACCACGGGACCGCCCTTAGATGCAGAATAAGGACATACTTTTCTGTCTCTTGACCTAGGCTGGATAACCTTTGTGTAGGTGAACAAGGCTGTTTGTTAGTTGGAAAAAAAAATACGCATTTTTACAGTTCTGTCTCATCTGAGAGATGTGAAGAAAGGAGTTGCTTTCTGATTAATAATATGTATTTGAAAAGTAGCAGAGAGAGACATGTTTTTAAATGTAAAATTGAGATTTAGAGATGTTCACTTCTAAATCAAAAACTGCAATTAAACAATGGAAGGGTTATATTTATTAAGCGCTGGGAGTGCTGGTAGATGGCATCACTCTTACTTTGCATTTCAAGAAACCTGTAGAACAGGGGAGCGGGGGAGAATCTAACTTTCTCTCCTTACACTTCATATGTTATCATATCCATTCATCTGTCACTTTCCTCTGCGCAATCTAGCATTCCTTGTACTGTTTGTCCTCCTTACTGTGCTAGCATTATGTCAGAAAGTTCTATTTAGAGGCTGATTTTACTGGCAAAATGGGCTTGCATATGTTCCGCTGCATTTTATCTGACTGGGAAGATTTTGTTACTGTGCGTGTTCCCACTGAACCGTTGCTTCCCAGTGCAAACCCCTGTAGATACGTGTGTGTCATTAGTAAAGCTCATCTGTGGTGCAAGAGCAAAGCTGGTGGGGACTGACCCCGAGCAGTGACATGAGCTCATACAGCAGTCTTGGACTCAGCCGTGCCTGCAGGCTGTGTCCTCTGGTGTTCACCACCTTCTTCAGCAGTAAATATAAACAAAGTTGCACTCTGATTTTATAGGAGAGGGAGTTGAAATGTATTCTGAAATCAGGAATAAATTGGCATATTCTAATGAGCAGCAGTTCTGCCTGTGGCACTGCATCCTGCACTCGTCAAAGCACAGGAAATATAGCGTAGACTACAGGCCTGCATTGCTGGGAGGTAGATGAAAATAAGCTACAATAGAAGAAGGGAAATATTTTACTTCTGTTTTTGTTTACATAGTATTCTGTACATCTGTTCATTTATATAATTGCCTATGCCAGCTTATGCATTTTTATTATTTTTATTTAGCTCTTAAAAGCTTGGAAACTTCATTATTCTTGTAATCTGCCAAAGCTGGAAAGAAAAGCTGTTTGTTCCATTAGGCTGTTTTGGGCTTCTGTGCAGTTTTTTATTTGCTTTTAAAGATATAAGGAGCTGAAAAGTGAGGAATAAGCAGGACACAGAGATGTCTGGAGTTCTGTATGTATCTCTAAGGTGTTGCTTGTGTCCATTAACTTCTGACTGAAGCAATAGTTCTTGAAAGCATGCCCACCCCTTCACTTGACAAGATGGATCGTCTCTTTCCTCACATGATGACAAAAATACTCCTTTTTCTGATTAAACAGGCGTCATCACATATATTGAAAACAAAGGTGATCTCGTTATTTTTGAAAGAGTAATTCTTCAGGTAGATAAGCTTGGTAGAACGGCAGTGTTTTCTTTTAGGTTGAGTTGGGGAGTGTGAACCTTGTGGTATATGCCTAAATGTTATGCAAAACAGCCCCACAAACTCCATGTTAATTTGACTGTATTATCCATTGAGTCTCATAAATGCCTACAGAGAGGTGGTGATGCAGGAAATATTCTTATAGCAAAGAAGCTGAGTGTGATCCCCTTCTCTCACTGCTTTCCTGGACTGGTAACAAAGGGATGCTACCTTTGTTACTAAAGATAACCCACTTTGTGTTTTGAAGACAGTTTGTAAAGGATGAATCCTGAGATACTTGAAACAGTTTGGAAAGTATTGTTCCTATGTCCAAACAATGGATATCTTTGTTAATATGTAGTAAAAATTATCAATCTTACCTTAATCAAGAGGTTTTTGAAAGTCTGTGTACTATTAAGAATAAACTGCAACAGTGTTTTTGTTTAATTTTTTTTTGTTGTGATATTTCAAGCCCAGTTGAAGGCCACTGTGAAGTCATACACAGATAAAGATGCTGGAAGTCTAACGGATACAATTATCATTGTAGTGATCTTTGCACTAATTATTGAGGCTATTTAAAATGTTAATTGGACATAATATTTTGTCTCTAGAGAAACTGTCTATGAAATGTTTGGGTCATGTTCAAAATATACCAGATCCAAAAGAATATTAATCGATATGCTTTTCAGCACATTGTACCAAATATCTGTTACCTGATGAAGGAAATGGGGAGTTGAAAAAAAAGTATATATGTATACAGTGATGCCAACTACCAACTGGAAAATCAGAAGAGTAGAAGTGAGATAAAGACAGTTTAGTAGGTAAAGCAAAAGCTGTGTGTGCAAGCAAAGCAAAACATGGAATTGCTTCCCCCAGGCTGGCAGGTGTTCAGCCATCCTCAGGAATGCTGGGCTCCATCACATGTAGTGCTGCCTTGGGAAGACAGGCACCATAACTCCAAATATCCCTCACCTTATTTTTCCCACTTTATATACTGAGCATAATGTCATAGGGTCTGGAATACCCCTTCGGTCAGGTTGGGTCATCTGTTCCAGCTATGAATCCTCCCCACTTCCCATGCACCACCAGTCTCCTTGCCAGCGTGGCAGTACGGAAAGCAGAAGAGTCCCTGGCTTTGTGTAAGCTTTGTTCAGCAATCACAAAAACATCTCCATATTGTAAGTGTTCAGCATAAATCTAAAACATAACCCCATACAAGGGGCTATGTGAAGAAAATTTTCTCTACCCCAACCAAACCCAGCACAATTAGGCACTTAGATTTTTTTTTTTTCCCCTTATAGGCAGGAGATAAATCAGGGGTGGAGGAAGTACTATTCTTATAGAGGTAAGAAAACAGAGTGCAGTGAAGTTTTAGCATGCATATATAAATGGGAAAGGTAGGATGCTTGTTGGTTAATACTCAGGCCTCCCACTGGTGTCTTTATGACAGAAATTCATTTTATATTGAATGGCTAATTATGGTCCAAAAAGTACAGCAAATCTAGAAGACAGCAAACCTTCATGCTTGTGGAAGTAAGAGGATTAAACAATTTTAGTACATTTTTCTTGCTGTAATTGAAAACCATGACTTCCTAAGCAGAAATACTGCTTGCAAAACCAAGAAATAAAAAGAGAGGCAATTTTTCTTCAGCATCCAACCTTCTGGAAGAGCCTCTTTTCTTCAAAAAAGGGAAGAAGTGCCAGCCAAAATAACTTTTACAAGAAGGGAAGGAATCACACATGTGGGCGACATTTATCTAAGCTCAAGTGATAAAGTGTGATTAATTGAGATTGGAACAACCATTGAGATTGGAGCAGCCCTCATGTACACCAGAAGACCATCAAGCAGGAAGTGGGTCATTCCTTTGGCATTTACTTGGCAGTGTCTGGTCCCAGTACTTCAGCAGGAGAGTAACATCCCTTTGTAAAATGTTCTACTGTTAGTAAAGTATGTAAACGGCTCTACCTTCTCCATGATGTCTACTCCAAAACACTACCTTGGAGTTCTGATGCATCAGGGACAGTACAGCTGTGCTAAGGCCATTCTGAAGATGGTTCAGAAACTGATTTTTGTTTTGTTCCAGTTTATATTTGAAAGCAGATTATAAGGACTATGGGCTGTCAGATTGGAGGTTGACACCCTTACTTTCTCCTGGCACCACCATCCCCAGTGGGTAGGGGAGCAGAAAAACGTTTGCTGCCATTGTCTGCCACAGGTTGGTTTCTCTCCAAACCCAAATGACATCTTGCTCACCCCTGAGCATGTAATGCTGCTCTGGAGATCAGTCAGTGTGTCCTTCTTTCCCCTTAGACATTGTGAGGCCACACAATTTTTAATTTGTGCATTAAAGGAGAGGTGTGTAACAGCAGATAATGTGGCAGGAGACACCTTTGTCCCTGCTGCAACTACTGTCCATTCATGAGCTGTGGAAGGACCTATTTCTTCAGTTCAGAAATGCATTACTCAAAATCCTTTCTTTGTAAGACTGTATTTTGTGCTTATTGATATAGTCAGTATTTCAGTGGAATTGGATTTTTTTTGCTTGCTTTTACTATTTTTGCCTATTTCATCCCAGTAAGGGAGGACTCCTCTTGGTTTCAAATATTTCTTTTTTAATTGCTGTGATGATTATTCCTGTATTCTGTGGGGTATTTTATTTTTGCACTCTGAGAGCTGCAGAGATTGTATTCCCTAATCTTTGAATGGTAAATAAAATATGTCCTAACCAGATAAGTTTATCCCTGTTTAAAATATACATGTAGGCTCTGTGTGTGTGTGTGTGCGTGTATATCTATGTATATCTATATCTATATATAGATATATAGAGATATATATATAGATACATATATCTCCAGAGAATAAAGAGATAAAGGCAGTATGGTGATTTAACAGGTTCAGAAAACATTATCTCATTTTGCACTATTGGTTGCATGATCATATTTTCTGGCTATTTGAGTCTGTGGAGTAAAGTATGTCCTTTTTCTCAGTTGAAGTATTACTTCTACTGTTGAAATATACACTCTGATGGGAAAAGGTGGGTATTCTAAGCTGCTTGATGGGTAAAGTGAAGGAAAATTATATTGATGTTGTGATCTTGTCAGTTAGAAGTGAGATATCCAGTGTAAAGATGGAAGTTTCCAGATGCTTCATTAGTTATTAAATAAACCAGGTTTATTTGTGTGTGTTTGTATATTTGTGTATAAGATAAAATACAACTTATTGATTATACATAGATGCAGTATTATATAGAAACTTTTTTAATTAAGGTGTTATTTCTCATGTTTGAAACATTTTTTTGCTTTTTGTTCTCTTGCTTTCTAGGTGCTTCAAATGTTTTTTTTCTCTATATGTAAAACCTATTCAATGTTATTCTACTGTATTGTACAATGCATTAAGAAATTTGAAGGCAAGATGTAATATATTTTAAGCTGCTGTATTGGCTTCTATTAGGAGACAATCTTGTAGAGCCAGGGGGTATTGCTGAGAATCAGTTGAATAGTAATGTCTATATTGGTTTGCTATGAAGTTTCTGTTCATTGCTGGTTGTAAAACAACATGACTGGGAGTTTTTATTTTTTTTCTTTTATTGGCAGTATATTTGGACAGTGTTGACTGAAAGTAGGAAATAACCTCCTTCAGCTTCCTTTTGAGGAAGGTGGTGCATTGCTAGAGAGTTCCTAGCAATGAGAAAAGAGGAATAGTAAGTCTTTTGGTGGTGGGACAAGAAACAGCTAGAAAGGTTGGAGAATTGGATGAGAAGGCTTGATGCCATCCTGAGGATTGGGAGAATGGATGTAGCCTCGCTACAGCACATCCCTTTAACCAAAGGTTAAAGGCAAGAGGAACCTGAGAGAGAGTAAGTTTAAAGAAAAAAAAGAGGAAGAAGAAAAAATTTAAAAGACTCAACATAACATTGCAGTTTTATTTAGTTATGAAGAGACCTCAGGAGGAATGTGTTTGAACCCTGAAGAACTTGTTAGGGGACTGGAGAATGTAATGTGAAGCAGGGTCACACTTCATCAGGTTTGACTTGGAGAATCCTTTAGGCTGCATCGCTAATTCCGTGGATACCTTAGTGTTGCAAGTTCCTGTGGAGCTGAGCAGAGGCCAGGAAAACACTTCCCAGTGCTGAGTTGGCAACAACCAGGGCTCAGAGCTGCCCGGGATCAAAAGGTGCTTAAGCATCTCTGCCAGTGTCTGTGATCTGAAAAGGTGGTGCTCAGACAGAAATGGTTCTCACCCTGCAGTCACCACTACACTGTGTTGCTGATGCTGTGCTTTTTTCTCAACACAGAGGTGGGATTTGCCAATTCACCATCCTTTTAAGTTCCTGTGACTCATCCGTTACCAACATCCCAGTTAGTTCAAAAACGATGTGGGCTTTTCTGCATTACAATAAAGTCTTTGGTGTTACTAAATATTCTTGCTGCAGTAAAATAGTTAACTTCATTTTTATCTTGAGTGCAGTAGAAGGCTTTCCAATGAATAACGTAACATGTTTGAAGGTATAGAGAAAGATCTTTTGAAGATGAATGATTTTTAATTATGGTGTTCTTGGTGCATAACAGTAGCTATCTGTACTCATCTTCTATTGCAGAATTGTATTTCAGGTGGATCATATGGTGAAATAAGAGTTGGGTTTGTTTTCCTTTTCAAGAGAAAGTGTGTAGGTAGAATGAATTTGGTTTTGGTTTTTGTGAGGTTCCTGAGAAACTGTCAAGTAGAAAGACATAGTCAAATATCCCATCTGACAGTGTCCAGCTTTGCAGACCTTACAGGACTGTGTGGGAATTCCTGAGCCTGCAGTCTGGGTTAAACTGCCCTTCATTGCTCGTCCTGTTCTGGCTGCTAGAACAGCATTTGTACTAGGAAATACTACTGAAGCAAACATTGGCTTCGGTGCTTGTCATGCATTTGTGCATGTTGGTCTAGTGTGTCCCCAGCATGACTGTGGCCTGTGCAACCTGGCAGTTCTTCAGATGGTGTGCAGGAGCAGTTGGGATGCACACACTCAGTTCTGGGACAGCATGAAAGAGTAGCCCATGTCTTTGGCTCCTGAGCTGGAGAAGGGCTGGTTGTATGTAATAATGCAGATGTAACCCAGGAGAAGGCTTGCACAGTGAAGCAGGTTGCAGTTTGCTGCTGTCTGTCTGGGGCAGCTGTGGTGTTTCCCCCTCAGCAGGCTTGAGATCTCCAGCCTTCTGCTGGTCTGACTGAGCTTGTGAAACCAGGAAATGGATATGACAAAAAATAAATTATATGAGTGGGAAGGAGGGAAGCAGTGGTATTTGTCTGGTGGGTGAATGAGAAAAAAGTGAGAGGGATGGGCCTGATGCAGGGAAAGGGGGAAAACCTTGAGGAACAGGACAGGATGAAATATGCCAACAAGCTGCCCATGGAGTCTTTTGAGGCATGGCTAGATGGAGGGGGAACTTTGGTACACCTTCTATCCTATAGTAAGGGGAAGTTTACATTTCTTCTATTAGGCTGTTGTGTCAGAGTCCTAAACAGATTTTTATTCTTTCAAGTCCAGATTTAACTTTTAAAATTTAATATATTTAATAAAATTTAAATATATTGAATAAAATTTAATATATTCTCTGTAAAGGAGTGAGTGAAAGCTGCACTCAGACTTGACAAGCAGGACAGTTTTGATCACAACCACACATTTCTGTCCCAGCATTAGTCTGGATTTTGCAGTTTTTCCGTCAGCACAGAGGCACTTTCTCAAATGGGTTAGAGGGGTGTTTTTTTTCTGCTATCCTGAAACCAGATTTATTGTGTGCTGCTTTTACAGCCCCATCCTAGCTAGATGAACTCTGATCTCCTTAGGACACATCATGAATGAGGGGACAGCCTGTGGCACTGCTTTGAAAATCGTGGCACCAGGTCTTTGTGGCTTTTCCTAGTTCAACAGCCATGACTTAATACTGTTGTAGGTATTTTGTCATTGACAAATGATTTGCAAATCCTTTGCTGCCACTTGATCATTTTGAATTGAGAACGGATTATTAATTGTTTCTCTAGTGGCGGTGTTGGCCTCTTAACAAGAGCTATCCAGCTTTCTGTGCCTGTCTAAATATCCTGTGCTCAGTGACTCTAAAGGTACCTATCTGGCTAGTGTGCAAATGTTTAAATATAGCAATAATAATATCTAGCTTTCTTCTTTTCAGTCAACAGAAGAAATTACTGGATACACTTCCATTTGAGTGAAGTACACACTGAGATAAGTCTGTGTTGATGTCTGTTTCCATATTAATTTTTTACACCTCCCTGGAACTTTCAGCAAAGGAGAAATTCCTTATGTAAAACACTCTGAAGTTGTCTTTGGTCTCTGGTTGTGGGTTGAGTTTTTTTCCTGGGAGCATTACACAGTTCTCAGCCACTTTCCAAACTGCCAACTTTCTATTCCACTGAAGTTACTTCTGGCTCCAGTCCCAGTATTTGGGAGGAACAATAGGTCCTATTTTAGTCTATACAGACTTAATTGCTGTAAATAAAATTGGCAATTATCTCCTTCTGTGTCTGAGAATCCCACCAGCTGTTTTAGATGCATTTAAATTGTTGCACCATGCTGAACTCACATGTCATATCAGGAGCTATAATGCCAATTTTTAGCCATCTGGTAATATGTCCTTGGCCTTTATTTTTAAAATATTTTTTTCTGCATTTAATCCTATTTCTTCTGCTTCCCTTTAAACCCTGGTCCTCTGCACTGGGTGACATTATTAGTTATATCAAAGGACTTACATCTCAAAAAGATGCATTTTGAGGCAAATATGTTTCAAATAGCAAAAAAAGCTATTGAAAGAGAAGTTCATGGGATTTTTTGTTGTTTTTGTTTGTTTGTTTTGCTCCTTCCACCCACATAAGATCAGGCACCTATGTGGGAATCATCTGACCACATGCCGACAACCTGCTGTGTCAGTGTCTGGGCTCAGCTTTATTGTCCACTAAGAGGAAGAGACATTTCATGCTATGTAAACAACTAAAATAGGTCAGATGAATCATGCCCCCAGGTGTCTTCTTTCTCTTTGAGCTAATCACCCAGACTTTGTAAGCAGACTTAGCTGTCTGCACCATAGACATCTGACTGGATCTCACCTCTGTGGACCATGCTTGTAGCAGCAGTCACATGTAGGTGACTAGACACATGTAGACAAGTAAGAAGATTAAAAGTGCTTGGCTTCTTGATGCAGAGCTACTTTGAGTGCCAAGGTGAAGGTACTCTGAGTCTGTCTTCATGAACCAAAGGCAGAACTGAGTGGATTTTCCCAAGGGACATAGCAGTACTTGATGTCTGCAGTTACATAGCACCAAACTGTGGTGCACCATCTCTTCCTAGACTCATAAGACACAACTTCATAACTTTTTTTTTTTTCAGAAATGCTGGTTTAGGAAGGACTCCTCCCTAACATCTGCTATTTCTGCCTCCAGATTGTAACTTCAGTCTTGCTGTGGAAATACGTTTTTTGGGGATTTTTTTTAATCATTTCACTGCACTGGTGTCCCTCTAGGGTAGCCTACTGGCATGTGAAGGTGGAGGTTGCTTAGACTGGGAAAGCCAAGAGAGGGGATACTTGAAGTTTGCCTTTCATCCTTTACTTGAGAAATTGCCTCTCTTGCTAATTTAACAAATTGTTCAGCTGCTGAATGCTGTGGGGCTTTCTTTTCACTCTGCATACAGCATTGTTTAATATTTATTTGGAATCTTGTCAAGGGCTTAATAAATTCAAAGTTCCAGTTTCACTCTGTGTATGTTTCACTTTTGTGCAACTGCGAGTATAATTTCTCAAAGTGAGTTCTCCCTTTGTGTAGCAGGAGGCAGGGACCCTCTAATAATGTATTATTTCCTGATACATATTCTTACAGATCTTGACACCATTTTAATTTCCCATTGGACTGAGAGAAATGGAGAGGGTTATGTGCAAGCTACAGTAGTCAATTGCTCCTAGTGTTGACTTTGTTCTTGTTGAGACCTCTCTGGGATTGTGAATGTCTTTGGTCACACAGTGAAGGATGCTCCACATCAGGGCTGCTTAGGTTTGTTTGTGCCGGGCTGCCCCATCTCTAGGCCTCTTTGGGCACAATTGATTCTCCTCAGTTATAGCGCTTTCTAAAACATTTGATGTTGGCCCTACTTACTATGTTTGTGCTAAGTATTTGCAACTCCATAGGTTTTCAGTGTGCCTGTTGCATTTGCAAGTGGTAAGTTGGATTGAGGTTTCTTAGATAATTTTGCTATTAACTTTGGAAAGGGTAAGATTCATGGTGGAGGTAGATGCACAGCACAAGTAGAAGAAATAGTAGTGCTGGAGAAATATGACCTTTCAAACTTCACAAGGTGTCACTGAGCTGCTCCTGCTCAGTGCCAGGTCCTGTGCACACTTTGGGTAAGGTAGGTCTGTGTTGCTTTGCTCCCTCTGCATTCCTATATGGACATGGCCCTGGACAGCCTGCTCTAGGTGACCTTGCTTGAGCAGCGGGTTTCGACCTGCTGATCCCCAGAGGTCACTTCCAGGCTGAGCTGTTCTGTGATTCTCTGGTATTGCACCTTCCCAAACTGTGCCTTAACCTTGTTGGGTCTCCTCTTCTCTTGGGTGGAGGCACATCTCTATCTCATACCCTTTGCTGGGACAGCAGAAGCCTGTGGGGACAATTACTCCTGGAGCTGTGGCATGCCATGTTAAGAGGTGTTGTGCAGACCCCAGAACTTCAGTACCTTCCTGCCGGATAAAGGTAGCAAATAGGGCTGGAAAGGACACCCTTGTCTCCAAGCTTAATGCACGCACAGAGCCAGACTCATTTGCTCACTGCTGTATCCCTGCTATTGGATAGAAATATTGCATTTAGCTGTGATACTTTTTTTACTGATATTGATTTTACCAGGGTCTTTAGGTTGAGTTTGACTCTAAATTACCACTGCACTTGAAAATTTACATCTGCGATGGCTGAACAACTGAGCAAAGATATTAAGCACTTTGACCTATATTACATGAAAAATAGATGTTTTCAATGACATACTATTTAACTGAATTTTTAATAACTTGCCTGAGATATAGCATAGGTTTTCTTACAGAGGTGTGCATATATGCGTATGTAAAATGTATGTAAAGGTACTGCAATATTTTCTTAATCCTATTTTGCATTAAATACTGTGACTTTTCTTATATTTTAAATTTAGGAAAGCTAATTTTGGAGTTGATTTTTAGCCCCAAACAGAATGAATGAATACTATACAAATGTTTTGATGGATCATGATCTATGAAGATTAGAGTAGCTGCCATTTTTCTGTAATCTTTTTTTTTTCTTCAGGCTCAGGATTGCTGATATTTCATTCGTTTGTATTTAGCTTATATTTTAACGGCTTCAAGGATGAGGTCTAGAATAGCAGTTTTAATAATAGAAGTAAAATACTGGGGTTTGAGGCATGTTTCTATGGCAAAGAATCATTGTAGTTTTTTTTGTGTGTGGTCCCTTCCTGCAGATCTGCCAGTTATATTCTCCTATAGGAAAAGTGGTGAATGTGAAACTCCAGTAGCAGGGTGTAGATTTTCTTTAATTACTAAAAATTGCCAACATATGAGTGGCTTTGAATTAATTTTCTACTTGTGGATTTTTGATAATAAAGCTGTATGTAATGTTTTCTCTTTTTATTTTTTCACCCCCTTGCCTTGCATATGTTTACTTTCCTACATGTACAGTTTCTATAATGACTTTTAAGAATAAATTAGCAGATTATGGGGGCTTCACAATATGTACTGCACTAGAGGGATATTGTGAATAAGGCCTTAGTGTGTATCTGTGGAAATGTGTACCTTCTCTGTCACACTTGCAGAGATTAGCTTGGGGCTAATTTAAGTTGACAGCTGTATAAAAGGGATTACTACTGTCACCACTGAACTCCTGGGGTTAACCTTCACACATGCTAAATATGAGAGATAATTTTTTTTTAAAGCTTGGACCAGTTTTGCATAAGCCATTTATCTTGATTTCTCTTAACCCTGAAAGAGCTGAGACTGCAGTTCACAGCATCATAGTCTAATGGTGTGCATTACTTTAAACACCTAGGGAGCTTCTTTGTAAGCATAAAGAGAGCTTTTATTTGCATATATTTGCTATTGCTATAATGAAGAAAGGGTTTATTTTGTGTGTGCTTTCAAAGGTAGAACTTTGGGAAGGAAATTGGGGTGTGGGGGAAATAGCCATTTGTTTTCTTCATGCATCCTTGCCTTGTGCAAATGCTCATTTATGAGCCTACAAGAATACTAAAGTACTTTAATTCAAATTGAGCTTTTGGTTGGGGTTTTGTGTAGTAGTAGTAAGTGGTGGTGTAGTAGAAACAGTAGTGTTGGGCTTATAGGCAGAGTGAATATGTCTGAGGCCCAGATGCCCCTCACTGTAGAGATTAGGGGCAGGTTGCCGTCCCTGCCCTTTCATCATTTCAACTGGTGTGATTTGTGTACTTTTGTCACATAACTCTGTGGGGATGACTCATATACAACCATTTCATCAGACGTGTCTCTACTACTGGGCGCTCCTTATGAGGGATGCTCATGGTCAAGAGCCTCACAGGTAGGTGCTGTATAGCTCATGGAAACAAACGTGGAAGTGGCTGCTTTTCCTTCGCATTAGAGGGAAAGAAATGGCAGAACTTTGGCAGAACATCTTGAATATGAGCTCAGGGTTAGATCAAAAGATGTTTCTCATCAAAAAGCAGCTCAAACCCACTGTCCAATGATGTGTTTCTTGTGTGCAGTCAAAAATCAAGTATTGCTCATCAATGAACTTGCAGCACCACCCTAAAAGACAATGAAGACACCTGTGATAAAATAGCTGGGAAGAAAATAATGTTACTATCAAGATGAATATAGCGTGTGTTCTTTGGATTGAGCCACATGCCTCAGTTTCAAGAGTTATCAGTCCCAATGTTTAAAGTCACAGGCACTGTTCACACATGGCTAATGAGACATGATGAAGTATATTACTGTAGAAAGTTTTCTTTTCTTTTGGTGAGTATTGTTGGATTTTTTTGATGCTTTCTGCTTCAATTTGCAGATGAAAACTTATCACATAAGCCAAAGTTGGTAAGCAGTCTTTGCCTCATCAAAACCAAAAATCTAAAACAATCTAATACTGCACAAAAATAGCAACATTTTTGTGCAAATACACTCATCTGAAGGCTGACTTCAGCAGACTGAATGTGTCCCATTCATATGAGAAACATCATTTAAAGAACTTTCAAGGCAGCTTCTTCCTGAAAACCGTGGAAGAAGTTCAGACCCATTTTCCCTAGATTAGCAGGATTTGAGAACTTAACTGTTAGGGAAAAGAAGAAAAAGAAAAAAGTGTAGGACAGTGTGTTAGTGAAACTGGGCTAGAAGGACACTGGTCAACATAGAGTTGTTTGTTCTCATTGTCTTCTGTGTCTCTTACTTATATTTCATTAAGCTTTGAACAGCCAGACAGAGAAAGTTGTTTTAAATAGGATGAGAGCAGTCTGACCTGGCATTCTCTGCAATTTCACTGTGCATTGTGGGAAAGAAATGATGGTTTTCTTACAGTGTCAAATTCATCTTTGCTTTTGCAACCTCTTCTTGTGCCATTCTGATAGCTAGTACAGGAATGAGGAAGAAGTTGCCAAGTAGTAACGCCAGCTGTGGCTGAGATTGCCCAGCCCTGAAGCAAGATCATGCTTAACTAACCACCTTCGTGTCCCACTGGTCTGGCTCAGCATCTGCTTGGTGCTCACTGTTCATTGTTTTTGTCTGTAATACCTGTGGCTAGTTATCAAAAGAGCTGCTTATCTTTGTGTAGTGATCACAGAGCTTGCTCCATTCCTGCAGTGACCTACAGCAGTTTTGTTGTTGTAGCCACTTAGTATTTAATCTTTTTTTTTAAAAGTGTAGCTGGGTCATATGCTGCACAGTAGCATTTTGGGAAGTCCATACAAATAACATCAAAGTGGACTTGCCTTCCAAGATGCCACTGACTTCAGGCCAAAGACAAGCTGTGTAATGAGGTTATGCTCATTTACCACTGAACTTGTGGTAAATTTCCAGCATAAATGGTGCTCTGCTTTTATGCCTTGCCTATTTTAATCCTGTATATAGTCCTTATCAATTTGACAGTTTTTGTAGCTTCTAGGTGGGTCTCAAAGTGAACTTGGCCTAGTATGTGTGATTGCTGGTTAGAGAAACCATATTTTCACAGTAGATCACTGTGGGATTTCATGGCTAAATATTCACTTCCTCCTTGGTAGTAAAATGACAGTTTTATTTATCCCCATGGATTTAGAGGACCGATTCAAGGATGGCTTCAGTTTCTGCCTGCAGTGGACAATACTAGTGAGTGCTTTGGTTTTGATGTACACAGTGTGACAGTTACAGTAATGAATGAAGGGAACTGTTTAGGCTGCTTGAAAATCTGGCTTTCATCTGCAGGAGAGGGAGTGAACGGCTAGAAGGAAATCTCTTTCAAGTTGATTCCTGGTGCAGAAATAAGTCTTGTGTGGGTGAAAGGGAGAAAAGAGCCACCTACCTGGAAATCTAAGACTGTAAATGAGGTGTCACAAAAAAAGGCAGTGACATCCATCACATGCTAACCCATTAAGGGGGGGGGGGGGGCGGGGGACGGAGAAAGAAACCATGAGGAGGAAGAAAAGCCAGCAATGCTTCCATGAAACTTGTGATTTTATAGTATCTTTAATTGTCATTCTAAGACTGTTGAAATTATAACATGAAACTGGAGAAACATATTATCTGTTGTCTGTAGGTATGTTATTTGTTCATCTGGTTTACTTCTGTTTTATTAGTTGGCTTGGATGCAAGCTGGTGCCATGCAGTTTTGGGGTAGCATGTGTATAGCAGGGATGGAAAGAGAAGGGAGGCTGTAGCTCCTGTGAGTGGCTGGAGCCAGCCAGGCTGAGGCGGGAGAAAAGGGCTCTGTGTTTCCTGATGAATTGATTCATTCAGTGTCAGAACAACTACAGGTGTCCACTGCTACTCTGAAACCCCAGAGTAGGGTAGCATTTAAACTTGCAGTATATAACAAGCTGCCTATAGAGATATGCTATTTTTTCTACCTCTGGGGTTTTTGCTGGCCCTTAAGGAGAGAATGCAGAGCTTTTGCATTCGTCTGGGATTAATAAATTGAAGCTTTTGTGGATCAAATGAGAACAGGTTCCCTAAGTAAAGACATCTTGTAGGACACTTTACAAGCAACGCTCCTTCACCTCAGTTCATAGAGTCTATTTTAAGCTTCTATAAGTACATAAAGCACCTTGTAGAGAGCAGGAATGTTATTAATGTATTTCTTTCAGAAACTTGTATATGCCAAAATTGCAGAATGTCCCTCTTATCCAGTATAAATAAATAAAGCACCAAAACAACAATAGCCCTTGGTTATCACTAATTCTTGTGATTATTGAATACAGCTAGTATTGCCCAGCAAAAGAATCATTTACTTCCCCAGTTAGTAGTATTATGCTTTGATATTGTTAGTAACCTGAAAACTGATAATGGGGAAACAAGGAGCATGTTCAAAGTCATATAGTTTAATAAGTGTTTAAGGTACTGTGTCTGCTAATAGGATAAATAATGGAGTTAGAGAATTTCTTTTGAGAAGAAAGATAAAGATATGATTAGGAGAAAAAATTTTGGTGGTTGAGACATTTTTTAAGGCATGTATTATTTTGTAGCAAATAACTTGGTTGTAGGGCTTTTCTTAATATATATTTTTAATATCTGTGAGACTTTCAGCTTTTATTAGGGCAAAGTTGGAGTCTTATCTATGTTTACAGAGAAATGCGTTTGACAGCATCTTTTTGTAAGAGATCTAACTTCAAAAACATTAACTTGGGACCAGCAACTGGTCCTTTGGTTATGACTTTGCTATTTGTCGCTTGGTCCTTGCAAGCTGTTTTTGTTTTCTTTAGCTCAGCCTCTTCCACCTTCAGCTGATCATTCCTCCTGGGATGGCTTCCTACCTGGCACAGAGGATTCCTCACCAACAAATGCAAAAATATGCAACTTCTCCCTTTCTTTGAAACACTTTGCTTTTCTTTTGGGTATTTTATGTTCTAGAGCCAGACCCTGTGGGCTGCACAGATACTGCACACAGTCTCAGCCTTAGTCTAGATGGTGCCACCTCAGGCTGCTCAGACCTTTGCTCTGGGAATGCTTACGTAGGATGCTTCAACCCTCACAACAGGTCTTACAGGGAAGGTGGAACTGGCAATGTTCTCTACTACTGTGGAAAGGAACTTCACCTTGGTGGGAGAGAAGCAGGTGGGATTTTGGTGTCCTCCTATAGTGTCAGGAGATTGTCAGTTACCCCACAGCTCAACTAAACTGAGGGGGTGAGTCAGGCTCTCTGCTTTCAGGTTTTATTTCTTAGCTTGGGCAGGTCTAGAGAGTTTGTGAGGCCAGTTCCCACACTTCTGCCACAGTGTACCTCTCCAGACTCTTGGAGTTCTCCCAGTCCTTTAATTTCAAAAAGCATATTTTGTGCACACTGCTGTTGTTGTGTATCATTCAGAATTTCTGCTGGGCTCTTCTCCTTCACACTAGTGAGTTAAAAAAATACAAGTACTTGGATGACTGAATTAATTTTTTGTCAGAATTTGAGACGTAGACTGTCCTATTAGAGCATGGCTTGGAACTTTGGCTGATTGCAACTTAATGTAATACCAAAGAGCATGATATAGGGAAGGGTAAAAAAATGACAGTATATGTACTGGTATTGATTTAAAAAAAAAAAAAAAGAGGGCTGAATAGAAATGCTTCAAAAGACTGAAGCTTTGGGTGATTTTTTTGGTGGGGTTTTTTTCAGTTTGTAGGTTTTTGTTTGTTTAGGGGAGTTTGGTTTTTGTTTTGAAACTACTATCAAAGCCTGTTTTAGATTTGTTCAATTGGCCTGCTTTGGTTCTTTAAAATAAACTTAGGATTTTGCAATCAGTGACCTTGGCACACGACTTTGAGCCTTGTTTGTTGAATGAAAAATAGAAGCACACTGTAACCTACATTTCCATTTGATCAGATGGGATCTGAGGTCTCAGGAGATAGCAGCAGAATGCTAATTGTGAGCCAAACAAACTAGCTGGCTCCTATCTGAAGAATTTGCTTTTAGCTGAGGACCTGTTTAAGATTAGTCTTGCGAGGTACTGAAGTGTCCGTCAAGGCTGATGCAGGTACTTCAGGTGTGACCAAACCCTTCTACCTCTCAGCACAGGCTTCGGGAAGCTCCTGTTTGAACATGGGATGTTTTCACTTGCACCACTATACCATGAACTAAGCCTTAGAATTACTTATTACCGAGCAATGTGTTGGACACAGTAGAGACAGTGAACTCTTTAAAAAGAGGAGCTTCTGATCCAAGTTAGGAATGTTATTCAGGTTGAACTTTGTAAAAGACTGGATAGGAGATAAACAGGTATTGAGGGACAGGAGGGCAAGAATTGAAAGGAGTTAATCATCAGTTGGTCTGCTAAGTTTCTTGAGGAATTTGGAGAGAGAACAAAAGCAAGAATAACTTTGAAAATATGTGTCTGAGTAAAAGCTAGAGATTTATGTAGGCCTCAATCATTTTAACAACTTTAATTAATTTTTTTCTCTGCATTTTTAAATATTAATGATAAAAATGAATGGAAATTATTAGACTTTGTTTTGTTTGGGAAGGTGGGTTTTTTATTTATGTGTGAGAAGAGAGTGTTGTATCTAATTTTGTTCACTTTACTGGTGGATAACTTATTTTCTGAGATAGCTGGAAAAGCAGATACAAAGGGGAAATCTTAGGACGCTGAGGCACTTCATCTGTGCAAAGAGGGCTAGATTTTTCCATAAAAAATTCAGGAGGTCCAATTAAGGGTTACATTTTAGTGATATGAATAACTTGTTAGTTCTGCTTTGTTATTTGTATAAGCAGCTTAGATGTGATTTTTGTCCTGGTAAGTTACAGTTTGGAAGAGCAAGGAGGAAAGACAACAGTGAAATCAGCAGTAGAAAACTGGTTGAAAGATATGCCTGGAGGAGGGATTTAGGAAACTGCAGAGGGAAAAGGATTTCAAAAGGCAGGCAAAGACGGAGCTATTTGAAGCTGAGTAGAAGATGTTACCAGCTTCTATGCTAGGCAGCAGGCACCATCAGGCATCAGTTCAAGCTTTAAGATTAAAAATCATGGGTATTCAGTGCAGCCCTTTCCCAGGGTTTGCCTATGAGATGGGATGTGAGAGTAGAAGAGTGACTGTGTCAGAAGACGGGCAGCTTTTGGCATCTAGACACTGCCTTACCTGGTAGGACTCATAAGTACTGTTTTGACATTATGTTAAATTCAGGTCAGGTCTTCCCAAGGAAGGAAATAATCCTCTGCTGGAGAAAGGAAGACTGGAATTTTGGGAGATACAGTGCGTTTCTGGGACAGAATGTACTGTTCACAGCCCTGGTGCCCCATTCTCACTACACTGACACCCCAACTCCCATGTCTTCTCAGTGTTCAGTCTTGCCAGATTCCTTTTGATCATGTCCTGTTCTAGTCAGGTGCTTGATGCACAGTTTCAACTCCAGGCATTCCATGGTAGCTGACTGCCAAGTTAGTCTGTTAGGTCGCTTTGTTCTCATAATCTTTTTAATGTATTCAGTGTCTTGACAAATTTTCTTGGCAAGAGCTTTGTAAAATGATACCATATTGTGCATAACTTAACACATCATTAAACATCAGATAATCTTCCACCATACAAGTCCTGAAGTCCATCACTGAGCTCAGAAACCAGGGCTACTCCAATACTTCAATGACTTTTGTAAGGATCAGTAAGAGTTAGAATAGCAGCGATTTTTTGTAAGGAGTTGCTTTTGTCCCTTACTTGTCTTCTGCTTCTTTTTTAAAAGGGGATTGAAAACAGCAGCATCAGTGAGGAGACTGATCAGCTAAACTGACAATTGATTACCTCCTGATATGGAAAAACTACGCTTTCTGTGCTGCTGCAGTATTTTAATCATGTTTGTGGCATTTCAAACATGATTGGTCATCTGATTGAAATGTGTTGGTATTCATGATTTGTGTGTATGTGTGTCCATCCCCCTCCTCTGCCCCTATTTTGGAATGTAAGCTTCTTTTTCTAATGTCAAGAGAATGTGAGTTTTCAGGCTGGAAGCTTATTGCATCTCAGTATTTGATCTCCAATTGCCCAAAGGTTAAGCACTACAGGGAGTGGTTAAACTGCTCACAAGTGTCTTGCATGAAAATGCTCCTTCATCTTTGCTCTCTGTGTGTTTTATAAAATAATTCTATCCACAATTAATGTTTATTATAAGAAATACTTGTAAATGACTAGTGGTATTGTGCATACAGATAGACAGTGTGTGATATTTAGCACTGTAAGGAATTTTCCATTTCTGAAAGCAGTTAATTGTAGTGAATGTACATTTTTTTAGAAAAAGGAGACTGTTTTTTCTAATCAGAGGCAGGAATACTCACTTGTGTGTCACAGTAACATACTGTTCCTTGAAAGTCAAAATAATATATTACCTTTAAGCAAGGCTGACACAGAATGGACATTTCAGCAAGAGCAGACAAGCTGGGGCAGAGTCCCCTACAAGCCTTCCTTTGGTGTTTGTTTTCATTTCCACAACCTTTAGCAGACATTTTCCTATTGGGTAAAGGTTTACTGTAATTAAAACATTAAAGATCAAGAAGTCGGGTATGTCTTGAACTTGCCATTAGGATTATGATGTGCCTTCAAGCTGTTTTAGTTTCTGAGGAGGCAGCAGTTATTTTTGGAGTCATTGTGTGCCTGATGTGAAACTCAGTGTTTGTCCTGTATTGGAAACACTGTCTCTGAGTACTGGTCAACTTGTTCACTCAAACCTGGTAGTAAAGAGGAGTGGGTAGATAGTGTTTGTAGAGGAAGACATGCTTACATCAAAGTGACGGTCTCTTTACTTGGTTGGAACAAGACATGATCCCAGCTTGCACACGTTTTCCCCATGTGAACTCAAGACTGTCAAAGCATGTGTCAGCATCAGCTGAAGAAAAATTGCTAAGTTTGTTATGAGATTCTCGTGTAGAAAGTGGAAAATGTGTTTGAGCTTGGGTGCTCTGAGATGGATGATAGTAACCACATTATTTTGGATAATGTAGACTACTGATTAGGGTTTTAAAATGTTGGTGGAATAGCTGTTATTTCAGCCTGACATAAACAAGGAAGTTGTGGTGAAAGTCTCAGGATACTTGTGGCTGTGCAAAGCTTGTACTGAGCTCCTAGTGCCAGTTTCTGTGTGCCTACAGCTCTTAGTGCAAATCTTCTGCTCTCTGCACTGCAGGTGGGACAGATGGTTTGAGGTGGGCATTTTGGGGGTAGGTGGTTATGTTATGCAGTACTAGATAAGTCTACTATGTATCACTGTGTTGCTGTGATAAAGCAAGCTTGACTAGTCTGTCAGAATAGAAGGCAGTCTTTTCTTTGTATTTCTGTCATAGCATTTCTAATATATGCCATTTGAACAGACTGCCTTTAGCAGTGACAGCTTTGTAGATTTATAACAGGTATTTTGTTTGTGCAAGACTTGGAACTCAACAGAATGCACACTCAGCCAACAGATTCATTATTCATAGAACAGAGGCTGGCAGGTAGAAATGCAACTGGGGAACTCATGTTTCAACTGGGAGGCACACATGCTATCAACTCGGACCATAAAGTAGTCCCTTTAAAGAAAAATGCATTATTCCTAAGGGTAAAACATGTCCATTGTACCATTGGTTCTTATTCACATAATATTGCAAAAAATGCTTGCTTTGTCAT
>JAWWLZ010000042.1:31961544-32012260 GCA_035041345.1 Poliocrania exsul | reverse complement strand
CCTCTTCAGTTCTCCATGTTATTAAAAATTACTCTTGTCAGGCAGATCAGTGGTTTGGCCCGCCAGTGTGTACATGTTCTTTTTTCTCTTTTTTCAAAATTTTATTGCTGTAGTTTTCAGAAAAGCCTCTTATTTGAAAAGAAGGTTTTTGAGCTAATCAGTGTTTCCCAGAGGTTGTATTTGTCTGAAAAGAAGTATTCAATCATAGTTTTTCCTGATATATGTGACTTTTGTTCAGTACATATAATTGCAGACTAGAGTTGTTGGTACAAGTAGTACTTCACTTTAAATTCTGAATAACAATTATCTTGCTGGATTGTTCTTTCTTCCCAAGGAAGTGCAGGCAAACAGACCCACAAACTGTATTTGGACTTGTAGCTGGGTATGTCCAGGAGCAGCATTCATAGCCATGTTTTTTAAAACAGTCCAATCTGACAGGTTTATCTAAGGATGGTTTTGTCCCCTTGTCCTGGAAGCATTTAGCATGCCGTCATTTTTTCTTCCAACTTCCTTTTAAATTTTAGTTAAGCCTTCCCTGGTTTTGCCTCAAGTCTCAAATGAAATGCAATTCATGGCTTTAAAAGTAATTTAAAATTATTTTTCCTTTATTTGGTGTGATTTTCTTTGGACAGTTCTTGTCTGACAGCTACATGCAATGAAACATTGTGAAAAGGTGACACAGACCAAGTTATAGCCTAGCTTAGACATTTAACAATTAAACTGTCTCCATTTTGAAGTACTGCTAAATGGTGTTCTCTGTGTTGGAACTGAGATTAGCAAGTTTGTGCTGTGTTTTCAGATAATTTACTGTTCTGTTTAAAAAACAGTAAATGCTCAGTATCAGTAATTGTCAGTATCACAGTTGTTCCAGTTAAAAGGAGATAAATAAGCTCAAGTTCTGAAGGTGCTTCAAGTGAAATCCTCTGAATTTCATCTCTTGTTTTTAAAGATGTGCGTTTATAGATTCAGTTCAAAGGAGCCAGGAGGGACACTTCCAAGTGCTGTTCTGTATTAGTTAGAAGCATCAAACTCTAGTCTTTTCCCTGTATTTAGCCTTGTATACATGTGTGTAATGTATGTATTTTAAAGAAAGATTAAGAGGAGAGAGCACCTATTCCACACTGAACCTGATTTAATTTTAGATGGGAAAAATTGGCACAGTGCTAGTCTGTATGGTTTGTTGGAAGGTATACATTTGCATACATTGTATCAGGATTTTCTTCTTTATTGAGAATTTTTTTTTACTTAGATGAAATGTATACAGTTGTTTTTTCTAGATTGGTGCTATTTTAATTAATTGAACAATCTTGAGAGAGCAACCTGTGTTGTACAGTTTTCTTCTTGAAAAGCTTCACCTCATTATATAGCCAATAGAAGTGAGGAGAGTTTAAACAGGATTAGGGGCATCTGATGCCTTTTTGATAGAGATAAAGCAGGCTAAGGAGTAATTCTGAATTTATGCCTTCTGAAACTTTTTCTTAAAAAAAAAAAAAAGCAGACACTGATACTGTGTGTGTAGGGAGAAAAGCTACTATCTGTCATAGCAAGATTGAGATCCTGGCTGACAGGGCTCTGTTCTGAGGATAAACATAGATGGAAAGAGTGGCCAGCAGGTTGAGGGAGGGGATCCTCCCTCTCTCCTCAGCCCTAGTGAGACCACGTCTGGAGTATTGTATCTAGTTCTGGGCTCCTCAGTACAGGAAAGACAAGGCACTACTGGAGAGGGTCCAGTTTAGGGCTAGAAAAATAAGAGACTGAAGCATTTCTCTTATGAGAAAAGACTGTGATAGCTGGGCCTGCTCAGAGAAGACAGAGAGGATCTCATTAATGCATATAAATATCTCAAAGGAAGGTGCCAGGAGTGTGTCTTTTCCATGGTGCCCAGAGACAGGAGGAGGAGCAATGGCCCTAAACTAAAACTCAAGAAGTTTCACCTCAACATGAATATCTCCCTCTCTGGAGATATTCAAAACCCACCTGGACAGGTTCACCTGCTCTGGGTGACCCTGCCTTGGCAGGGGGATTGGCCTGGATTATCCCCAGAGGTCCCTTCAACCCTAACAATTCCGTGAATCATAGAATCATAGAATCAGTTGGGTTGGAAGAGTCCAACCCTTAATCCAACCCCACTTTGATTGCTACATCATGACACTAAGTGCCATGTCCAGTCTCACCTTAAAAACCTCCAAGGTCGGAGAGTCCACCACCTCCCTGGGCAGGCCATTCCAATGCCTGACCACTCTATCTGTAAAGAACTTCTTCCTGATATCCTCCCTAAACCTCCCCTGGCAGAGCTTAAGCCCGTGCCCTCTTGTCCTACTGTTGTTTGCCTGAGAGAAGAGACCAATCCCCACCTGGCTACAACATCCTTTCACGTAGTTGTAGAGTGATAAGGTCTACTCTGAGCCTCCTCTTCGCCAGGCTAAACAACCCCAGGTCCCTCAGCCTTTCCTCATAGGACTGGTGCTCCAATCCTTTCACCAGCCTTGTTGCTCTTCTCTGGACCCGCTCCAGCACCTCAATATCTTTCCTGAACTGAGGGGCCCAGAACTGAACACAATACTCAAGGTGTGGCCTCACCAGCACTGAGTACAGGGGAAGGATCACTGCCCTACTCCTGCTGGCCACGCTGTTTTTGATACAGGACAGGATGCCATTGGCCTTCTTGGCCACCTGGGCACACTGTTGGCTCGTGTTCAGTCTCCTGTCAATCCAAACCCCCATGTCCCTTTCTGCCTGGCTGCTCTCCAGCCACTCTGTGCCCAGCCTATAGCGCTGCATGGGCTTATTGACAATCAGTTATTTTACTTGTTGCAGTGTGTCAACTTGTTGCAATCCGGGTAAGGCAACGTGAATGCCCCCAGCGCTGTGTTCAAGGCCCTGGATGCCTGAAGCTCCGGGGAGCCGCCGGCACTGCGGTGTTCGCGCCTGGCCGGCGCGGGGCGGGGCGGGTGGGAGCGGCGGCGCCGCGCGGAGCCTCCGCCAGGGGGCAGGAGCCGCCCGTGCGGATGGGCCGGGGCTGCGGCAGCGCCACCGCCACCGGCACCGCCACCGCTGCCGTGCGGGGAGCCGAGCCCTGGTTTGCCCCGGTGTGTCCCGGGGCCGAGCCCTGGTTTGCCCCGGTGTGTCCCGAGGCCGAGCCCTGGTCTGCCCTGGTGTGTCCGCGGCCTCGCCCGCTCGGGGCGGGGGACTGGGGTCGGCCCTGCTCGCCGTCCGTGCGCGGTTGCCCCGCAGGCTGCGCTCTGCCCCCCGCGCCCGGGCAGACCCAGTGGGCACCGCTCCTGCCTCTGCCCCACGGCGGCCTGGCACGAACTTCGGATAAATTACCTGCTTCCTTGGCAAAAACCCCTTGCTCTGAATTTTTTCTGTCTGGAAAACGAGGAAAGTTTTGCACACGCTCTTGTTTAGAATTAAATCCCTTACACTTGTAAAGACTGCAAGGGCATTTTGGGGTTTCTGCCCATGCTTGTGCTGCTCTACTTTCCCAGTGTCACTGTTAAAAAGTATTTCCTTGAAAGTCAATGTCTCTACATCAGAGTGAGCTGGTGGTGTTGGCAGGCTTTATTTTATTTTGTTTTATTTGTCCCTCTCAAATCTTGCTGTCAGAAGGCCTTGCACTCTTTTCTTACCACTGAAAAAGAAAATGTCAAGCAAAGTATGTAATATCAAATTAAACATGGCACTGTATGACACTGAATGTACTCTGACAAGTCATGGTAGAAAAGTCAAGTTCTGAACAACAACCCGATGGAAGAGCCCAGCAACAGAAATTATTTGAGGAAAACTGGATCTGTGTACTGAATTAAGTCAAGGAAATTCTGAAAATGAGGCCCTAAGGGTTATCCATCTTCTGTAATAGATGCTTCTGAATTCTGCTTATTGAAAGAAATAAATTTTAATTTAGGCATTCCAGCACTTCCAAAGCATATGTATGACAGAGCTGAAACCATGTGAGGAATTGCATATTGTTGGAAGGTCTCAGAGGAGGATACTCTTAACTGTAAAGATGAAGGATTCTTAAAATTCCTGGCAGTAAGTTTAAATTATTTTGATGGTTAGAAATGTCTGCTTTCTTTGAACTCTTCTTTTCAGCTTAATTTAAAAATATATAGAAACCATGGGAAGGAAAATCAGCTTCTCTATGGCAAGATTGGATAAAGAGGCATTTATAATAGGCCCATGTCTATGACCAAAAGTTCTGTGAGATTTGATTTTTAGCTTGGAGGTGTTTTCCCTCTGGTCCACACCATCCTACAGCTCAAAAAAAAAAAAAAAAACCGGTGCAGGGACAGCAGCAGGTACACCCGGCTGTCTGCGGTAGCCCCGTGCAGTTCCCGTGCGGAGCAGAGGATGGCCCGCAAGGACAGCGCCCCAGCACTGTGCTCAGGGCAGAAACGAAATGTATGTACTCTGGCCAGCCAGGAATCACGCCCACCCATGCAGGACAGGCGCCAAGCACTGCTGAGCATCCCCAGTGCTGCCCCAGGTCACCTCCCTCCCCTGAAATTTGTAGGAAACAAAGCATGGGACAGTGACCTCCTCCCAACCCTGCAGATTTTCAATCAAATTGCAGCTGTCGTGGTTTGCATTTATTGTAGTGCTTTTCTTCAGATAAATTTAGCTCTAAAATAAAGCTCTAATTTCCATACCCCAAGGCATGGACAATTTGAGCTGTTTGTTGCTCAGTGCAAATACAGTAATGGCTGAAGCATAGCTCTGTGTTTATGCACACATATAGAGGCAAACAAATATAGTCATAATAAAACCCACATAAAAGTAGGCAGGGTTTAGCTGGAAAAATCTGCCGATACTTGCAATAGTGATGTTAAATGATGCTCCCTGTTAGAACCCAATATTAAAAGGACAGACCAGTTTGAAATTTTGTGTGATTCTGGACACAAGAGAGGAGGGTAATTTGTAACATGTTGTGTTATTACCCCAGAATAAACTAAGAAACAGCAGAATTAATTCATTCATGTATGCTTCAATTTTTGTTTAAAATGTATGGATCATTGGTAGCTCATTTACGTCCTTTTTATGTTCTCCAAGCTTTCTTGGAGACTATATTTATATGTATGTACATATTTATGTGTTTTTTTCATTCCAGGACTTGATTGACTGTTGGTGAGAAATGTGATTTGTGTTCTTCACTTCTGTTAAGCAGGAGGACTTTTTTATATAAAATATTTTTTGCACTTAAAATCAGTTTAACATCCTCTCTTTCCCTGTGTTCCTGAAGGGTAGTCTTGTGGCATGAGTGCATCTTGCTGCTGTTCCTAAAGGTATCTACTCCACAATCCTAGCATTCCTTTAGGGGAGCAGGTAGTTATTCATGTCATAGCTAGGTCTCATTAATTATTTGCTGTCTATGTAAAGCACTCTCCAATTATACCACCAGGTACTTGTTAAGCTACATTTATCTTTGCCTTCATTGTGCTTTTACCATAGCAAATTCTCTTGCATCCCTGAGAGCTGCTGTTTGTTCCTTAATGCCTGATGTTTTACAATCTCCTGACCTGATTTTTCTCAAACATCTTTGTAACATTAATAATAGGTACTCCTCAACTTCTTGTTCTCACAGACCATGTGGCCATAGCTGCAAGAAAAGAAAGTTAGTGGGACATGCAGTTTAAGAAAGACTGTATCATATTTTCATTTTTTAGGGTAATCTTCATTTTATCAAACATTAGTTGCAATATGTTTTTATAAATCTTATTCTCTTTTCCTACAGGATTTGCAAATAGAACGAGAGAGGACCGTGTATAATATTTCTGGTGGCTGCACAGCCCTCGTGGTGGTGTATTTATTGGGGAAGCTGTATGTGGCAAATGCTGGTGATAGCAGGTAAGTGTGGTATCTCCCCCAGTAATCCATCACCCCAGACTCCTGAGGTCTGGTGTTACCAAGTTCCTTAGTTGCAAACAGTATCACAAGAGGATTCTGTTTCTTGGCTGAACACTTACCAGTTCTCACAGAAATGAATGCAAAGGTCGGTGATAGAGTTTCAGTTATCTTCTAGAGTGGTGGTTGCAGTCAGGGAAGTTGACAACACTTATGGTCCTGTAGCAGTTTCTGAATAACTTGATGGTTGCAGAGAAGTGGAAAGATGCTAAAAAGCCATTGAAGAAGAAGGGATGTTGGATGTATAGTAAAACTGTCTGTTGAACATTGCCAAGATGCCTGCATCTGGAACAGCTGGTAGGACTACATTTGTTCAGTAGGAAGTCCTGTTGCCAGGCTTAGTCTTGATAGGCCACTTGGCTCTCAGATTTTTATATAATTGAAGGTAGTGATCTGTAATCAGATAGCTACTACTCTTGCAATGCGGGAGGAGGAGAAGGAGACAGACACAGTTTCAGTTTTTTGCTTTCTGCTATTGTGGCTCATGTATTTGTCTGTTTCTCAGAACTGAATACTGTTGTTCAGGAGTTCTTGCTTTGTTAAATTTTGAAATTGGAGACCTGAAGACTCATGACAAGAAGCTTTTTCTTTGTCTTCTGATGTTGCTAAAAATAGGAGCATACTGGAAATCTCTTACTTGTGTTCTTTTCCCCTCACTCACTCACTGCCCACAAGACCATCAGAGAGGTAATGAGGCTCTTCTTGCAAGACTTCAGACCCTGTTTCTTTTGGCAGCACACTGCATGAACAGGACAAGGAGTACAGTTCCCCATGTGATGCAAACTGCTGTTGTATTCTGTTCATTAACAGCTGAGTAATATAGTCTGCAAAGGTACTGAGCCATGTTGTCTTTAAGTGACAACTGCTATGGTTATGCATTTGTGTTTAAGGTTTGTGTATACACAGTTCATGTTTGTAGTGTGTACACCCACGTACTTAGAGACAACACTCAAGAGCAAAGAGTTCTGTAGTTTAAACCTAGTATTTTTATTGCCTCTTACTGCTTTGAACTGTGTAGGAAGTCAGATAAATCCTTTGGCCTTAAAATTTCAATTCTTTTCACATTTGTGATTGTTTTTAAGATGCTAAATTTGCTGTATATGTTGAAAGTTGTTCACCCAGTTCCTCTGGTCAAGTGATACAGTTGAATCTCCTTTTTGCATCTGACACGGTAGCTGCAAATATGTTTGAGGTAAACGCCTATCCAGTCATCAGAACTGCTAGCTGCACTGCATTCTATCTCTCCTGCCATTAAATTAGAAATAATCATATTTTCTTGTGCTATTGCACTTGAAGTGCAGTTGAATCTCTTCCTTCAAGTTGGCTAATTTGTTTTATTGTCTCTTGAAAGTGTGCTGTGTAAAACTGGCCATGCAGCACTTCTGAAAAGCTGAGATCTGTGTTCATAAATGACGGGGACTGTGTGCTTCCAGTTCCCCTAGGATTCTTCCTGTGCTTCCCAAGAGCAGACGCAGCTCCATTGTAGCCTCTGATACCCAAGGGGGAGAAACTCCTGTTGACAGTGATCTGGAGTTGGCGCCAGTGTATTGGCATAACTGTAGTTAAAGACACTAAGTCTTCAAGAACCTTTGAATGTTCATTAAGTCCATCCACAACATCTTGTCAGAAAAAGAGAAAGAGCAGGAATCAGAAAGGAGGCCATCAACAAGGCTGTGTGTTGTTTGAACCAGGATTCAGATTTTTCTACTCATTCCCAACGTCTGGTATGTAATAGAGTCCCTCCAGATCCAAAATAATTTGGTTTTGCCCTTTCCAAATGGACCTCACATAAAACCTGTCATGCTGAGGAGAATTCTTTCAAAAATCTTTCATAAGTCCATTCCTAGATTTTCCTAGCTCAAAACAAAGTAAAAGCTTTAAAGCATAGAAGATCTGTTGGTCTGGTTCTCACTCCCACCAAATCCCCGGTTTCCTTCTTTCAGGGAAAAAAACAGCTATTGCAGAACATCCAAATTGATGTCATGACTAAAAGGACATTTTAGGACTAGAAAAGCAGCTCTGAGGTTGTCTGCCCCCTGCCAAGGCTGCACTATGCATTCATGTATTTGGAAGAGCCAAAGTCAAGGAGTTTTATTTGTGTTAGTTGGAAAAATGTGTTCCATTTTACTGTCTCATGCCTTGTGTAGTCAGCTTTATGGTTTATAAGATACAAGGAAGGGCAGTGAGGAATAATAAGGAAACTACTTAAAGAAATGTTTCTCTACTCTTGAGAAGAGTGGGTTTGTTTTTTCAGTCAAACAGGGGACTTCTGCTTGTTGCTATTGAAACTAGGTGCTGAAACTCTTAGTACTTTACTTTCTTTGAGTTCACCTACTCATTTGTGCCTCTCCCCTCTCCTCATTCTCCTTCTTTTCTCTCTGTTACACCACTGGGAAAAAGCCTGTAAATAAATCAAGTTACACTTCCCACAGATAGGAGTCTGTGAGAGGAGGTTTTGTGCTGCAAGGGTGGAAAATAAACATTCTGGGTTCATGCAAGCCTCATTTGTACTGCCTCTTCCTAGAAGAAGTTCAGGTCTTTTATTTTCAGGCAACTTCAAAACAGCAGAATCTTTTAAAGGTGGGTTTTGAACAGCTGCTTCTGTCAGAAGACCAAGGTATGTGCAAAAAACTGTACTATCACAATGAGACCAAGGAAATGTTAAGTGTGAGACTTGAATAATAATGTACTGTGTGATGCCAGCTATACCTCAGACTTATGTCTGTGGTATTCAGTTTATCCACCAAAGCTTCTCAAATCTAATCATTTCATGCCACGTACCCTGGCAGTGTTGTATAGCAGCTGTCCTTTTGTAGTTGATGTGTAATTACATCATGAAAAGACTTTAATTACCATATTACTAAATTACCAGCCAGCAATCCTTTCAGGTTCAGCCCTAGCTCGCTTCTGTATGGACTATTACGCTTCTCCAAGCTGAACACTTTTCGTTGGTGTAAAAGGGAGGAAAAATTGTGCTAATTGTAGGTTTTGTTATGAACTATTATTGAGCTTGATGTTATGGCATCACTAATGTCAATGATATAATTAAACTTCTGCTAACGATGCAATCACAGTTCTGTAATAATTACATGTTAACTGCACATGATACCAGAACCTTACTAAAAATGAGGTGATGTATTCAGAGCCTGATAACGTGGAAGGAGCTGCTTTCATTCTCTACTGACTTATCTGATCATTCTTGGACTCTGCCATAAATATACCTACTTGTACAGTCAAAATTCATATCTGAGTATTGCCCAAAGCTTTTTCTAATGTTTCTTTCTCTCTCTTTCTTCTTTTTAGTGATTAGCATTGTCCATGCAAGATTTTCTGATTAGTGACTGATCAGATACTGTAATCAGCTATCCAATATGTACTGGTTTTCTGGCGACCACTGAGGTGCTGTCTTTTGCTTACCAATTTGACATCTATGTGCTATGGAAACTAGGCCAGACTATTGGAATAGCTGCTTTTTTTTTTTTAAATATAGAATAGTAAATCTTCTCTTGTCATTGTTTTAAATAGTATGGTTCAATTTTATATTGCTAAACAGACTTCTACTTCTAAACTGCCATAACACGCCTTGTTAATCTCAGTTCTTTTTAGTTTTATGCTCTTTATTAGGATATTGTTTTATAGCTAGTGCTAAAGCAGTTGTAAAACAGGGACTTAATGTTTTTACTGATTACTACCCAATTATTGTATAGCCTCATGCAACTCAACATTTGCCCAATATCACTACAATGAGAGTTAATATGATAATATTGCATTACAGTCTTTGGCATGAGTGTTCTGGCGTTTGTGTTGTCTGGCTGAGGAGCTGCTCAGAGACTGCAGACACTTCCATTTTGTGCTGTGCTTGGAGCCATGTAGGGTAGCTGTGCTTTTATCATTATACAAGAAGCAGAACACCACAAGTTGATTTGACTTTTCCATATGCCCTGAAACACTCACTAAATCTGAAAAATGGGTTCTTGGGGTTTTTTGATTTATCAGTAGAACCTGGCATCAAAGCAAAGAGCCTGATGTTCCGAAGGCTTCACAGACTTGCAGGGTCATTGAATCTTTTCCTTAGCTTTATCAGCTCTTTTTTAATCATCTTTTTGCCTCCTTGCTTTTGCTCCCCTGTACTTATTTTTCGGGGCATATTCACTGTCTGCTTGAACATATATCCTCATGTCCAGAATAGATTTTCATCTCTTTTTTGCAAGTATAGAATTAATGCTGAGGCATTTGGGCTTATTAAATGGTAGGACCTCATTGAGTGAATGTTTTTGTGGCACTTCTGTGTGGGTGCAGGTGAAGGAATTTCCTTGGTACTTCAGGAGCCCAGATGTGGGATAGTGTGTTTATAACACAGTCTTCTCCCAGTGTAATAAAATAGTGAATTGAAAATTGAATTTGTTTACCACTTCAGTCCTTTTTGGATTGTCTACTTATGTAAAAATTCACTACATTACTACTTCTTCTTCTGTGTTGTGGTGCTTGTCAGCTGCTTCCTTCATGCTTAGTTATCATTGTGGGAATTAAAATTTGGGGGATTAATTTGCTTTTATGCAGTAAATGAGAGGGGCATGGAACAGCCACGTGTCTGCTGACTGGCACTGTAGCTTAAATAGAATTTCTGAGGAGTCAGAATTGATGATTCTGACCCATATTTTTGGTTCATGGTATCTGACCTCTTCCTCAAGGCATTCCAGCAGGTTTGTTTTTCCCAGAAACACTAATACTGCGTAAGGTTGGAAACTAAAAAGTGTTCTAATATATTGCTATTGTAGAACTAGTTTATTTTAATCTTTGGTTTACTGTATCTCAAGGAAGCTTTAATTTTCTGTGTTTCATAACTACCCATCTTCTAACCTAAATGGTGTGTATTTTCCCCGTTTTCCTTGAATGGTCTGCCTAAGCCCTCTCTGTCTTACATCTATGTCTGCATAAACAATGATAACTGTGCTTCATACGGGAAACTTAAAGATCTCTAGAGGAAAGACTAACTCAATTACTAAGCTCTAGTCTGCAGTATTTGGAGAAGTGTTCTTTTTTGGTCTTCTCTTAAAGATGGGACAAAGATAGTTGCAAATCTGAATGACACACAGGGCCTTTTCACCTTGGGACCATGCAATTAGTAGTAACTCCTCTTCATCCTCTGAAGTTCTCATTCCTGCAGATTCTCAAATTCTCTCAATTCAAGACAAAGCAAGTATCTGTTATTCATATTCTCCTTTACTGACTGCAGTTTGGTAGGTCAAGAAGTCCGATCCTGCCTAGCCAAAACTGTTGGAAAAGATCATGGCATCTTAGTTGTATTCCAGACACATGGCCAAGTCCCATCTCTCTGTCCCCACCATCTGTTTTCCTTAGAAGTATGACTTGCAGGCTTGTAAAAAGCACTTTTCCCCTTCTCCTGCATGGCCAGATCACAGGATTCACAGGAATAGCAGCAACCTCAGATAGTGTAGGATTTTGTTCTGGGTGAAGCTTTTGGAGGCACTTCAAGAAATACGTAAGGTGAGGTGTGAAGAAAAAGTGTTATATCAGAAATAAGTAATGGCACTCAAAGTGCAGTAAGGAGGAAGAGCATTTTCTTGTCATCCAGTGGACAACAAGTTCCAGGGTACTGGCATGTCATATCCAGCACTGATGTGGCAGAAATAATTAATTTATTAACAAATGTTTGTAGGCTTTTGAAGACAAAACAAACATCCTATCCCTTTTCCAAACTCTTGTTTTTCCTGGGAGAGTGTATGCCCTAGCAATGTGTATGGCAATTAGCAAGTATTGAAGACATTCTAAACATTTTTGGTAAGGGATACATTCAGTACATTCAGTTAAATCTTTGGTCCTAACCACACAGACATCACCTTTTGTTCCAGATTACAAGGAAGGAGGGAATTTTGGCTATTGAAGTAATATCAGTAAACTGGAAACCACAGTTTATTGGTATTGGTTTCCAGGAGTAAAGAATTTTATTAACTTTAATTCTCATAGGTTTTTAGCCTTTAAAACAAGAGAGAAAAAAGTCAGCCAACAAAACCCAAACAAACTACCTTTTTAATCTCTGCCTTTGTAGCTGACCACAGAAACATATGCAGGTTCTTCATTCCAGTGTTGCAGGGCGAGAGCCAAGGCATACAAAGTAGGCTGTGTCTTTGGCTCTCTGGTTCCCATCTGTACTGTGGGAGAAGGGCCAGAGGGAGCACCCCAGGTCTGCCTGGTGAAGGTTTCAAAGTCTGCTGCGGTCCCCACTATGCTGAAAAGCTTTTCACATCGCTTGAGTTCTGTGAGCTTGACAGGCAGCCCAGGCTGTTCAGCCCCAACAGCAACTATGCAATGCAGTTTGAGCCCTGCTCCTGGTGCTTTTACAGAGGGCTTCCCTTGTCACTTCTGAGTAGGTGAATGAAGCAGGACTTGGATAAAAATTCATCAATGTAGAGTGAGCAGAGACTGTGACTCTCAGTCTACTTTACATCTTGGTCCAGCTTCCATCTTGTTCCAATATCCTGCAACTGCTACTCAGTTAAGTAGAAAAGCTGAGATCAAAGTAGATGTGACTTTAGGTGCTAAAAGTCATTCTTTCTTTCCCAAGGGTAAGACAGTGAAGAGCAGGGAGGTAAAAAAATCCTTGCTTCTTCCATCTTACATGGTCAGCCATATCCCAGCCATATTACTGGCAAAGCAAACACTGACTTGCACAGCAATGCCTTCATCCACTAAGCCTAGGTTTAGTTGCCATAGTAACTCATCGTGGAGATGAATGTGATATCCTGGAAAGCAGGGAAAAAGACTTTGATTCCACAAATACCAGTCCCGAGGCTCAGAGCAAGCCACAGAGATGGACTGCACTTCTTTGTTCATTTTCCTGGCATGGCCTGTGTAACTGGTGGCATGTTGTTCAGCTGTGATACCAAAATGTGGTCGTCTGTCATCATTGCAACCCTGGCCTTAGCTGTGTCCAAATGAAGAATACACTAAAATCATCATGGGCAAAATGAATCCTGTGAAAGTAGTACATCTCCAGCCTAAGGGTACTGGAACCAATGGTGGGCAGTTTTCATGTGCTCATAGTGTCACTATAAACTCACTATAAACTGGCTTGTAATAGCTTCCTAGCTGCCAGCTGAAGCCCTTTCTGAAAGATTGGTGTGCTCAGATGTACACCAACAGGAAAGTACACACAATTAATTACAGAACATTTTAGCTTAGTTCATTCACTTTTGGTTTAGTACTACTAGCATAGACAATACTAGAAATGTATGGGTATACTTATAAAGTCTGTACTGGTTCAATAGCAGAAGCTACTTTCCTGATTAAACAAACAAGAATATTGCATACAGCCAGTGCCATCCCATTAGTGATGGGGTAGGCTTATCAAAAAAATATATCATTAGCCCTGAAACGGAACACTGTTAATAAAGCCAACTGCTAATTATAACTCCATACTTAGATTTCATCAGACAAGAAAGACATTTGAGGACCTAAACTACAGGGAATTCATGGGAGGGTCCCATGGGAATGAAGCTACTGCCCACCAAAGTGGCATTAACAACTTGAAGCATGCAGCTCCGGGGGTCAAAAATGAGGAAGCAATGTATCTTTCTCAAGCTATCCCCTCTGTAGACAACCTGCAAGCTCAGAATTGTAGTTAATTTAAAACTGCAGAGTGCATAGTGATACAGAAACAGCTGAATTAATATAGTTATGCTGTTGGTGACCACTAAGTGCGTCTCATGGTTAGATGCAATTTGTGGGGCAGAGACAGGCTGCCAGGATTAGATAATCCTTTTAACCGCTGCTTACTAAGTTTTTAGTGAATACGTGGGATGGACTATGAAATCAGTTATAACAATTCAGACTTGTATTATTTTTGGTGGCAGTAAGGAAGATGCTGACTGGCTTAGGCTAGTGTAGATGGAGAAGTAAACCCTTCCAGGGAAATCTATGAACATTATTTTGCTTAGAGAAATAGCTTCTACTTGCTGAATTGTGCTCCTTTATTAAAATAATACCATTAATTTGGTAAAATCAGACTACCAGAATAGTGGCTTTAGAGTATTTCAGTACTCTCATTGTGCCCAGAGGCCTTCCCCAAAGGAATCACAAAATGAGCATGTAAACATGAATGAGTCAAGAAACTGGAAAGCTCTACACGTGTGTGCAGAAGAGCAGCTCACGTGTTTGTAGCTGCTTCTGAAAGTCAACTTTCAGGGGTGTTTGCAGGGACTGGGTTTCATAATGTCTTTCCATGGTTCTTTTCAAAGACAGGAGGACATTCTCATCTTTCCACTGGAGAGATGTAACATGCTTGGATCCATGCTGGTGCAAGGACATGAAGAAAGGAGCTTGAATGAAGTACATGGGAACATCCAGTCAGTGTCCTGCTGGAGCAGGGACTGCACTTGGCAGTCGTGCTGCTGAGATATTAACTCTTGGAGCAGCTGGGGTGGGTGACAGTCTGCAAAAAGCCTTACCAGAAGTTTGGGAGGGATCTTCATTGTTCCGTCAGGAAATGCCAAAGCACATTCCTATAGGAAATTACTTTTTCAACACTTCACCAAGGCAAGTTCTCACACCTATTATTGGCTTGAGGGAGCTTAAGTTCTCCCAAGTGATGAATGAAAGTGTCTGAGCAGCCTGCTTTAACCACAGCATGGCATGAAACTACATTGTCACAGGAAGAGCCACAAGCAGGGAGACTCTGTTCCCCCTTAACATTGGCTTTGTTTGGCTGAAAGGAAAATGATCCGGTATTTCTGTTCTGTCACAATAATTCTGTGAATAGCCTCATGCTTGCACTAAAAAATATGATGAATTCAGAGTGGCAGGACTGTTGAGTGGCAGGAGATGGAAAATTAGGACAAAAGGCAATTTTCACTGGCTCTACTCCTTCCCTGATTTGTTGTTTTCTTCTTGATAGCAATGATGAGTAGGACTTGGGGCATTATTTTGGGTATTACAGGTGGGAGGCAGCCAGGAGGTTTGTCCATTGGTTTGCTGAGGGCTGCTGCTTTCACTTGAGTTTTGTGGTGATGGGTGTGTAATCGCTGGGACCTGTTAAATGTTATATAATGGGGTTTTTTCACTCTCCTCTGTCTGCCTTAATTCATAAAATTAAGGAAATAATTTAAAGGCTTTGCACTATAGTTCCATTATTATTTCCTGTGCAGTAAGGTGCTTTTTTTCACTTGGTTTCTAAAGAAACAGTGAGAAACGGGTCTGCATGGGGCTAAGTGAGAGTAATTCTGTTCATAATAAGTGAAAGGAAGGTGCCAGTGCTGAATGTATTAAAAGTCATCAGTAATCATAACACCTGTAAGTTTCAGTACCTCATTTAGAGGAGATAGAGACATGTCTGTTTTTAATCATTTTATAGTAATATTCTTTCACATCTTAGCAATTAAGAAAGGTAATTTTTTTTTAAAAAAACCCCACAACTGGTTTGAATTTTACCAGACATTAGCATTGATCTTCCTTGGATTCTCTATATGTTTGTATTTAGTTACCATAGTAAACAAGTACTGACATAGACTGATTCCACAGTTCTAGTATTTACTTTTGTTTTTCCTCAGCTATTTTGTGACACACCTAATTAAAATCTACTGCTTAATTCCCCTTTGAATGTAATAAAACCCTACCTTATTCTTTCTGTCAGTTTAATCCCTTTTTCTTTTCCATTGACACATCACTAATACCTTTTCAGGGAGGCCAGACACTTCTGCTTCATCTGTACCAAATCCACATACTTAACACCTTTTGACAAAATGGATACATCCTCCCAGTGGCTCAGAATTGATATAGAGTGTCAAAAAGGGCTTTCTGAATGGTCTCTCTTTAACACCTCTACCAGATTTTTATCCTCTTTTGTAGAAATGTGCAGTTTAATGTTCCGTTTCAAGTAATTTTTGGCTGAAAAAGTGTGTAATGGAATCAGGGTGTCCCCTGAATACTCCCAACAGTAGGATATGGTTATTTGTTTTGAACGCTGGAATCCCAATAGACTCATGGCAGCAGTGGAATTACACTTTTGACCTTGTTCACTAAACTGTTTTCCTTCTCTGTGTGATTGAATGAGATTAACCAACAAGAGCTTCCTCTAAAATGTATGTTTCCCTCTGTTTCTCATAAGAAACTCGGAAAAGATGCTGTGCAATTTTCATCTGATTGTATTCTCTGTAAAAGAGAATCCGTAAAAAAAAATCAAACCCTCTTTAATTCAAGGAGAGGTGGCTGTTTTTGTCCCTATTAAAAATGCAAAAGCAGTTGATATATCAATATTTTCCTTAAGCCAGTGTTGTTGCTACATCCTGAGCATGACAGCAGCAGTATGGTATGGTGGCAGATTTATACCCTTTTTTTGCTTCATTCTCCATGTGTATTAATAGGGGATATATGCTCAGGCACCAAATTTCATTTCAACGTATTGAATCTGAATATAGAAAATAACCATATATTTAATGTTCTGATCATTATGGACTACACAGTCATGTTAATCCAAAAGATAAATGTACTGTTTTGTGTAGATGTACATGCAGCCTCTTGAGCTCCTGGTGTTACTTTTCATTTCTGTGTGACTGAGTAGACATAGCCAGCTGTTGGATTTGCCATGACTGCCAGTTCCGCCTTGTGCACCGAGGCACTGGCATGTCTCTTGCTCCACATTTAGTTGTTTGAGGCTTGGCTTCTCTGGATCAGAACTACTCAGTGAAGTGGCCAGAAGAGAGATAAAATACCAGATTATTGTTTCTTCCATTTTAGGCTAGTTCAGCTATGTTTTGGGGACTTTTTTACCCCATTATATTCCTGTTTTCTGTGAGTATTTACCTGCCTTGGATTAGTGAACATACTTTGATTGTTGTGCAGAGCACATATCTGCAAAAAACAAAGGCAAGTACAATCTGTAGCTCCTGTAGATAGGGAGTTAGCTGGGTTCAAAAGAGGGGAAAAGACTCAGGGAAATCTATAGTTTGTTTTTAGAAGGGATCAAAGTAAGTGACTTACTGGCTTCAATGGCCTTAAGACCTCAGAGCAGTTTCTCCTGTATGTTCACTGTAGATGATGTGCGGAGAGGGCATCAGAGCCATGGAGAGTGGAGGGCAATACACTGAGGGGGCTGCAGATCTGTGTCTCCTGATTGCCTATCCTGCCAAAAAAGCTTTTGTTCTTTTAATTACTACTTCACTGGTGATATAAATTAATGATTGGTATGGGTCTGAAGCAACCTTGTCATCAGAGAATATTTGGCTAGTGTTGACATACTTCTTGCCTGCAAACATGAATCATCCATCTGCCTTTGGCAGGCTTGCCCTGTGGCTCTGCTATAATGTGTTTCACCAGTGTGACTGAAATTAAAATGTCACTATTAAACATGGCAGAATCAGATGCTCTCTGGGCACTGCATCTATTTGAGGTCTTTTTACTTCCTATGTAGTTATATCTGACAGTGTAATAGGACTGCTGTATTCTGGCATAAAATAATACATTCATATATCCTCAACACACAGGGAACTAAATGCTTTCAGAGCACTATTTCCTTGCATAGATGTGTCTTTCATGCATGGCAGAAGCAGTAACGCTCATGTAACAACACCATGTTGCTGCTTAGTCCATTAGGAAGTGTAAAGTCAAAATTAATTGTCCTGCAGGACTGTCTAGAGTGGGTCTCTGAAAGCAGTTGCTGGACTGTTTGCAGCTGCTGCATCAGCCAGGCTCCCTCCTCGGGAGCAGTTATTGACTGTGGGCTATCAAATTCAGGGCTCTGGAGGTTGCTCGGTGGCAAAAGCCTTCAGTCGGTGCTTGGGGGCTCTGTCACTGGAAGGTCACGGAAAGGGCAGTTCAGTCTCCAAAAACAATTAGGGCCTGAGTCGGCACCTCTTCAATCACCGGGGAATATTCCACTGAGCAAGGGGGGTCCCAGACTAGGCTTTCCCACCCAGCCTCTCCAGTGAGACAGCCGACAAATGTGTCCGTTTGTGTCACTTGGGCTGTCAGAAATACCCTTTGCTGTCATGAAAGGACTAAGCAGCTGGTGCGGAAAGGTAAAGAGCCAGGTAAGGGATTAGAAGCCCACCAGAGTTGAATTTGGACCAGTGACCTGTACATGTATGCCTACATCCCTCCTGTTACTCATATGTAGAGCCGCCTAAGTCCTCACATCAAATAATTTAACCCTTGTGAGCAGCTGTACCTTGCAAGTTGAATGGAGTCCAACTGCTGAAAGCATTAATGAAAAACTTAAAACTGAAGCTCTGTTTTATCTGGAACCAAGAGTATTGCTTTAATTCCTCCCCCTCTGAAGATTTTTTTGTGTGTATGTGTGCTGGGTTGTGCTTTTTATCCCAGGTGACTGAAATTTCTAGTGAAAATAAGTTCAGCCATGAAAGATTGACCCACTCGCCTCTGAATTGCTTTTTATGTGAGTCCCTCAGGGCCCAATTCTACCCATAGAAGTGAGAGTGACAGCTATCAACATATATAGGAAGCATGTCAATGTGCACAAAGAAAAATGTGAACCCCAGACTGGTCTGAGTGGTCTTTAAAATATGTATTTCCTGTGAAATGGTGATTAAAGGGGAAGCAAAGCATAATGAGAAAATTAGCCTGATGTGCTAGCAGTTATATCAACGTGTGGGTTTATATTAGCTCTTTCAGACAAGCACAAGATCAGAAAATCCCTTATGACTCACTTAAACTAGTGTGTAAAATTTGGTTAGTGTCTGATCAGCTCCTTTGATCAGTCTAGTCTAGACTGTTGCCAGAGTACATACTAAACCCACAGTCCCCTTAAGTGGAGGCCTACTCAAGTGAGTCAAATAACATATAAAAAGGTTATAAAAAATGTTCACTGAGTAAATTAATCTGGTTCAAAGCTGTATACCTTAGGAATTGCAAAAATAAAAGCAAAGGTGTTGTAGCAGAAAAGAGATGTAGAGTTTATAATTCATATTTAAATGACTGTCTCAAAAATAATTAAAAAAATTTCAGCAAACTTTTATTATTTTTCATTGGATAGGCACTTTTGTAAACCTGTAATGTCTTCAGATTCCATAAAGAAGAAAAAATTCTGTCAAAAATTCTGAACAAATTTGTTTTAAGAATTTAGACTTACAACCACCATGTCTGTCTCATTTCAAGCACACAATATTGGTTTTAATTGTAGCAGTGAAGGGCCAGTGGGAGCCTTCAATTTGTAGGTTGCACTTCTGCCTGCCTCTAATTTCTACATGGGATTATTTGCAAGGGAATGCTGGAGGTAAAGGAGCTGTAAATGTTTTACTTGTAAAAGCAAAGCCATTTTCCCCTCCTCACAGAAGCCTCTTCCTACATTTTGCATTGTAGCACCATCCTGAACCTGTCTGTTCTTTGCCACATGAATCTCAGAAGTGTGAACGGTTCCTTTCCTCATAAATAATTCTCCCACTTTTTGCATACTAGCAATAGTAGATGACCATTTGGAGACAATTTTACTCCAATGACCTATCCACAAGACTTGGAGCCACTAATTTTACAAAGCTGGTTTGTGTCTGAGCTGGTTTTCTCAAGATGCCTGTGTTCTGAGTTTAGAGGTTTAAATTTTCAGTCTTCGTGTGCCTACCATATTTGTTGGTTGCATTGCAGTACAATCAGAACACGTGGCATAGAAGCAACAACAGCCAATCGATCAAATTATCAAGGGAAGTAAGCTAGCTCCTAAATAGCACATCAATGGGATGAAAGGATCACAGAAATTAGGGCATTTAAAACAGAGAAACTGGAATCCAAGTGGCAAATACTTGTTTTAGTTACACCAGATTCTATCTATATTCAAGAGGAGAGCTGGTACACTGCTACTATCCAAACATTGAGTTACCCTATTGATGGCTGAGAAATGGCTCTAAAGCAGGCATTGAAATCTTTAAGATGATACACAGTTTATCCAGCTCTTCAAATCACCAGCCATTCCTATACTTACAGAGCTGCCTAAATAATGGAAAGATAAAGGAACATGATTTCTGTGAGTGAATACATGACTGCAGAATGCAATAGGAGCATTGGGTAAATTCATCCTTATTGTGACTTGTGTTCCAGCATTACACCAGGGAAGGATTGGACTGTGTTTTGTGTACAGCATAGCAGATTGTTAAGAGGTGACAGGCAGGTGTTTGAGAGAATATCCTCTGCCATTTGCAGAAAGTGTGCATGAAATCCTGTGGCTGATCTATGTTCATTCCATTACCTGTCATCTTTTGGCAGGTAACTAGTTAAATTTGTGTTAAATAGGATTCACTTTGCTATTTCCATTTGCTGTTGGAGTAGAAATGTCCTGGTTTGACACATGACCAATCAATAATTGGAAAGTGCTTGCATGACTCATTTGAAGCCAGTAGTTTAGACAGTGTCAGCCACAACCGGTATTAAAACCTGCCAAGAGTTGTTCTACAATATGTGATTCTGCAACATCTCCTCTGGGTGTCTGCATTTCACTTAATAAGGATACCCAGTAGATATCAACTGAAATAACTCTTGCCTGTGTTGCTTGGATGTTTTTGTGAGCTCTGAAATGAACTTGGTTTATACAAACATACTTTGTTATCCAGCCTAAATGATGCAGGACAGAAATTATTATCCTGTTCTTCCGGCAACCTCAGTAGAAAAGAAATGGCTTCATTTGGCTGTGACTGTACTCTGTAGTTTTCTGGGTATTTTTTGCTACTTTTTTTCTGTATTGATGATGTTTTATTACTGTTACAGGGCTATAATAATCCGCAATGGCGAAGTCATTCCAATGTCTTCAGAATTCACTCCAGAGACTGAACGCCAACGACTTCAGTATCTGGTAAGAGCCCTGAGGACCAAATCAGGTGCTACTGGTGGCCAGCATTGCCCAGTGATACCTAAGGCCCAGAGAATTGCTGCTGACTTACTGTGGCTTAGTGAAGGATGACGTGTTCACTGAACACCAGTGACTGATTATGTATGTCTTTTAGTCATAAGTAAAAGTGGAAAAAAACTGGTGGTGCTAATCCTGATGAAAGGAGTCTTATCTCTTCAGTGAAGGCCATCAATTAGCATGGCTGTACTTGCATACCTTGTTCAGCTGCAGACCCTCCAGCAGCTCACTGGTGTTGGATATTGAGAGCTCAGACATAGGAGCTAATGAGCCACAGGGGTATTTCAATCCATCCCAGTGTTTGCTGTATGACAGTATAAAATGCCACAGACTACTCTTTGAGTGCATGTGAACAATATTGCAGAGTTTGACTAATTGGTTCTAATAATATGCTGGTAGTATCTCGATCAGGAAAGATATATCCAACTTAAGGGAG
This sequence comes from Poliocrania exsul, assembly GCA_035041345.1. Taxonomy (NCBI): domain Eukaryota; kingdom Metazoa; phylum Chordata; class Aves; order Passeriformes; family Thamnophilidae; genus Poliocrania; species Poliocrania exsul. Next base: position 31,991,060 of record JAWWLZ010000042.1, on the reverse strand, counting down.
ATCTCTGTGAACATTAGTAGGATAGGATGGGTGATCAAAGGCTGGTTTTATTTAGTATAGCAGCACCCGTAAAGCTGGGACAGGGTGACCAGCTGAGGACATATGGGATGCTTTATACACCAGCTGTGTTGGCTGATAAGCTGCCCAAGTAACTTAAGTCAAAATGCATGGTGTTATTTTTCATGCAAATAATCCTGTTTCTGATCGATGTTCAGGTCAGTTGGTTGAAGTTGGTGGGCTGTTTGTCAAAATGTAATTCCTAACATGGCTGAGAGATTTCTTTTGTGCTTCTTCTCGTCTCCTGCTTTTTCCTCTTAGAAATTTAAGCTTCAGCCAAAGCATGTTCACTGGCAGCCTTGCCTGCCTTGAGGTGGACAGGCCAAGGCTAGTGGCATTCCCTGGTCTTAAGGTGTCACTTATCTTTAGCGTGGCCCAAGCAATGTGGTTTGTAACTAGACAAAATGCTGTGGTTGAAAGGTGGGTGGAAGATGCTAAAGAAAAAATTGTGTTTCCTCAATTGTCATGTTTTACTTTTTTTCAGTCAGGTTCATTGGCTTGAAGCTGAAAATTTCAGAGGAAACACTGCTTTGGGAGTATTCATATTCAGAGAAACAAATAGAAAAGAGGCCTAATAAATATTTACAGTTCAGTTAAACTTAAAATAATTGGTTTGCCTTTAAAATAAAAGGTATCTTTAGTATCTAGGGAGTCTGCTACTTTTGTAGGAAATATGAGATAAAACATTGCCTACAAGGGCTTTTGTTCTCTTTTGATGTCCTTTCTGGCTTGTATTTGAAACCAGTAGCTGATCTGAAAAGCATTTCTGCTGTTTCGTTTGGAAAATTCCTTTACCTTTATTTGTTTATTTTAATTCTATATTGCCAGGTCTGGGGGTATCATGTTCAAAGAGAATACATGCAAGACAGCAAGAGCGTGAAACAGAATTAGAGATCATTTCAAACATAACATTCCATAAAAAGCATTTTTACTTTATGGTTTAAAAAAACCCCAACAAAACAGAAAAGAAAAAGATGACCCTAAATTTTTTCAAGGTTGGCATAAACATTGCACTCCAAAGATTGCATCTGTCTTGTGATTAGAACCCAAATAATTCTCCTTACTCCTTTTGGCTGTCCCCAGGTTCTGCTGTCAGTCCATTCCACCACCAACATCTCTGTTCTGCTGTTTCTGTCTGAAAGCTAGTTACTTTGGATGTATTTTCTTATTTGCAGTTAAAGCTGAGTTTCTTTGCTTCAAATACGTGGCACTGCTCTTTCTGCACAATAGGAAGAAAATCACTTAATCATTTTAGCATTCATATTTTACTTGGTAAATGCAGAGATACTGTTCACTGTGGGGAAGTTATTGCACAAGCAAAGGGAGGGTATGGATTTACAACCTGCAGGATGCTGTGTATTGGTTCCCTGTGCAGTAGACACTGTTGGCACAGTCAGGGTGAAGGAGCTTTCCTCTGCCTTTAATGCCTATTGATCACTTTAGCCACACAGGAAGTTCATTAGGTCTTCTTTTCTGAGCCTTAATTTCCCTGTGGAAAGAAATCCATGGTATAATGAGTTGTTCAGGTGACATAAGTATCTCTGTATGAAGTCCTCCATCCTAGTCTTACACAAAGCTGTACTTTAGCTAGTACTGGCTAAGTAACTAAGAGGGAAGGGAAACAAATGTTTTCCCTATCTGGCTCCCATTTTAATGCAGGAGCCATGTATCCAAGAATGACCTTGGGCATAGATCTCTGGCATGAAAACCTTAAAGGAGCAAGTTGACTATCCAGTCATTCTGACTTCTAAGCAGCTCTGGGCATGGATATCACTGCATAGGAGAGCAGTGGAAGGACTGCATACATCTACAGATTTCAGTAAGGCTGTGTGGCGGGGACAGACTTCTGTGTCAGGCAATTTGTGAGAGTATCGCAGAAGGCAATGAGTCCTTCAGTCAGAGAGCAGCTCTAAAGATGTAAGGCATGAAAGCTTTGCCCCAGTATTCCCTTGGTCCTTCAGCTTCTGTGGATGTTCAGTGCACCATGCTGCTTCCCTCCCACTGGTGGGCATTCTCAAGCCTCCTTTTATTCTGAATTTCTGTGTCTCTTATTTTTAGCACTGTAGCAGGAAAGCTCCACACGGCACTTGGGAAAAGCCCTGGCTTCCTGTATCAGTGTATCTTGAGGGGAAACAAAATCCAGTATTGACTGGGAACTGCTCTGGTACGTTCAGCAGTTGTGCAGGCAATGGCTGCCAAAAGCAATTTTTTCATCTTTTGAGGAGACTATTAATTTCAGTGACGGTAGTCTAAAGTGAAACAGTAAATGGCATAGATTTTGTTACTTATTCCCATGGAAAATGTGTTTAGAATGAATGATGAATTGAGTGTACTGCAGATGGGTACATTTCTATTAATTATTGAAGTTGCACTTTGGAGATGTCATGTGAGGTCAGTGTGGTGTTAGTGTGTACCATGTCCTTGTGTGTAGCCAAGCAGCTCCTCAAATGCTTATCAGAGATGGTGCACTGTGGCCACCAGGGCAGGTGTTATTGCTAGTAAAGCCTGGGTGGCCACCAGTGGTAGTGAGCCATGGGTGCTCTTTGTGTTTGGCACCATTCAGACAAAGGTTCCTGAGCCCAGACAGTCAGGGGCTCAAAGGGGACCTATTCTTATTTCATTGCTCAGGTGAGGATAAGGTGATACTAAGTCACCTGCTGAGGGGTTCCTGGGGAACCTGAGCCTGAAGAGGAAATGCACTGAGGTCTTCTAAATGTCCTATCAGGGCTTCAATTACAAGTCAGATGTTACTCCTTTACAGTTTGTGGCTCCCTGCATCACCTAGCATAGGATTGCTTTGGCCATCTGACACATTGCATGATGATGCTCTGGTAAAAGAGATGTGTGGTTCTATGGAAAGGGTCTTGGCCTTTCATAAGATGAGAGACCAGTGCAGGGATGGATTTGGCTTCTACTTCCCTCTTTCCTTCTACTACCACCTCTTTTAGTTTTAATCTCTGTTTGGCTTAAAAGTGTTCATATGATAATGGCAAAATCATTTGCAAAACTTCTGAGTGCACTGTGCTGTGTGTGCTGTTGTAGTCCCATAGAGTAGAATATCCTATTGGAGAAAAGAGCACAATATGATAAGAGTATAAAGTTGAAAGATACACTTAATACATGGGAAAACAACAATTCTGAAAATAACACAGAATGCAGTGAAGCCACTATTGCCAGTGATGTTCCAGTGCAGTGCATACTGGAGGAGCTGGAAAAGGCATCAGCAGACTTTATTGAGGTACAATAAGATACATGCAGTGTTTCTTGCCACCTAATTAACTGACACACCAGTGTGTATATCTAGGTTTATCTTAATTTCATGTTTGCTCTTCTGATCACCAGGAAACACAGCAGGAAGTAAATGGCCTTTTTAAAGAACCATGACTAATATTTCCTTAAGCAAAATCCATTTTAAACAAGTACGGTTGACTGTAGCACATCCAGCCACAAAACACATAAAATGGCAGAGTACCAAAAAGACCTGATGCAGGCTATGCCAGATTTATGCCAGAAAGCTTTAATAGCTTCTGAAAGAGAAAATATGGAAAATGTTCCCGTTCCGTAACACAGAGTAACAGCGTTGTCTGAACATACCTCATAAGCTTACAGAAGGTGTCTAGTCATTCTTTTTATTAAATTTCAGGCTCTCCAAGTGGTGTTTCTGATCTGAGGTTCTTGCAAATTGAGACTAAACAAATTAAAAAATGGAAAATACAGTGCCTCATCACAGGTGAAATTCTGCTAACCAGTTCACTTACTATTTTGATTTCTCATTTGATCTCTTGAGGGAACCTCATGTTGTCTGCTTATATATCTTCTTGAAATAAGGTTTTTAAAGTGTTGCTTTTTATTTATTTTCTGGTTCTGCTGCCCAGCATGGTTTGGTTGAAGTGTAGAAGAGCCCTGCCTCATAATAAATGGAGAACAGTTCTCAGCAAGCCCAACTGGAAGTTGCAGCTGAATTTTATAGTAGAACATTCTTTTCTCTGTAAAATTACCAATGATGCGTTAACAATAACCATTAAAAAAAGAGTTAAAAACATTGAAAACTAAAAAATAAAGCAAAGCCTAACAAAATTCACTATGTCTTCACATAAGAATTCAGATCACAGACACCAGAAGCTTCCAAATTGCTCTTTTCCCTCTGTTTCACTGACGCCAAAAATGTTAGAATCAAGTTAAGATCCCTAGATTGTAAATCAAGCATTGAGGCTTGGCTGTGGAAAAGAAATCTTTTTTGAACATCAGCAGTCCACTGGTAACTGCCAGCTTTATTAATCTTATTTCAGTTGTGACCTCAGATTTTCCATCTGAGTAAATCTTTATGAAATGCAGTCCCTCCTCATCTCTTTACCTTTTCAATAAAGGAAATTCTTGTTTTCAAGTAGAAAAATGCTAAAAACCTATAATGTTTTTCTCTGGACCTGTGATTCAGACTACTAGGTAATCTCACAATCTAAAGGTTAGATAACTTTATTTTGATGTCAGGTAGGAGGGTTTATTTTCCTTAAACAAGACTTCTTGTTTTGTAGGCAGGCAACAGTAATCTTTAGCCAGAAGTGGTTTGTAATGTTTTAATTAAGATAGGCTGTGCATTTTTAAATGTGAACTGAATTGCCCTTTCAAAGCAGACTGACTTCATTGTTTACAATATCATAGACTAGAAAGAATTACAAAAATACCAAAAAACACCCAGCGTTTTGCTGTCATATGAACAACAAATGTCACTCGTGTTGTGATACATCAAATCATTAGGAATGTTCTGTCTTTTTTGCAACTGAAATGAAAATAAATAAAATTACAAGAAGAATCCAGAGTTCTGGAAGTATGAAAAGCCTCATGTGGACTAATACTGCTGGACCTCTCAAAAGCCATTAGTGCTTTTCAACCATTTCTGTTATGAGGAACAGTGATCCAATTAGAGGGTCCTTGAAAACAATATTTGGGTGGAATATGGGACCTTGGCTGACTGTAGACTGCAGGAGAAAAATTTAATTCCCTTAACTGTACACAGAGAGAGAATTTTTTGGAGCTCCTGTTCCAGGAAGGGATCACAATGTCAAGATCACACTTGCATGGTTGAAAGCCACCTCTTGAAAGTAGAATCCAATTTTGTTTGCTACACACAGCAATCTCCCTCAGTCCCATTTCAGCCAAGCTCGAGGTGTTTTGTGGAAGGATGTCTGGTGATAGGAACAGAGACAAGCTGATAGCAGGCTAGCATTGTGATATGTTGAGTCTGATCCAGCTCCTATTAAATTGAGCGGGAGCAGGCTTGGCCCTTAAATGCAGGAAATACTTTATTGTGAAGTATCTGCATGATAGATGCCAGGTAGATCAATAAGGGCTTCCACTGCTTCCTGCTGCTCACCTTTGATGAGCACTAGATTTATGACAAACCCACAAACTAAGCCCAGCTCATTTCATCTGCCTTGATGGCAGCTGCTGCTGAAGATAAGACAGAGTTTATTGCCTTAACTGCCTGGATAAGGAAGAAGAGTTATCTGCAAAAAAGTTTAAAAATGCAACTTTTTTCAGTTCCCTAGCCAATTTGACTGTGCTTTCACAAGAGCTCACTCACAATGTCGCTTTGGGGAGGGAGGGAGGGAAAAAGGCTTGTTTATGGAAGTATTAAAGAAAAAGAAGTGAGGTTTATTTCAGAAACAAGAAATAGAGTATGTTTAGAATTAACCTATTGTGTCAAGTGATCTGTGTATAAATTCAGTCCAAAAATTTACACAGTGGACAAACTGCCTTACGATGCTCTTGAGTACGGTCAGCTCTGGAGAACATAAGCCTCAGGCACGACTCTGGCAAAGAGATCTCCCAGCAGAGCAGTACACCAGAAAGGACAGCTGCAGCATTTGAACATTAAAATCATCAAAGACACTAATTGTGGTTGTGACACAAAACTGCTGCTGCTTTTCTTAAAGCCTATTTTGCATGAAGGAAGTAGTTTTTAGAAAACAAGAAAATAAATTGCTCTGCAACTTGTGTTTATTTGCTGTGTCACATGTGATGGGTGCAGCATGCTGCGCAGGTAAAAGGTAATATTTTTCTGAAGGCAGTGACAGTTAAAGTGTGGTAGTAAAGTTGGGTTGTGTGTGTTGTTGGCATAGCTGAAGTGGGAGTCAAAAAGCTTGATCTTCACACACACTCCTCCAAGTCTCTGCTGGCTCCATGGCTTTGTATTCAATAATTTCCTTCTCTAAAGTTCATGACTTACAAAATGAATTGTGTTCCGTTTTACAAAGCCCTGCAGACTCCTTCAGGGTCAATGGATGAAGTGTGCTTTAGAGATCCCCAATTCTGAGGAGCAGAGAAAAGTGAAGGATTTTGAGGGTAAGAGGACTGCTCTGTTGCTGCTGGACACCAGGCAGGGTCAGAATTAGTGTATATGCACATTGTTTACTGAAATGGAGCACATCATCTTCCTTATTTAAAAAGAAGGGTGGAGGAAGGGGTGGAATTTGTGTGGGAAGGGAGCGGGAAGGGATGGTAATGCTACCTCATTAAAAATAGATTATGTCTTGTTTTATGTGGTATCTGTGGTTTGATTTCTGCCCACAGGCTTACATGCAGCCCCACTTGCTGGGAAATGAATTCACACATTTAGAGTTTCCACGGCGGGTGCAGCGCAAGGAAGTTGGAAAGAGGATGCTCTACCGTGACTTCAACATGACTGGCTGGTAAGAATGTGTCCCTCTCAGCATGGGGTCAGCCTTCTCCCCAGCCACTGCCTGCTTTGTACGTGTCTTTGATTAGTGTAAACTGATCAAACATGGAGGTGTGCCTCTGTGTACAAAAGAAAAGGCATTTCCTTCTTTCAGATGTGTCTTTCTTTTAGAAATTTGTGTTTTAAAGAAGTTGACCTCCCCCCAGAGCCAGGACTTTACTTCATTTTAATGTGGAAGTACTCAAAGCGGAGCAAGAACATAAAGGGGAAGATGTGCCGGGGGATGTTTCTGAAAGCTAAACAATTTTCCTATCTGGGAAGTAGCTTTTTATAAATTCTGGATCAGTGAGCTGTCATGCCTTTGCATGCTGAGGAATGAACTGTCTCCCATACTCCAGTGCAGCTGACCCCTGATTTGGGTAATTCCTTGAGGAATCGTTTTAGAGATGAACAAAAGTCAAAACCAGCCTAAAATGAAAAGGCTTGAATGAACAGCACTGACTTAAAGAAGTGAAGACAGAAAGAATGATGATTATTTTTTGTCTCTGGCTAAATGTCTTCATTGTTTTATGTTAGTTCCAGAGGCTCCTTCTCAAGTGACTTCCACTCACTTGGAGAAGCCCAAATCCTTCCTGTTGTGGGTTCTGTGTGTGACCTATAAAGGCAAAAGCCCAATATATGTAAATGAGCTTTGTTTCTGAGTTGTTTATGTTTTAGCCTCTGTAGTAAATGTCCTTTCAGAGACAGAAAGAATAGAAGGGGTTAAAAAACAAAGCCTGAATTCTTGTATGTTTGTAAACTTGGATGCTGACATGCAAAAACAGTTCCACATCACTTTTGATTTGTCCCATGCTTTATAGACCATATAGTGATGTTTTAATGGCAGAATAATGATCTAAGTTAAATATTATCTGGAGTGTTTGTGCAGAACATATAAATCTGGGAATAACCATCATTGTCTCTCATCTTGAACAGCTGCTAGTAGAATATGCAGTCTCACCCTGAGAATGACGACTTCACATTTTAAAAAGGCTACAGGCATGAGCAAAAGAATAGGAACAGACTGAGAACATTGGATCAACTGAGGACTTAGACAGCAAAACATTTGGAACATCATGAGGCACTCTCCCAGTTTCTGCAAAACGATGTTTGTGAAACTCCCTGATGTCTCTGGAGGCATCAGTAAAGAATGGTTTCATGTAGACTTCCAAAAGCTCTTTTTCAAGATGTGACTTGCTATTGGGGGAAAAAAAGCCCAGTGAAGTAGCCTTCTAGTTTGGGTGAGAGCTACAGAAGCATCATGGGCAGAAACTTCCTGAGATAAGGGTAAGAACAGATTTCTTTCATCATGATTGGAAGGCAAAGAGGGTTTCTTCAGGGTCATGAGAGTTGGTTTGCATTTCCCCAGCTGGCTAGTGGTCTGGAAAGGAAATGAGATTAGAATGGTAAAGCTGCAGCATTGGCAGGTGACACCACAGCTCTTTTTCTATTAAACAAGAAGGACCATGAGGAACTGCAAAGAATTAAGTGATTTGCATGAATGGGCCATCACAGTGATCCAACTTGGTGTGGAGCAATACAAAGTAAAGCAAGAAGAAGGAAAAATAACTGTTTGTGCACACTAGAGGCACCAAATGAACTTGACAGCCATGTCCAAAAGCTCCGTGGAAGTTCTGCTTATTACTGTGATTTTTCCAGTCTAAATCACCAGCAGAATGTTGGGATTCATATAGGGTTGGAAAAGCTAAAAATTAAAAGAAGAGGTAATTTTTTTGTATCAGTTTCTACCTCATTTGTGAATCTGTGCATAGCACTTCACCTTATTCAAAATGGTTATTATATAGCTAATACTGTTCAGCATTAGAAGACGACAGGTAAGAAGGAATGCAAATTTTAAGAGTAGAATAATGACTAAGGTAGAAGAACTTGAGAAAGTTGAACTGGCACATTTGATTTTCAGTACTGGTGTGTGAACTCTCTTAACTTTAGCATATAGTGGATAGGAGAGGAAAGTTATTTTCCTGTTGATTTTTCTGAATTTCCTGAAATGTAGGACACATACTGATCCAGTTACAGATTCTAATACAGTCAATGCAAAAAACTGTCACCAGTTTAGTACAAATATTCTTAGCTGTAAGCAGGTATTCTGGAATAAATGCTTGAACTGTGACTTGAAAATTCAAGTCTGAATTCGTCGCAGTATTGTCCCAGAAAGAGGCGGTCTGTGCCAAGTCAAAGCATGTGGAGACTGTGATGAGGCTATCTCTCCCTGCTGTTCCTTTTGACTTCTGGCTGGAAGTGGAAAATGGGGGCTACATTTTTGTCCTGAATAAAAGAACTGCAATCTTTTAACTGCTCCATATTGCACAGCGAGCGCATCAGTTACCTCTTTGTTTGGTTACCTCAGGACAATAAAATTGAGGGAATTGCTCTATCGCCATACATTTGTCTAAATCAGAGCCCTTCTAAATGAGGATCCATTTCTTTTTGTAAGGTATTTGCACAACATGTTTGTATTTCATTGAATTGTGTGCAGTGATATAAGCAGAGAAAAAGCAATCAGTTTCTGTTTATGTAAAAGTCTGGGTCAATTTTAATGGTGGTGTTGGGGACAAGACCTTAGATTTTCAGTTTGGTGGGCCCTCAGAGATGATGGTTTGGAATGGCTGAGGTTTCTTAGTGGTCATTTTCCACTTCAAGGGTTTTGCTTTTATTTTCTTCCATTTCTAATTCATGGATTTAACTGATGCATCAGGACACAGTGGTTGAGGACATGTCTGTTTTGTATTTGTTTCTGAGGACACTATCACGGAGAATAAATTAGCATATATATTCTTTTTCTAGAAAATGTCAGATGGAGCTTCGGCCAGCCAGAGCTTGATACACTAAAATGCTGCTGAACTTTTATCACATACAGTGCAGACGATCAGTTGTCTCAATCTTTTTTTGGTCACTGACCTCACCATGTGTTGATGTTTGCACATACATGTAGAGAGGTGCAGGTGATTTTAGGAAGAAACAGTCACTCTTACACGTAATTACTGAATCCTCAAGTGAGAGAATGTAAAGCACTCTCTACTCTGATGTTTCCTCAGGAAAATGAACTGTTTTATTTTACAATTGAGGATACTTTCTGTGTTTTCTATTAGAAGCTGCATAATTTTTTTCTTCATTTTTATCCTCCTCCTTTGCTCTGGAGCTTTTCAGATTCTCAACAATGGCTTGGCTTGCCCAGCTTGTTTGGATTACAAAAGGTTATTGTCTTTGGGTCTGTCATGATGCATTTGGCCCTTTATTTTTTTCTTTCTACTTTTTCTTTTTTTTTTCTGTGAAGTTTCCACACCGGCTTTGTCTCCACAGCCCACAGTGGTAGCAGAGCTGCCAAGTTTCCCCACAGCGCTAGGACAACCACTGATCGAGCAATGTGTACCGCATCACTAGTCCAAGCTGCCTGTAACTGCTTTCAGACCAGCCTTTCCCTTCTCACTCCAGCTCTCCTACCCCTTGTCCTCTCTCTGCAGAGGCAGTTGTGATGAGAAATAATGCTGTATTAAATGTATCTAAAATAAATCCCATTTTAGTGGGAGCTGACCGTGAGCTGTGCCTCCTGCCCCATGTGCGCTGTGGTGGGACAACCATTGCAATGTGTCTTGTAGCTGGCAAGGCATCTTAAGAGCAGTGTCTCCTGAACAAGTCTCTGAGCTGTCTCAAGCCATAATTTGCTGGCAGACATCTGTGTTACTGACAATCTTTCACAGCTGGGTCTCTGGGTTGGGGTTTTCAGGCCCATGGCTTGCAGAGGTTAAACTTTTATCAGAGAGAAGTGTCCTGGTGACTTTGGTGAGTCCTGGCAACAGAAGCATCAGGGAAGACTTAGAAGCCGTGTAAGCAGAGAGTGGCCAGTGCTAAAAGGGCGGGGGGAGGTGTGAGTAACCCGAGGTAGAAATGCATGGGGAGAAAACAGCAGACCTGATGATAACTGCTCCTTTAAAGGACTGCACAGAATTAGTGCTCTCTGCCTTTTATTTAAAAGTTAAGGCACAAGTGGTCAGATTTTCTTCACTTGTGGGTAAAAACAAGGGGAACAGTTTTGAAGTACTTTGCTTTGACTGTGTCCTAGACACCCTCCCAAAACCTGGTTTTCTGGTTGACTGTGTCCTCCACTGTGGCTCCTTGCAGAGTTCCCTTCTCAGCCTTCCATGGGGCTGGAGGAGCCATATAGTGCTACACTTAACCAAAGGCATCCAGAAGGCACTACCAATTGGCATCAGCTTTGGTGGTTTCAAAGTTAATTTTTTGCTCCTACTTGGAACAAAACCAGTGGCCTTTCTGCTGCTTGCATTGGAGTTCTTTAAAAGCTTGTTTTCAGATCACAGCTTCAGCTTTTTGACTTGATTTTAGCATGGCAAAAGAGCCCTAGATAACAAGTCCATTTTTTGCCCCCATTTGTTGGTGGCTTCCCTTGCCCTCAAGGAGCATGCAGAGTTAAGCTGCACCCCATTAGAAATTATCTGAGCTGGTGTAGTGTCCACCACACCCAAGGCAGCAGCAAGCAAGGGAATTGGGTGCTGCCCCTGAGCTCTGTCTTTGTGGCAGCAGCGAAGCCCTTGCCAGCTCCCTGTCTCTGTGTCTGGCGAGGAGGTGCTGTGGCACACGGGGTTACCCACCTGAGGGTCAGCCCGTGCTGGGGAATTGCCTGCCCACATGATTTATTCCAAAGCAGGGAACCTGGTTCCCTGAGGCGAGCACTAAGCAAAACCCATTTTATTCTAGAGTCAATATTGTCCATTGCCTGGAAAGCTGCCAGCCTGCTCTGTGCTTGCCCTTTTCTTTCCAACAGGGAATGTCTTTCAGCCTCTAAGCATCTGATTAAAAAAGCAACTTTGCTTTTCATGCCGTTTTATTTTGTTTGGGATGGATGCCTTTTGCTTTCATTGTGCAGCCTAGCCTGCCTTGCCGTCTGCGGTTCAGACTCTGGCTCACAAAAACCAGGCTCTCATTAATCACTTATTGGGGATCCAGAATACCCTGGTGAGAGCCAATGTGCATGTTTTGCTTGGTAATGTGTCAGTTGATTTGAACAAATACTGCCAATGTGGCCACTCTTATTCTTTATTGCTGGGCTCAATGTCCTTTGACAATGCATTCAGGTAGCCTGCCCAGGAGTGCCTGAGCAGATTGAGAAATGCCACAGAAATGCTTTATGGAGCTGGCGCCTGTGTTGCATCCTCCTTTAATATAAATTGATTTATTGAATCAAGCACAGAAGCCCTGCTACAGAAACCTCAGGCTATAGTCTCTGGAGAACCACCTAATAAAACAGCCCCAACTGACACTCCTCATTAGCTTTTCCACTGATCCCAAGGCAGTATTTAAAGTGACAGTGTCCCTCTTTTTGGCCTGAATTTATCTGCTGGCTAATGCCTGTGGGTCTAATTAGCTTAGCATTATTAGTCTTATTCAGATAAGCTGTATTTCCTAATGGCTTGATTCCAACTTGTAAAAAGTAATTGGAAGTCTGCAAACCTTGTGCTTTAACCTGCTTGATTGCGCCTTTTAGCCAAATTCATGTAATTTACAAAAAGTCGTCTTTCCCCCCCGCTTTTTAGTTGAGCTTTTCTGTCTAATGAAACCTTCTGTGCTTCTTCTGCTGAAATCCTGGCTGTATTGTTGTGTTCAAGACCTCAGCCATATCCTTTGTACAATCACCAGGGAGAGATCAAATTTTAATTTCATAATTACTTCATGAGAAATCAACCTTTTCCCCAGTCATGCCTGGTATTAATTTCCTTCCAGCAACTTACATTTTCATAATTTAATGATTATGGGACACCTTTGCAACACTGAGCCTTTCAGGAGGAGAGACAGAGAAGATACCATTTTTGTAGCAGAAACAGTCATCTGCAGCTACTTGCCTTGCTTTTTGTGCTGTGCTCTTGTCTCTCATTTCAGGGTAGCCAGGAGCGGGAGGGGACATGCCTCTTCGGTGCACACAACTAGAGCAGCTTGCTGGGTTGTGCCTGGGTGTCTGGGGCACAGCTCTGGGATGATGAATGGCTGTTTGCAATGTGCATGTTATGCATCTTTTCAAGATCTGCAGCCCTTGCTGCAGGAGCAGCAGGAGGTGAGAGCTGACCTGCTGTGTACAGCACATCTCCTGACAGTGACAAATGGCTCTTTCCCCCAAGTGTGCACATGCCACAGGAGCTGAGCCAGTGTCTTTGAGACAAGAGAAAGCAGAAATAGGAAAGTAATAGTGCTGCAAAAAAAGACAAAACTGAAGTCTGGGGTAAAGCTCTTTGTAAATGGCCTCCTTGGGGCCAAGTGAGAGCGACAAGAATGAGATTGGTCTGAGTCATGCAAGAGCATCTCCTTCTGGAAGCAGTGCATCTGAGACCTGTCTCTGCTTGGACTTTGCTGTGGCACGAGATCAGGTGCCACATATGCAAGGGCAGACAAAAGGCTCCCAGTCTGATTTATCAAAAGGAAACTAAACTGAAATGAGGTAATCTTCAATCTCAAAGCTCAAGCGAAAACAACTCTTCGTCCTGGTAAGGTGAAGTCTCTTCCCCCACTCTGCTTTCTCTGGCTTCCCCATCTGCACTAATTTGACATAGCCCCAGCTGGGTCCTGAGGAAGACTTCTTTCTTCCCCTTGTCACCCAAGATTGATTTATGGCTCTGTTTCTGGCTGTGAGGAGACCCCTTGCTCCTCAGAGGAGTTTCCAGCACTGCTGTGGGATGGTGAGGTCTATGCTTGATGTGTCTCACTGCCTGCCCCATCCTACACTACAGCAATTCTTCCCAGAAGAATTTGCTTTATGATTCATCCTTAACAGCAATCTATTTTGCTTCCAGGGGATCATAGCTAGCAAGTGTGGAGCAGGGACTGTGAGATTAACATGTAGCCTTTCTCCCATCTGCCTCATCACATCCTTTCAACAAGAAGTACAGCAAAATACAAGTTTACAAACAGGTTTTCTCTCCATCACAGTGCACTAAGCCCATAGGGTATTAACAGCCCACTTTACCTTACCCCTCTAACTCCAGAGGAAATTGCTAACAAACCTTCCTGTTTGTCTTCTTAAAGTAGAAGAAATGAAGCAAATTTTAAGAAGCACTCAAGACCACAAATTTACTGGGGGGAAAAAAAGACCTGGCCTGCTGAGACTGTGGCAGAATGTGGACCCACTTGATGTGCAGCTGCAGTGTCTGCACACAGTTTCTGTCACTCAGTAGTGGAAGTTCAACAGGTCACAAGCAGTGAATGAAAGCACTTGCAGTACACTTGCTCTGTCTCTCCCAGCCTTCTGAGCACAAAAGTAGCAAGAAAATACTTTTAAAATACATTCTGTTAATTTTTTCCTGATTTGTGGGGGTTTTTTTGGCAAGGACCTCTCTAGATGCTTGAGATCCTTGACTATCCTGTTCCTGACTTTTCCTCTACCACTTTCTTTTAATGCTTCATTGGAGGTGAATGGACTAAAAAATCAGCCACACTTCAGGAAGTGCCCAAGAAAAGATTCTGGTGCTTGAATCTTTAAAATGGGCTGTCCAAGATGGATAGTTGGTTGTGCTTAGGAATTACTTCTGCAGGAATATGGAGTGTTGGTGCTCTCCAAAGTACAGACTCCGTCTTACAACTCTATACAACAGTGAAGGCTCTCTGGAGGTCCAGAGCTTATGTATCAGTCTGATTTGACAAAGCTAGAGATCATAATCAGAGATCATATGTTAGTATGAGTCATGCTGAGATACTTCTTTTTTATTTTTAAGTTTGTAGATGGGTAGACAGAACTGGGATTTGCAAAGTGAAGCATTTGTACAGTTTCAGGTTCATAAGAAGTGGTTTCTGAATTTTCTGAGAGTGATTTGTGTTTTAAAACTTGTGTGTCTTCTTCTTTACATGAAAGAATCCTTGTGAGACTATCTTGGTTTAGAGTAGATCTTCCTCTAAAAACTGTTCTGTGCACATGTGCATGGGTCTTTAACTGATTTGGATTTGCCATAATCTTTTCTTTTAACAAACATTATTATAGTTTGTGTGCTTTTATTATCTTTATCGTAATTTTGCTTCATTAAACTACACGTCAGATGAGCAATAGGGGAAGGATGCAGAGATGCTGGAATATTAGAGCTAACCTACCCAGAGGGTACTTAGTATCAGACAGTGCTGTCTGGATTTAGAGACCCTGACTCTACAGAACAGGAGCACATGTGTAACTATATTTTTTAAGATTATGACTGAGTTGAGATATAAATTGTATACTTTTCAGTGGCTCTGTGCCTAATCTGCACTACACATCTTTTGTTCTTGATTGTAAGCACACACTTAAACTAGTTTGATGCCCATAGTTCACTAGACAGTGCAGATGAACAGTTCCTTTTGGGCTGGTGATTTAAGGGTGAGCTCCAATCCGCTGATTCCTTGTGGAGGAGGGAAAATAAAGAAAGTGTTTCTATCAAGTTTTGTGTTGCTTAAACCTGGGTTTCTGTTGGTATGATCAAAGAAAGTTGAGGCTGGGGAGGAAGTTAGTTGGGGTAGTTTTGTTGTGAGTTGGGTTTTTGTGGGTGAGGGGAAGGGGAGGGGGGCAGGTGAAGGGTATTTGGGGATGGTTCTAGGCTTGGACGTTCAACAGTGGTACCAAAGTGGTGCTAGAAATAGGCCAATTCTACAAACGTCTCAGAGATGCTTTTATCCTTGTGCTCAGATGAACTAGGCCATTTCTGAAGCAGTAGTCCTTTCTCCTGCTTGCTTGCCACAAGTGAGTTTATTCTGTGCTTCAAGCTAAAGCCCTTTGATGGGGATTTTTTTTGCTCTTCCTTAGATTTAATTCTCAGTTTACTATCAGGTGTCACTAGAAGAGATGTGAAACACAGACCAACTTCCTAAAGCCAAGCGCCATGGAAAAACAGAGCATAGAGTCTGGGTTCTGCTGTCATGCACAGAACTGAACCTTCCAAGTCAGGGTAGATTGTCTTTTTGCCACCATCTGTTGTGCCTGGGGATGCCAATGCAATACTTTTCATGACCAGTAACCTTACACAGTTTGCTGTGAAAGAAAACATAATGTGGATTTTGGTTTTGGTCATTAACAACTTCTACTCTTCTTTGAATTTGTATGTGCTTTCAGAAGGCAAATTTTAAGAACAAATTGTATGGCAGGAGAACTCATAATACATGTAAGACATTATCTAGACTTTGGCTCTGAAACCTGCATGTGGGAGCTGACCGGTTTTTCAAGTTCTGACCCAGCAATATGCAGGTAACTTTGATAATCTTTTATTTAAAGAGTGCCTGAAGCACTGCTAATGACCTCAGCACTGTGTGTGGATTGTGCTGTGCATTTAGCAGCTTCTGGTGATTTGTTCACCATGCATTTAGAGCAGATCTCAGTTAGCATATGAGTAACATCATGTCAGTCCTAGTTCTTTTGTTCTGACATCTCTTTTGGCTCCTGGTGCGATTTGGCCCGGTTTTCCAAAATGTTGATCCTGAGTCCAAATGTAACTTTGTGGGTGGTACATATGTCAAGCCCTAGTTCAGTATTTTTGGACAGCAGTAGCATTTCATAATTCTTTTGAAATGAAAAGAAGAAACAAAGTTAACTGAAAAAAATGCAGCTAGATCTAGCTGGGCACAAGCTTGCCTTTTCTACTCCCCCTCTGCTCCCCCTGTTTCTCCATTTGGAAAAATAGAGGTTTACGTGGCAGAAGCACAGAACAAGCTTTAGGCTCATTCAGAGCAGGAAGCAATAGCATTGCCTTGTCTTTATAACCTTTCTTGTCATGCGCTGGTGGCCACCGAAACCTCCTGGGGTGTGGATGAGGAAGATAAGGGAGAGTGGAGGTTTGCAACGTTGTATTGTTAAAACAGAGAGCTGGGTTGAATTACACAGAGAGCTGAATAAGGCCGTGTTGGCACTAAAAAAGCCAAACCATTCCCTCAGGTTCTCTGTATGTCTGTGTTTGATATACCTACTGCTGTATTGAGTCTTTATATACAGCACACCCTAAACACATGAAAGTATAAATGCAACTTTATTACATAAAATCAAGAGAAATATTCCAGAAAGTTGTAGCCTGTGTGAAATAAACCCACATGCAAAGTACAGGAGCTTTCACAAGGCATAAATTAAAATGATCTCCATAGCTTCCTTCCTTCCTTCCTTCTCCCCAGTGCAGTTGCTGAGCTGCAGGCTAAAAAGCTGTCCTTCATCCTTCTCTTGCAGAAAACACACACTCGTATGTTATTCATTCTGTTTCTCTAGTAATGCAGGACATGGGTGCTTTTCTAGCATGTCTCAGTTTGCTTTTCAGTGTGTCTGTGCCAGCTCCACTGCTGTGGTTGCAGTGCTGAGCATTAGTTTTTAAGTGCTGATAATTTTTCAGGCAATAGCACCATCAACAGAAAAGCATGTTTGCCGTTTGAAACCCAAGTTCTGAGCCCAAGAGGTGATTTGCTGTGAGAAACCACAAAAGAAATCTCTGTAGCTGTCTGTGCCTCCCTCATTTGGTTGCCTAGCTTCAGGAGGTCATAGGCTAGCCAGCTGCTCTTCCTAGTCTGCTGATGGAGCAAGTTAGCTGCAGCCCTTGCAGTCAGTGTGGCCTCTTCCAGCATCCTTACACCGTTGTGTCACAGCTGAAGGCCCTAAGGACAGTGGTCCTTATTATGATTCCACAAAAGATGCTGGACTCGGCAGTGGGGACCATTCTTTTGAAGGACACTGGCCTAAATGAGACTTCTTCCTTCTCCCTGAAGGGTGCAGTCAGTGTGAGGTGTTACACAGGAGAACTTAAGGAGAAAGAGGAGAGAGACAAAAAATTTGGTCCCTGTTTTTGGCTACTACTTAAAGGGCAGTGTAAAGTATTAATTAAGTATTTGTAGTTATCTTGCAGATAATATCATTTGTGGGTAAAAAATAGGTTTATTTTTCCTTTAGAAAGGGGGCTGGAGATGCTTAAGTCACATCATCTCAGTTTTGTTTCCTATTTTAACAAATATGTACAATTTGAAAATCCAGTAGGAATGACTGTCTCCTCAGGCTTGTGGTTTGATTAGTCATTTCACTCTGATGCCCAAAACAGACTCAGCTGATATCCTTTTTCTTGGTGGCAGAACACAACTGACTATGCAAGGAATAGCTCAGACTCCTCAAGGAGGTTTTGTCAGGGCTCCTGGCCCTGTAGGTCCAGTTGGAAGCTTTGGAACATGTTTATGAGTAGTCAGGGATGGTAAAATTTTGGCTCCACATTCAAACCAGGGTATCCAAATTAGTGAGGCAGATTTGTTAGCTATTCCCTCTTGGAAATAAAGGAAGGAACAAGAGCAAAGTCCATGACTGACTCATCCTTCCCAACAAAGTGCTATTCCAGGATTTAAACATCATAGAAATATTATCATGTTGGCTACTTGTAGTGTTTTGTGCCTCTTTGTTTGGTTTAAGAGCTAATTGATTTGCTGTCCCCAGTACAAAATGCCATTTAAATGCCTTCACTGTATTGTCTCTTATAGAGATGCCCAAGTACTATGCTTATATACTGAGATATTCTTGACTACGTGGTCTCCTGTGAAGCACCCACTGTGTTTGCAAACCTCACTTTAATTCATTTTGGGATTTCAGACATAGTAATGTTTTGTAGTATGGGAGGGGACTCCTCCACTACTGTTTCTTCTGTGTATTTTGGTTGCTTTTCCCTTTTTCCTTGCCCCTCCTCTCGTGCCCAAAAGCCTAATATGAGGCCTTCCTGAGATTACTGGGAAATGTAAAGGTGGGATTTAAATGTCTATGCTACTGTCTTAGGTCTGAGGCCTGCCTGGGTGGTGCAGCACATACAGCTGTGTAGTACAGCACCATTTATTGATCACAGGTCTATGCCATAGTTTGGTGAAGGAGGGGTAGTTCAAATACAACATGGAATTTCACCCTTTATTTTGAATTTCCTGATGGTTTATGTCACAGCCTTATCATTGCTTAGACCTGATCAAATGTGACTCCCCGGAGCTCAGCCCAAGCAGGGAGCCTGGAGAGCAGCAGGGGTTGGCAGTGCTGGACCTGCCGCGGCACCTTCTCCCCTCCCACGTATCCCTTCCACTTCTGCAGAGAGCACTCGCTCCTGCACTTGGGATGACTTTGGTATCACCCCAGGGGCTTTGGTCATGGATGGGCCAGGAGGGAGGCACAACATGCAGGGACAATTTTGTGCTACAAAGGGAAGCATGTGCCTCTGGGGCAGTGTACTTTAACAGAAGAGACACCGCAGTACCTCAGCTCGAGCATGCCTTGCACAAACCACAAGACTCTACAGCTTATGAGAATGACTGTCATATTTCTTTTTTTCTTTCTCACTGGCAAAATTGTTAACCTTCTCACCTCATCAGTGTCAACAGCTGGATGTGTGAAAGGTAGAGTGCCCAGGCATGTGGTAAACAGCATCAGAGCATGAGCGTTTACTTCTCTTGTCTATGGGAAAGCTGCTGTGAAATGTGAAACCTCTGACAACCTTGACTGTTGCAGTCAAGGTCAAATGAGCACTAAATGTCCTAAGACTCTTCAGCACATGAAGCTTGTCTCAGTTTAAGTGGTCCTGGAAGGTGAGAACAGGATCAAAAAGCTGTTTCACACCATGACTGTGTCCTCTGTGACTGTCCTCTTGTTGCTCACCGTTTCATGTTTACAGTATGAATCTAGGCACTGGTTAGTTTCTTGATGGATTTGGAATTGTTTTGTTTGGGGTTTATTTTTGTGTGGTTGTTCGGTTTAATTACACTGTATTATGGTATAGCTGCTACTATATCCAATGATATCTTACCTGATTAGGATGTTACTGCAGTCCACCTCTTTCTTTGCATGCAATAGGAGCAGCTTGGCATATTAGATATTTCTCTGTCTTCACTTTTCCCTTCAGTGAAATGGATAATTATTTACAGAAAACCTTTCTGCAGAAAAATATATTTACATCTTGGCTCAAAGGCAGAGTCCCTAGGAAAAATAATGATTTTTTTTTTCTTTTTAAATCACAGCTGCTTGTTTGGGGCACTGGGTCACTAATTGAGTGCAAGCTATTTAAATGTTGTTTGTCCTCCCCCCACAGGGCATACAAAACCATTGAGGAAGATGACTTGAAGTTTCCTCTTATATATGGAGAAGGCAAGAAGGTGGGCACATTTGCTTTCCTTAGACCAAAGGAAGAAGGAATTTTGTGCTGTTTATCACTCAGTTTAGCCTGCAGCAGTCCAGTGTTTTCCACTCAGTATCTCTTTATTTTATCGTTTTGACAGCTTTAAAGAATATCTTGGTTCTGTCATAAATCAGTCTCATGTCTGGGGGGGTGGCGGGGAGAGCTCAACATACTAGAAAAAGCATTTTTATAGCAAACATGGTCATTTGTTGTTTGGTTTGCTTTTGGTTTTCTCTCATTGTAAATAGGCTGCAATGAGACTGTCTAAATAATTGACTTAAAATGTTCCTGTTTCATTGTAAAATACAACTAGGCTGGCTGAAGATAGCAACATACCTTATGTTTGCTGAAACAAAGCAGAAAGATATTTAATAATGCTTTGAGATGCAAAACTCTAATTTAGGAAAGGGAGGGATCAGGGCAGAATTTGTAAACACCCCTTAACCGTTTCTTCTTCAGCCAGTGTATGTGAGCTCACTTGAATTTTTCTGATGTGTGGAGATTGATGGTTTTTCTTGAAAGGCACAAGCACTGTTCTGTTTGAGTGTACTTTGTTTCCAGCTCTGTGATTAAGAACAGTGAGATCATTAGTATTGGTCCCAGCAAGCTTAGCTGGATGCAGCAATAGGATCAATATAAGGATGCAGTGGTGTCAGTTTGCTGATATTTGTGTGCTTGCTGTGTTTCTAAATAGTGCTCCTCTGCTGCATTAAGTTCTTATCTCAATGCATAAGTAGACACTTCAAAATTAGTCCATGTTTTGAAAGTTCAGACCTGCCGCATATCTCTGAATTTGGTTAGGTTTATAATTATTTGCAAAATGTTTCATGCACATCTTTTTAATTTGCTTTCTTATTGCCTTATGGAGCCAGGAGTTAGTGAGGCACATAATTCTGAGGCAGTTGCTCGCTGCTACTGGTGCTGTGAGCTCCCTTGTTCAGAAGCTGTGGTCGCTAAGCTAGAGGTTGGGGGAAGCAATATGCACAGAGCAGAGGGCAGGGCTCCCTATGAGGCTCCTGCCTAGCCAGTCCTTTGAAAAGAATTGATGAAGTAGAGCCCAGTGCCTCTTGGGACACAACTCATGTCACAGAGGGAGATGCCTGGAGACAGAAGTAGTAGACCTGAGGTAACTGCAGACCTGACGTAGACTGACTCTCCACAGAAGAGAGCACTATGGTCAGTGCCCCTGTCACCTCTGTGTTCAGCAATTTAAGGCAGCCTTTGGCACTTTTCCCTGGTAGAGGGAATATACAACAACATGTCAATAGGAAAATGCCAGAAATTCGTTATGTGAGTAATTAAGCTCCTCATCTTCTATATAAAACCTGTTTACTAACAGTATAAATTACTGAAGGAATGCTCTCGTAGACTGGTGTGGATGGTGGGGTGACTGGGTTAGGTTTCCATAGTCCCAGTCATTACAGATGGTCACAGTCTAAAATGGATGTACACAGAGTGGGATGTGGATGAATACAAAGCTTGGAATAATGACGAAAATGGAGATGACATGAATGTGAAAAAGCTTTAACCTTGATTAGCTATGTTAAATCTAGTGTTTCTGGAATAGAAAATGGAATTCATCCCTAACTGTAGCAGTTACAAAGTAGGAATGTTATCTCTTTCCCTATTGACACAGTACAAGTAACAAGATTTGATCCCGTTGCTTTATTTTATTTCCAGGCTCGGGTTATGGCCACAATCGGAGTGACCCGAGGACTGGGAGACCATGACCTGAAAGTGCACGACTCCAATATATACATCAAACCTTTCCTGTCATCATCTCCTGAGGTAAAACAGCCAAGGTTCAACTATCTGATTTGTGAGAAGGAAATAAATTTACTTAGTGTGCTTATCTGTTCTCAAATCATCCATTCTGATTGTGGTCCAGCCCAGTTAACATGCTGCCCTTTCCAAAGGTGCAGCATGACAGTAACATCCACAAAGTAGGAACAGTGTAAGTTCCCCAGCTGTGTGCCCTGGCTCTGGTTGCTCCACATCCCTGGCAGAGCATTGATGCCTTCTTACTCCCTGGTCTATGGTTATCCCTGTAGCCTTGCCATTCAGTGTGACAGACACGCATCTCTCTCCCCACCTTCATGTTGTGCTCCAGCTCCAGTCAAGGCCTACATCATGCTGCCTTCACAGAAGATGTAAGTCTGTGTACTCTGGATGGATGTCTTCCACAGCAGCATATACAGAGGATACCAGAGCAACTCGTAAGCTAGAAAATGGCCCAGAGCCATAGGAAGCATAATTCATGCTTCCATCTGTCTGCCCCTTAACCTTCAGTTCTTAATTCTTTATGATAGTTTTGTGCAAACACAAAATAATAACAATGTCCATTCCCAAATGATGGTGTAATGAGGAGATTGTGCAGTGTTCGGGTTAGGGGTTGTTTTAAATGCCTTCTTCATTTTGAGCTGCCTTGTCACAAAGAATTCCATCCAGTTTTTGACCACCAGACACTTTGCAGTGAAGGATATTGGACTTTCCAAAGGGATTTGAATATATTTGTTAATAAGGACTATGCGAACCTTGGGGGTTTTTCCCCTCTGTAACTGCATTCCTGTCCCTATGTCAGGGAACAGATGTCATATATTTTTCATAAAATACTAAGCAAGGGCAAACCAACTGATGACAGCATAAAGAGAGGCAGCTTTGCCTCCATGGTCCAAATGATGAAAACTGTCCACTCTCAATGGGCTTGCCGAAGTTTTAAACATACCCGGTATCTGATCTTGAATTTATTGCTTGCTATAGCAGTATGAGAGAATGAAAACACAGAAATGACATCAAACTGCTAGGAAGGAGCAAAATTATGAAATTAACCTTGCTTAGAACATCTTGAAGACCAATTCGTCTTGAAGGAGTGCTTTAGGTTGCTCAGAGAATCACTGGCAAAGCTATCAACAAAAGCAGGTTTAATACTAAAATGAAAGTGTGACAAAGTTGGCAAGGTTCACTCTACTACTTACTAGATGGTTGAAGCACAAGGAGAAAAATTGGACTGAAATATAATCAATCTAAAACTAAAGTCAACAAAAATTATCCATGTAGAGGCTGGGGACAAAAATGAATAAGGATTGGAAAGGGTAAGGATAAAAAGGAATAAGGAAGACGCTCCCACTGAGTCACAAGGTTCAGAGTGGTCCCCCTTGCCAAATTTAGCCCTGGATTTGACCAACAGTTTAGGCTTAAAGGTTTTAACAGCACTTAAACTTAACAACATTTAATCAATAGCCTAATTTAATGAATTTAACAAAAGATTCTATAGAATTTACTATGAGCATAACAGTAATTCACCTATTGGCTTAACTTACTGAGGAATCTAACGTGCTTGAGAATCTAAGAGAGCAACATTCATAGTACGTTTGGTACACCATATTCGCACTTGTGCGCACACAGACATATAGGAGTATGTACAAGGCATATACCTGTGAAACATTCCCCTCGAGTTCAGTGAAGTACTCGTGTTGGATGCTTTTGCATCTTCTCAACAGGCAAAGGATTGAGCCTCGAGCAGTGGCGTTGTCAGCCCAGGCTCTGCCACTGGCATTCAGGAACAGCCCTCCCAGTGCAGCAAACGTGAGAGTTCGCTGCCTCCGAGAGGCCCTGCTCAGAGAGCGGGTGCTGCTCACAGCCCTCTGCGGCCCCGGAGAGCTCAAAGGGCCTCAGTTAGGACTACTCTTTGTAGGGCTGCAAGAGAATAGGCTTCAGTCAGAGTAATTTTCTGTGCTCCCCGAAATTTGGGTTGTAACTTTCTTTGAAAGTTTGGTAACTTTGTTATAATGTTGTTCCATTTGGGTTGTTATTCAGGAAAGAAAAACAAGTTTCCAAAGCTGTTTGAAAGAAACCAGCAACTTACTGTGCAGCCTAAGTTCCTAGGAGCAGTTTCTGGTAAGCTCAAGAGGAGTTTAGCCCCGGTACAGTTCCTCAAGGCTGAAGCCTAATGAGCATTTCTGAGATTATAGTGTGGCCTGAGGAGGGGCAGGGAGGAATGATGCACCACCACAATCCACCCCGTGACTAAAGTCAATCTCTCTTGCTCCACGTAGTGGCAGTGTGGTCGTCTGTTGTCTGTGTGCTTATAAACAGAGATATAAATTTTATATATGTATTTATTATATATAAATTATATACTAAAATTCTAATTATAGAAGTAAAAAATTTAAAAAGTGCTGAGATATTCTGGCCCTGAAGATAAGGGAGAGATCTACAGAAAGCCCCTCCTTCATGTACTTTCCCTCTCCCCTTTTGAATGTGACCTGCTCCTGTTCTCCTCAGACAGGCAGGCAGTAGCTCTGGCCTCATCACTGTGATGGATTTGTTTAATGCCAGAAAAATTATGCAATTCTACCTGTTTATTTTTCTTTCTAGCATGCTGAGGCCCAGTGTTTCTGGGGTACATAATGGCTGCAGCACGGCATCCAGCAGTATCATCTCTGCCAATTGCTGCTGCAGTATTTGTCTGTGTGTATAAACCAAGGCTTCTCATGGGCTTTTCTGATTTGTGTGGAATCTGTCCGTACGTGTTCAAATTCTGGAATATGACATCCAGTTTGTATGCTATCCACGTTTCAGGATCTCTTAACTGCTTTGCAAAAGGGAAGCAAAATAGGCTTTGTTTCCACACCCCTTCACAGCTAAATTCAGCAGAAGTGTACAAGGGCAGGAGGTGGAAAGACAGAGATCCAGCCACCTTAATTTAGAGATACTGGCAAAAAAACTCCCTTGAGTATTATTAGGAAGTAGCATATGTGCCAAGTTGCTTTCCATTGCACCTCCTTTTCTTATTCATCTTTTCCTTCTCTTCCTGGAAAGAGCCCCAGTGCTTTAACTCCTTGTGTTTTTCCCTGACATGCTTTGTCCATATGTGGACAGTGCACCTTGTACAGAAACCAGCATTAAGAAACAACATCTTTATGCAGCCATCTGGGAAGCTTGGCACTTGGAAGCAAAGGCAGTGGCGTCAAGCAGCAGTCATATTTGGCCCTTGTGCAGCATTGGATTTCAGATTGTTTATATAGAGGTAGGGAAGCACAATGTGTGGTTTCCAGACCTGGAAAAGGGGAGGCACAGGAAATTAAGGCGCACAGTGAGTCGTGACAGAGGGAGGATCCAAGTCCCCTGGCTTCTGTTTCTGTGCCATAATTACAATGTCCTTTCCCAAGTCAGGGACAAAGTGGTGAGTTTTCAGAACATTTTACTTCCAGGATGACAATGCTCTGGTATGCCATATCCACCAAAATTTAGCTCAAGGAAAGGTGACCATCCCTGAGACCACATCCAGAAATATTAATAGTAATTTGAGGGTGGTGTGAAATAATACTTTGATAGAGTGCCAGGCTATGGGAGGAGAAGTCATGCAGCCAAGACTGACAAATGTAATCAGTATTCAGTGGCTCAGCTGTTACGAGGCCAGATTTGGAGGACTTGTGCAGGTTGGTGAGCTCTAGAGATTTGAACCTCTGAGAATGAACTGGAGTAGCACAAAGCAGCCAAACCATAGCTGAGGCTCTCTGGCATGGAATTAAATATTTATTTTTCATAATGGTACAGTTAATTTGAAAGCTTTCAGCAGGAAATTCTACTTTTCAAAGCTTAGTAAGAGCTACCTCGTTGCAGCTGTAAAGCAGAATTTTATCCTGATATTTTTTGAATGGCAGCTCCGCCATTTGGTGGGGAGAGATGTGGCTCTGGTGACAACACTTTGCCCTTGCCAGCGATGAACCTGAATCCAGCCACCACAGCAAATGATAAGAAGGTCATGAAGGAATATTTTTCTTGTTCCATTATGTTAGTAAAATCTTTCTGACAACTCCACAAGTATGTCCAAGGAGACTGTTTTGGATTCACATCTGCCTTCTGGAGAAATCTTTTGGAATTATGCTGTTGAAAGGAACAAGTAAGGCAAATACACAGAGAAGTACAATATGATCAAGGTAGTCAAGGGAGTGTCAGGAAGCAAACACCACACTTTAGTGGCTTGAGGTCCTTCGGGTTATGTCTACAAGAGAATTAAAAAAAAGAATAATAAATGCAGTAGATGCTCTTGCAGGAACACTTTGATTTCTCAGAAAACATTTGTGAAAATGTTCTGCATCACAGGTTATTAATATAAAATATATGAAGCTACAGAGTAAGTGGAAAGTTGGCACAGTCTACTGGAAATTGGCTAAAGGGCAGGAAACAAAGGGTGGCAGTAAAAAGCTAAAAGGAGATTAATTGGTGAGTGCTGCAGGGAGCAGTGTTGGGACCCACTTCTTATTATTTACATATAAATTACTTGGAGGGTGATATTGAAAGATCTTGTTGTTTGCCAGCAAAGCTGCACTGGATAACACTGTGCTTGAAAAGGGATGATACAATTAAGTAAGGGCTTAATTTATTAAGGTAGCCAAGTTGATCAATAGTGTAGGCGAGTGAATGCAGGCTGTTGTTCAGCTCAAGTTCCCCTGAGACCAGATGCTGAGGAGCACCTCAGGTGGCTGCAGGCTCACATGTCACTCTGTTGTGAACGGGTTTTGATCTGCAGGGACTCTTGTTGGCTGCCTCTTAACAACAAACCTGGCAAAAAAACCATAGCGCCTTCACAGAGCTGCCAGGCTCCCTTTCAGCAGCCAGAGGCAGGTTTTGTCTGATGGGTAGATCCATTTGTAAATGTAAATATAAAACCAGCCCACATCTTTGTTCATTGCTTGCCCAGAGCGGTTTTCTCAACACTCCTGACTTGCATATAGGTGAGTAATATGAGAAACAAATACCTGGATGGAATATAAAGATGTTGCATGACAAACTGCATAACACACATTTAGAAAGATGTTTTGTGTGACCATAGACTCTAGTGATGTGGATCCACTATTGCCTATCAGCAGATCCATAGGCACTTGTCAGGTTAACTAGTACTATCCTATGTATAGGATATAAGGATAACCCAGTGTGCGTTGTCATGGCTGCCTCTGCTGCTGAAGGTCTGCTGCTTCTTCTTCATAGTTGGCTTTTTACATTTTCTGGTTACTAATGTCAAGTTTAGCTAGTTAACATGCCAACTCCTTTACATCAAGTAAGATATCAGCAGACAGTAGAAGTATGGTGACTAAACTGGGCTCCCTTGAGGACTGCCCTGGTGCTTCAGAAAGATAAAGTGTGAGAAGCTTTACCAGGGCAGCACAAGGGGCTGGTAGGCTGGAGGGAGTTGCTGAGAAGGCTTTCAGGGCAGCATTGGAGTCAGAGGACAGTGCACAGGTAGCCCAAGCCATTTGGGGCAGAGGACGCAATTTCTGTGGAGCAGTAGCGGGGTTGATGTCAGGCTGCAGAAGCAGCGATTCATGAGGGAAAGACTGAAGATTCAGGATGGCATTGTTAGAAAATTTGTAAGGGTGCAGCAATAGTTAAGAAAATGTCTGCACTGCCAGGCGTTGTCTGGCCAATTGTCACCTGCACAAACAGGGCCATTTAATGCTGTTTTGCAGCATGTGCAGTTTTGCACAAACTTGTGTCACAGACAGAACATTGCTTAAACTTCACTGAAATACAGCTACAGGAGGGAGACAGTCACTGCGAAGGTTGACTCTAGAATTTGAAAAAATAAAACAAAATAGTCCTTTGCACTGCAGTCAATTAGCTGCTTTTGGTGCTTGTGGGGCTTTGCACAGTGTGGGATGTGCATGGAGTAGGTGTTCACCGAGCCCTGCCGGTCTGAGCTTCTGCTCCACATGCCTTGGTAGTGCTGCCCAACCTGTGTGCCCCAGGAGCTGTGCTGTCACACTGCTCCATGTCCTGCTGATAGCACATGTAGCTACTGCAAGAGGTCTTCATTGACCCAAGTAAGAACTAGAAGAAAGCTCCTAGCAGAAAAGTGAAGGGTTAGGAGATGGCTACTTTCTGTGTCTGGGCAAGGTGATCTGTGAACATAACCTGAACCTGCAATAGGGTGGACAGCTCTAACTCCTTTTTGTCAGTAACATACTAGGGGCACCTACAGCTGTATTTTAGAAATCCAGGGAAAGACAGAAAGACTTGACTTAAGGTAACTGGGAGACAGACAAAGCTGCAGTTCAGTGAACATTTTGTTGCATGTCCAGCTGCTCTTTGTATGCAAGAATCTTACCTGAAGGTGCCACAAGCTTGTCACCTGTAACCTTGGCACT
Organism: Poliocrania exsul; assembly: GCA_035041345.1. Classification (NCBI taxonomy): domain Eukaryota; kingdom Metazoa; phylum Chordata; class Aves; order Passeriformes; family Thamnophilidae; genus Poliocrania; species Poliocrania exsul. The sequence continues at coordinate 31,962,996 of JAWWLZ010000042.1, read as the reverse complement.
CTCTTTTCCTTGGCCTAGGGACCAGCCTAACTTCCCTTTTTGCTCATTCCACTCTTCTCTGCACCTCTTCTGACATCTAGTTCCTTCTCAATGCATGCCTTTCTGGAGGTGCTCAGTTCACAAAGCTTGTCCTTTTAGGAAGTCTCCTAGATTACCCAATAAATCAGTGATTGCATTTTTTTTCCTTTTCTCCCAAAATAAAACATGTTCTTGGTGTTGCTCTTGCATTTTGACCTGTGGATTGGCTGCCGATAGCTTTGACAAGTTTCATATCTGCCCCAGTGCCACTCCCCAATCATGCAAGATTGTTCATTTCAGGAGGACTCAAATCACTGATGCATGACTCTGGTTTCCCACCTTTGCCTGGGTTGGAGAGCCATGGCAGATGTGTTTTTTCCTGGTACTGATGTTCAAAGCCTGGTTAGCCCTATGAAGGGCTTGGTGCTGAGTGCAACCCTGAGCATTAACCCTGATGTTTTCTCAAGTATTTGCTGGTCCCCAAGAGATCTAAGCAGAATGTGTGCTGCATACTGATGGTTGTGTTGGCCCACTTACCCTCCACAACACCCCAGTGATTTCCAAGTTGAAATTGTGGGCTGTTAAGAGACTGAACTAAATTCTGAGAATGGGGGCTATGACAGCTCCTGATTTCCATGCAATGAGCTCGAGATGAGAGCTGTGCTGCATATAGGGATTTTTCTATATTCCCACTCAGTCTGAAATAAGGAGATATGCTCTAATGAAGAGAGTATCTTGCCTTGAATTTAATCCCCTCCAAAGTCCTTATTCAGCTGCTACCTTAGATAATGAAGTGAAGGTCACATTTTACAAATGACCTTCTTGTGCTTTTGAGTGAAAGGCAAACTGGTAAGGATTAGCAGTCAGGTCTAGGTGATTTTTTTTTTTAATTTTTTTTCCTCCAGTACTTATTGCAGTCCCATAAAAGCACAATTACATTAAAAGGTCCAGGATTTTACATGTATTGCCTGTTCCATGGCTCCTAAGGGGAGAGTGCACAATGAGAGAGAACAAAACAGCTCATATTTTCTAGTTATGCCGAGTGCTTGAACTGACAAATTTCCTGACTGCCACTGGTGTTAGTGGATTCCAAGACTGGAGCAGGGTGCCTGACAGGGTGCACCACTATCAAACTTCAGCAGAAATGATCCTTTCCGGCTGTCTGCCTTGCCAACGTTGTTACAATTCTTTCAAACTGTGATGTTGCTGTGGTAATTAAAGTGCTCTGTGAGTGCTTAGTAATTGCTTCCCATCACAACCTGGGAATTGGAAGCCGTTTGTCAGCTGGAGCACAGCGGGTGCTGGAAGGGGAGTTACACAGCACTAAAGACTTGTTTTAAAACACGTTCCACGGTCTTTGCTTGTATTCTGGCTCAGCTGACGGCCTTGCAGCGGGGGGGGGGGGGGGGGGGGGGGGGGGGGGGGGGGGGGGGG
>JAWWLZ010000042.1:31945003-31961534 GCA_035041345.1 Poliocrania exsul | reverse complement strand
CCCCCCCCCCCCCCCGCCCCGTGACTTCCCCCTCCACTTCCAGCTTTCCCCAGTGCCTCTGGGAAGACGATGGTGGAAGTTGTCTTAAAGGCAGGGTGTTACAGAGGTGCCAGCAGTGCACAGCCTGATTGGAGCTGCAGATGGACCAGTCAGTGGACATTCTAATAGTGTGAATAAGCTTCACTTTTGTACAGATCTGGAATCGGTCTCTAGCTGCTGAACTCCCTACAGACACATGTGACTGAGCAGGTAAACAGTTTCTCTCCATTTCGTGGAACCACTCACTCGCTCAGGCACAACTCTTGAGTGCAGCAGCTGCCTCAGGTTTAGAAAAGTGAAGGCAATACCTGCTGCCACACAGACATTTCCAAACATGCAGTTTATCTGGCAGAGTTAAATGGATCTAGACAAATACTGAAAACAATTATTTGTGAATATTTTATCAGAAAATATAAAAAATTCATCAAATAAATTATTCACCTCCATATGACTAGTCCTGCTCATGATAGGGAAGAGCCTCACACTGAAACCAGGCTGCTGGGTGCAGGAGGCTTCAAGCACTTCTGGCAGTGGCAGCAGCAGCACCTTACCCTGCTTTAGAGCCTGGCTTAGGAATGCCTGTGTCCATCCCGGCTGGGGTTAGCACATGAGCCACACTGAGCTGCAGCAGGAAGGGTTGCCATGTTGAGGGCTAAATTGGAGACAGACTCTAGCAGTGCCTTGGGAGGTATTTCAGTGCCTTGACTAAACCTAAACTCACAGCCAAACTCAGCAATGTTTGCATACTGGTCTGACAATCTCCATCATGGATGTCTCTTGGGGTTTTTGTTTTAGGTGAGAGTTTATGACCTCCTGCAGTACGAACATGGGCCAGATGATGTTCTGATCCTAGCGACTGATGGACTCTGGGATGTGCTGTTAAATGAAGAAGTGGCAGAAGCTGTCACTAACTTTCTACCAAACTGTGACCCCGATGATCCCCACAGGTTTGTGCTCAACCTTGATCCTCTCTCCTCACTGTCGAAGAGCACTTTCTGGTAACATATTTTTGTAGAAAGTATGATATGACTAATATTCAGGAAATATACAACACTTATAAGAAAATATTTTTATAAGTTGGATGGAGCCTCTACAGCAAACATGGGCGCTTGGGACAAGGGTCTATCATAACTCAGACTTGCCCACTTTCAAATGAATAGGTGTAGGATCACACTATCTTGGCAAGGGATCTGTTTTGTTTGCTGTATGAAGCCCTGTGAAAACTGTAGGAGGCTGAGGTCTTAGAACAACATGGCAATAAGTCTCTGCTTAGAGCAGTCACAGGTTTCAATTTAACTCCACCCCGGATAGTCCTTTAACACTGAAGACTATTTCTCAGTAGGACATCCCAAGCATGTCTCTCTTTCTCTCTCACTCACTCTGTGTATATGTATGTGTAAACACTGCACGGTGTAGTTCATGCTCATTCCTGCTCACAGTGCAACCTTTAGACCCACTTCAGTAGGGGATGATCAGTGCTACCAGTACAGGTGTAATGATGAAATAGGTGGAAAGTCTGACTCTATTTCATTTAATTGGATTCTGTTTTGTTTCACAGTTTTAATCTGCCTTATTCTCTTCATTTTTCTGTCTTATCACCTCTTCAATTACCAGTTTCTGCCTTTAAAACTTACGCCATGCAAACAAGTTCCCAAACAACTGTCTAGAGGCTGTCTGCCTTCAGCGAGTCCACAGGTCTGTCTGCTACTGAATTCAGTGTCACTATGATTTAAAATGCTATACTAGAGATCAGCCATCTCTTGCTTGTAAACAGGAGGACTGGAGGTGGAGAGAGCTTTATCCTTCCCTAGGGACTGTTCAGAAAGGGAAGTTTGTGTTGCTACTGAATTCAGGCCTGTCTCCCACTGTCTTCTGCCCTCATCCTGGGCTAAGAGTGAGGAAAAGTGATTTTACACTCCCCAGTTGGTCTGTGGAAAGCAGAGTTTCAGAAATAACTCTTGAAGACCCATCTCAAAATGCTTGGTGTTTCTCACATTTCTAAGTGCTCATCTTCACAGGGTCAGTCCTATTCTCCATCAGCAAACAGGGAAGATAAATTGGTATGATATGGACAACCTGACAGACACTTGGGTTTTAAAGTGAGAGCAGCTTCGAAGTAACTCAACAACATTATTTTCTCATCCTGACACTTGCAAACATGGAATGCTAGAAGAGATTTGGCTGCAATTGTCAGAATAGATGATGAGCATGAAGCTGTAACTGTAATATTTTGACCTCGCTCACCTCCTTGCACCAAAGATGAGATGTGGTAGGAAAGACAGCCAAGGCTGTCTCTGCTTCAGCAAGACATGCAGGTGTGTCTGTCCTCTCTCTGGGAGATCAGGCAGGACTAGGGAGGGGCCCTTCCATGGCATCTGGCACTGTGCTATGCAGACATGCCATTAATTTAAGGTAGGAGAAGATGACCTATCCAACCTACTTTCACAGTTATTCTGTAACACCATTCAGAGATGTGAGGGGGCTTGTGCTCTCATTCCTGCATACCTGAGTCTCTTCTTGCAAAGACACCTGGTAAAATGCAATACGTCTGCTCTGCTCTGTCTCCATTCTCAGGTAGTATTTGGAAAAGGTTGGCCCTTCCTACCGTCCTCACCAGTCTTATCTGTTGTGAATACAGTCAGGGTGTGTTGTGACTGTCTTGTTCCTTTTGGTCTTTACTGAGCTGGTCATGGCCACCATGTTTGCTGCAGTAGGAAGGGGAATTCTTTGTTTGATCTTTTTGACTTGTTAGGTATTTTTTCATCCATTATAAAACACTCATAGCAATCAGAGACACTGAAGGAAAATGACATTTTCTTTGTTTCATTTAGATTTGCTTGTACTGGTTTAGCTCTAGTAATCGCGGGGAATGAATTGCTGTTTGTGCCAATGTGAGTACCACTCATTCCAGAAGTGAGTCTGCTGTTTATAACTTAGAACAAACACATTTATTGGTGTTTGACCTACTAGTCTATGAATGGACATCTGAATTGCAAATTAATTTGTTCTTTTAAGGAACTTTGTGCCAGGTCATTTAGAGGCTTACAAATAGCAGTTGCAAAACGTTTCTTATGCCAGCATGCAAAAGATAATTAGAGCAGACCCTCATATAGTTTACAATAATATTTATGAAAATTACCTTTGTGGAATTGCTCTTGCTGCTTGGTTGTAAAGAATATTTAAAGGTTTTAAAGCATTGTGTGAGAGGTTTTATGTAATTACTTCACAGTGGTCTAAATGAGGTATAACTAATGAATTTACAATAGTGTAACAGCTCAGGCTGTGGATATGCATTCATTCCTCTCACTAGTCAGTGACAGAAAAAAATTGTTTGCTGTATTATCGATGTTATATTTAAAAGAAATGTTATCCTAGAAAATGTCAGGTTCTGTGATGGGTGTAGTGACATAGTCTGTGGTGAGGTGATCAGCTGGAAATGTAATATCTCTAGGGTTGTAGAAAACTTAGTGGAATATAAGAGACTTGCTCCCTGGGTTTGGCAATGCCGTGATCGTCCAGAAAACCAACCTGTGGAGCAGACCCTGGATCCACCTGGCCCGATAGCCTACTTACTCCCTGACAGCAGCATATTAAAAAGCGGGGCAGGGGGAAGCTAGACAGGATTTTAGAGCTGCAGAGTACTTATCTGTTACATAATTAGTTCCTTGTGGGAACAATATTCTTCCCATTTGAATTACACGTCACTTTATAGCCTCATGGGTAAGAGCTTAGAGCCCTCAGCAATGCTCTTGGGACACTCTCCTACTGATATTTACTGAGTGTTTGTTGTCTACATAAAAAAACATCACTGAATCCTGTCAAACTTAGCATGTGCCTGGACATCTCCAAGTGAAGGGAGAGCTAAGTCCTTAGGCCTGTCCTCATCCAGCCATGCAGACTCAGCCTCAGGGGATTTGGGCAGCAAATGACAGGCACAGACTTGTTTAGAGAACAGTTCCTGTGTGATGGCTGTGATGGAGTGAAGGGGCTAGGGTGGAGCTGGATTTCTTAGCCAGCTCATTTCTTATGGGTATTGTGGCAGACGAGCATTAAGGGGATTCTGAACGAAGAACAGGTGGTAGCGGCACCAACAGGCTGCTGCTTTCTGTGCATCAGCTCTCTGAAGAGGTATGAAGATGGAGAAGCACCACTCTGCCCATTTCCTTCAGCTGCACTTATGCGGGTTTACCCCCTGACCTTGGGAATCTTTTATTTCTCATCCTTCCTCTTGTCCTTTCTTGTTTCCTCTCACTTTCTCTCTTACACTAGCTGGAGATTTATAAGGATGCTGGGGAGTTCTTCCACCTCTGCTGAGTATGAGAAGAAGCTGCTCAAACAGCAGCACGATTCCCCCACTGTCACCATTTCTCCTGCAGTACTTTCACTGATCAATACAGAAAGCTCCAGCAGAAAGAAAAAACCCCATATATTTATTCTTAAAACACAAAAGTTGTATTCCAGCAAGGCTATTCATTACGAGGAAGTGGATACTTTAAAACCACTTCAGCAGTTCTGTAATGCAGTCTCTGCAGCTGAATCCCAATTTCACAGCACTGGAGAATAAAACATTTGGTAATGGACTGCTGCTGCTGCTATTTATCTCCAGGTACAAGAGACTCACCCTATCTCCTCTAGTGCCAAGTGGAACAGCATTGCTTCAATTCAGCTCTACATAGGAGAGGAATATGTTACTTCACTGCTGCCTTCACCTGTTCCTTTCCCTTTGCTTCATTGTGCTGGTTTTCTTGAGTGTTTCACAGTCTGTCTATGAGAGAATTTCTGGTTTATTAAAATTCCATTTTTTTATCCTGCCCTCTCCAAACACTCAGCATCAAAACCCTAACTCAATCAAAATCAATACTCATTCCTTTGTGCTCTTTAGATGTGGGGAGCCCTTGTTAATTAGACAAAGCAGAAAGGCAAAGTTTTCTTGAAGAATGGTGGGTGTTTCTTTCTTAAATTCTGACAATAGCTTAGAAATCCTTGGGAAATATGTTCTTGCCAAAATTCACTCAGAATCAGACATGCTGTGAATAAATATTTCAGTTTCCTGCTTGCCACATGGAGTCCTTTTGTTCCTTAGCCCTGCATCTGATTTGGGAACTGAGGAGTGCAAGTATGTATGTTTGAATTTTCCCCCCTTAGAAAATATGATTTCATGTTGCATTGGGACAGTAAGGGCAGTCATTCTTGTTACATCCTGCTGTTGTAGCTCAGAGTTGTTGGTACAGACTAATCTTAGAACATGTGGACAGTGTGCATGTGTGTATGCAAGCATGTGTGTTAGATTTCATGTCTTTGGGCTGTTCTCTTATGGATAAAAGTAAATCATTTGTAAAAACTAGTGAAAGCTGGAAATTCTATCACTCAGAACCATTAGGAGCAGGGGGTGCACTGCTGCTGTACAATATTACTTGAATTTAGCATCAAACCATTTGAATAATCAAGTGTCGGTTCATTTGCATTGAAATCTTTCTAGTAGAGGAAATATCTCTACTCCTGGTTCAAAGCAGTCCTTTGAGTTAAAGCATCAAAACTCTAGAAACAGAACATAATTGGGGTTTTTTTATTCTTTTATCCCTCAAGACTGAGTAAAGTCTCTACTGATAGAAATTACCACAATATTCTGTGGTGGAAAGTTCTGGGTTTAGAACAATCCTGGGTGACTTTTAAACTTACACACAAACACAGAGTTTCTGATCTGTGAACATACTGTTCTTTCCCATTCCTCAGATGAGATCTGGGCAGATCATTTCTGGTCAAGGATCCTCCCCAGAGAAAGGGGGTACTGCATAGAGCACTGCATCATCTTGGAGGGTGGCATGCATGCTTTAAATAAACACATGCAGACACAACATTGAACTATTTTTTTCATGTCAATCTTCTAACTATTGAATTCATTTTTAATTATCAAATAATAGAAAAGCTTGCCTCCACCCAACTAAATTCAAAACATCTTGGCCAGGTGTTGGACTGATGAAATAAAACACGTGACAGTAGCTGTTCATCCACAATGAGATTTCTTTCACAGGAAACTTCTAAGTGAGTACACAGATGTATTGATGTAGTAGCAGCAGGTAGAGCACTAAGGGAGAACATGTCAGCACACATAACAGAGCACTGACTATGCACCACCTTTTGGACTCTGACGCCCTTCTGCCCCCAGGCAGCATGAGGTATTTTTTCAGGATGGAAAAATAAATCCCATAAATCCAATGCCACTCAGCCCAGCATAGGCTGGGAGTTTTGAAGCGACATGAACTTGGTATTGCAGTTTTCATTGAACTCGTAAATGTGAAAGAACTGTGGGACTCTGTTAACCTGGCCATATTAACTGTGAGTTTCCTTTTCCAGTTTCACAACAGAAGAGATTTAAAAATCATTCCTACAGTCAAGGAAAATAGACAGCTTCATCTACTTGGTTTAAAGTGTAATTTGGATTCTAATTTTTATGCTTTTTTGCTTTCAAATTACTTTATTAAAGTTCATCTCTGAAATAGTTGAGACATGACTACCTTCAGGTGTGTCAGTGAACAAGCATGTAGTTTTCAACAAGTAGTGGGGTCCTCAATTGTTCAGACTATTCCTAGAAAGCCAATTTAAGGCAAGTGTGTTTAATACTTCTCTGAAGAGTGGTGAAGCTGGGCACCCAGAATGGCCGGTGTCTTTTGGTCAAGTGGTGTCTGTCAAATACCTTTCCATTCCTATTCAGGAACTGTCACTGAACTGGGAGGAGCTGCTTTGTCGCTATGCCATGGTTTGTGTTTTTCCTGCCTGCCTCTAAAACACTGGGAAGCATGTGCTGGTAGGCCACAACATTAAATCTGGCAGGCAGCAGGCTGTGCAGACCCACTCTCCTCAGAGGAATGAACACTCCCTGGCTGTATTGTGCCTTTCCCACAGGTACACGCTGGCGGCACAGGACCTGGTGATGCGAGCCAGGGGAGTGCTGAAGGACCGGGGCTGGCGGATATCCAACGACAGGCTCGGCTCTGGAGACGACATCTCTGTCTACGTCATCCCTCTAATACACGGGAACAAACAGTCATGAAAGGAGCATCAAGAGTGGTTATAGGATGGGGATCTTTTTGGGAACGGCCTGTAAGAGATGACACGGTTTTGGTGGTCTGACCAGGACACTTCCAATTGATGTAATCAAAAACTAATGCTGGAGGGGTACTTTTCTGCCCAAAAGGTGGGGCTCTGCACATATACTGTATATGATTTAAGGTAACCCTTAAGATTCCAATTTCCTTATAGAAATGGGTTTGGTGCTTAACAGGAATGGGATTTATATGCTGCTAGCATATTATGGATTCTGTCATCCCTCCAGGTGGGGTGGGGATTTTTTTCTGTTTACTATGTAGCTTGGAAGAGCCATTTCAGTTATGAAAGTAGAAGTGGGTATCAGAAGCCAAGAAGGCTCCTGAAATCTACCCCCAAATATTCATAAGGTGGCTTGGGTCACATCTCATTTAAAAAAAATATAAATATATATATATACATATATGAGACTCAAGAGTTTTTTTCTTTCAAAAAGTTGGATTCATGGCTATGGACAACTTCGAACTTGTGTAATCCTTTGAGCCCCCATTTTCCTCTCCTTCAGTAGATACCTCCTGTATTTTAGTAGGAAAACTGGAATTGTTTTCAGTGTGACTATGCCTGTTTACTGCAGCTAAAACAGCTACCTGCAAAATTGTCCAGGAGAAATAGGTCACAGTCCTGTATGGCAGAATTTATTCTGATGTGAGGAGTTATTTGTCCAGATTCCTTGTTGTGTGTATACCATGATTCTACAGAGCATGCAAACTCAGCTATTTGTGATGTTTACCTAGAGGCTGTGGGGTTTTTGGGATCAGAGATACACATTCACTGAATGGTTCTGCCTGCTTTATCCTGTTGAAAGGATCCCTGACCATAAAGTTTTTGCATCAGTTGGGATTTGGTAAATTTGTTTGGGCTCCTGAGTGTATTTTCAGTTGGATTCCTACTTGAAGTGGTGGTATTGTTCTCATTAGCAATTTGAATACCCAGACAGTGATCTATTTAAAAGATTTTTACTTCTTCCTGCCTCACTTATTATTCAGTACACCTTCACCTGCTTGACTTGGGTGATCAGAAAGTGACAGCTTATAACTTTCTGTCCTCTTGGCATTGAGAACTATAGTCAAGGATCATAAGATGACTGTGATAGATCCAAGTCCTTGGCTAGCTCCATCAGCATTTTTCTTAGCAGTGATAAATCAATTTAAATAAAGAAAATTTGCATAAAACATTATCGAAGTGAAGGCAGTAGTCCAGGAGAGCAACAAGTGTGCAAATCTGCAGTGTAACCTTGCTGCCTAGTCTTCATTGGCAGGAGTTTAAGAAAAAACAAAATCAGAAGGTTCTAGCATATAGACAAGTATACTGGCTGGGGAGCCAACTTCCCTCTAATTTGCCCCCAGACCACATTCATGTGGAGCTGTTCATCTGGTTTGTGCGTCTACAATAGGAAAAAAGGCAGCAGCTGACATAATGGTAGGGCACTGACTAAGGAGCTTACAAATGTTGTGTTCTTTCCAAAGGAGAAGGAGGATGCTATGCCCTTTGCAGACTTTCTCCTGAACAGGTGTGGCCCAGAGCTTGCCAGTGTTGTAATTTATAATGTGCTGTGTAAACACGACGCAGCCCCAGTGCGGTGTAGCTGCCCAGATGCTGCATTTCATTGCATCTGGAAGTACATGTGCAACAGTTTGGTGGATTTAAACTGCTCTTGCTCTACATCTCTAGACCCAGAAGGAGTTTCAAGATGAAAGCAGGCAATGTGGAGTGTGTAATGGCTCAAACATGTAGCAAGCTGCATGATTTTAGCCTAAAGACTGTTCCATGAGTTCTCCAGTGCCTGCATGTGATAAAGCTGTGCAGAACACAGTTGTTTTATACTCAAGAGCTTCAGCATAAATCAATGGCATATCTGATTGTGTTGTCATGCTTTATCTTACCTTTCCTTATTTTTTCTCTCTTTACCTCTTTTCTGTGTGCATCTGGGTGAAAAGAGAGGTTTGCAGTCTAGAATATTTTGCCCATGGTCCCTCATATGTTTCAAAGTTTAAGCAAGAGAACTTCTCTTGCACTTTTTTTGGCCTAATAAACTTATAAACATGCTTTTCATGCTCTGTGTAACTCCTGTTGTCTCTTTGCAAATGCCATTGTTTAGTCATCTAGCAATTCAGATCCTCTTTCACAAAGCAACTAGTGCTGGCAGATCTGGTGAAGTTGTCTGAGCAGCAAAGAAGTTGGTGCTTGCTGGTACCAACTACAAGCCCAAGTCAAGTATTTCTGTGCTCCTGCACTGCTGGTCTTCATTATTTGGTAACATGGTGTCAACACACATACCAGCCTCTATAAAACCACCAAGTATCATGTGGTGGAAATAGATTTCCTGTGTAGCATATGCCAAAATTTAAAAGTGAAACTTCAAGGCAGTGGAAAGGGCAACTTCTCATTCAGGGGTGTTTTTAAATGTACCCCTGAAGAGATGGATTAGCAGATTGCATGACTTGCTGGGAAGCAAACTGGCAGGTGATTTCTCAGACCATGATGTGGTGGGTCCTGATGACTCAGCCTGCAGTGTTTGCTGTTCCTCTGAGGCACAGTAATCAGTCAGGCAGCTTCTCTGCAGCCACAGGCCCAGGTCAAGTTGTGTTTGCTGTCACCCTCTCTCCTGGAAAGGGTAAAAGTACAGTATCAACAATTAATATCAATTAGCATCAATTCGTGAGTTCTGAGAACTTTAATAATACGTTTTAGTATGTGACTGAAACTATGCTGTGATGCTTTTTGTTTTGCTTTTTTATAAAGTATCTCTTACACATTTAGGTGCTCACCTCCCTAGAGCGTCTGGCACATCTGACGCACTGCATTAGGACTTGGGCTTTCACTTCTGTCTGCTTTCACCAGAAGCTTCTTACATCCCTGTGCTGGGGTCAGTGCTCTGCTTCAAGGCATGGTATAAATACATATACATACCAAAGCCTCACAGAAACAGCAGGCAGGAGTAATTTATTGGGTAGGTATTGTGCAAGAGGCAAGAATAATTAAATTCCGATTTCCAATTAAAGTCCTAATTTCCAATTCCTTTCATAGGCTGAATTATTTTGTGAGTCATAGCATTAGAAACCACTGATGGCAGGGAGGATCCATGGTGCACAGTGCCATTTTCCAGGTAGGCACAGCATGGATGGCACGTTCAGACTTGAAGGTGCTCTGGGGCTCAGTGAAGCTCCTGAGTTAGGAGCAGACAGCTCATGTCCTCAAACTGGAGCAAGTTAGACATCAAGTCCAAATTTTAGATTCATGGCATGTCATTTTAGTTACTGTCTGGTGCTGGAAGTGCTGGGTTTTGCCAGGCGAGTTCCCTTAGTATCCCAAACTGTTTAAACCTTAGAAGCAAGGAACCTCAGTCCTGAGTTACATCTGCATTCCTGCTGCTGTTGCACAGTGCTGTGCCTTGCCTGTGCATAGGCAGTGCTTAGAAAGCTGGGCAAGCTCTTGTCCCTCCTTGAATAACGGCAAGGGAAGGCACTAGTAAATACAGTTCCAGTTAGCTGATAGTGCCTAGTCCAGTCCCAATTCCAGAAACTCAAACTCAAGAGGCTTCTACCATTCTCCTGTGAATACTGTTGTGGAAGGTAGCACAGGCATTCCGGACACTTTTCTCTTGCACTACAGCCTAAAATTTTCTGTGTTTAATTTGATTAAGAAGGGGTTGGAAATTTCATTTACACATTATTATGTGAGGTACACAACATCTTTTGGGACGTTAAGGCAATAATACTTCCTTCATGAACACAAAAGTGTATTGTCTGAGATGTTCAGTGGCCTCCTGCTTCAGAGAGAGCATTTTATTAATAAATTCTAAAAAACAACAGGGCTAACAAGTTAAAGAAAGAGCAGTCAGGGTCTGCTGTTAGCAGTGGATTTCCATTTACAGTTACCATGTTAAAATATGAGAGGTCTGTGAAGTACAGTCGACTCTGTGCCTCCAGGATGTTTTGAGCAGATTTTGACTCTGAACTTCTGCTGAGTATTTAAAGAACACTACACACTCGGAGCAAATCTGCTGTATTTCTTCCAGCCTCAGTGTTTTGCTTTTATTTTACATTCTATGTACAAATATTTTCAATGTTTTTGTATCAAACATGAATGGCAAACTGTGTGGAATTGTTGTTCCTCTCCAGCATTTTAGGTGTGCAAACGGGTTTTTTTTCATGTGTCTTACATGAAGATTCAGTGATGTGAGAGAGACAGTGACCAAATGATGCTGTAACTGTGCTGCTCTATTTCTACCTGTGATGTACTTAAAGGAGGATGTCCTTGTCCACCATGCTCATGCTCATTCTGTTTTCTTCTTTTTTTTAACCATTGCTGTTGGTGTTCTTTCATAGGTGTCTTATTTTGCCTTTTTTTTTTAATAGCTTCCACATTTGTCTTTCCTTCATTGGACAATTCATGTTAATATTTAATCTGAGATCTGTACCAGTGTCTCAGGTTTACATTTCCTGAAGAAAAGAGGACCTGCTGGAGGAAGATGATTTGGACCAATGTACTTCTGCTCTGTGACTGTGAAATGTTAATCTTTTTGTAATCTAAGAACAAAAAATGTTTAGTAAAGGGATATATTTTGTGTTTTTTGAAACTTTTCAGTGCAATGAACAAAAGAGGAGGGTACTGAAGAAGTGTATGTGCAAAGTTTTAAAATAAAATTTTAAATTATATATTATATATATCCATCCAGATCTTTAATCATTATTATTCTGTTTTTGTCATGAAGATTCCCTAAGTCTCTATGTGTATTCCTAATTGTGCAATATGGACAAATAGCACACTCTGCTTTACATGGGAACAGATGATTCACTGACAAAAGGTCTCACTCTTGAGTTAATGAAGTAAATTCCTATGAGGTGCATTAGTGTATGGGTTGATCTGGGAGAGTTCAGCTGTAGGATAGCTGTGAGAGCTGTGTGCTGCCATTGGGCTGTGATTCATTGCTCAGACTGCCAGTGCCATGTTTTCACTTAATGAAGAGCTATGTAAAGTCATCAGCTATCAGCTCTCTGAGGCACTGGCTGTAATTTTGGAAATGATAACATAGTTGGAGTAAGTTTTCCCTCATCCCCAGTTTCTTAGGAATCACTGTCTTAAATTCTGTTCTGAGTTTAGGTTCAAGCAAAATCAAAGCTGAACTCATAGATTCCACTGGAAGGAAGCACTCGCAGTTACTCAGTAACCGAAGATGCTTTTGAAGGTATGAAGATGCAGGAACTAACACTGACCTTGCACTGTACCAGCACAGCCATGGACAATGCCCACCTGGGCTGCCAGAAAGAAAATGACGGCTGGGCATGTATCTACTCGTTATATTTTGAAACACTGCATTTTAGCACAAGCAATTCTTCTGCTTCCTATTTCACCTCACACTTAGCAGGAGAGCAGTGAAAACATCTGTTCTAGTGCTACTCCAGTTTTTAAAGTGCTGCACATTCCCATTGTATTCACTGAGCATAATGGAGAGTGCAGAGAAAAGCAATGTGTTACTTTCACTCTGGTTCTTCTCACTCTCCCGTGAAGTCCTACAGTTTAGTACTGCAGTCCGACCACAGTGTCAAGCTTAAAATTGCTGTGCAAATAAAGCTTCAGCACAGCTTTGCCTGGCTTACTGGTGTCAGCTGAATAATAAATGTTGTTGGCATGAAGGGACAGGGAACGGTTGCACATCAGCTGAATCCGAAGGACCCTGCTCCACATTATCCTCTTGCTTTTGCATTTCCTATGCCCTAAATTCTGTAAGCTTGTAGGTCAAGTAAGTCTTGTTATTTTAATTTTTTTAGGTAATAGATGCAACTCTCAAATTTGGACATCAGTTTCTGTAATTCGTGTAGGTAATAAATCAGTCCTTTGTCAAATAATACATTCATGGTATCCTACTGAATGTACTCAGTTGACACAAGGGAAAAATCCCAGTAATTTATTGTATTTTCTGTAGTTTCTGTAAAACCGAGACCTGAAATTCTGTCTTCTTAATGTATCCTGGTAGAGCAATGTACCTTCACAAAAAATTGACTTCTTTTGCTATTACTCTGTGGCTTTTATGGATTCCAGAGTTTCTCTTATGCTTTCCAGGAAGGCTTATATAAACCAAAGCTTTTGCACATCCTGTTCTTGTTAGACGGAAGGCAGAAGGCTCTTTTAAAAAATCCTCCGCTTTGCAGAAGAAAGGATGCCATAACTTTTTGGGGATGTAAAATGATTTTAGGGGAAATTGTGCTTTGAGGGCAAGGTTATTGAAAAGAAGCTTGTTCAAGATACACAGAATGTGTGTACAGGTAGATAAAGGACACATGATTTGGAGACTCTTAAAAATTTAAGTATAATTAATCATAAATTTGAAGCTGCAGAAATAGTCCACAGCACTCTGCCACAAAACACTAAGGGAAGAGGGAGGTAGCTGCAGTAGAAAAAAGTAATTAGATTTTTACTGCAGCTAATTTAAGACTGATTATTTAGATGTGTAGACAGATGAGATCTCTGAACCTTCATGAATTTGAGGCTGCCTAAGATTAGAATTACATTCCTTTTCTTTGGTGTTTTAGTGCATAATTTCTTGGCTTTTGAAGAGTCAAAATGTCCCTCATCTTTACCCCCAAGTATTGATTCCCTTAAGCAATAGAAATCAATCCCTTATGGCCTTCCTCTGTCAAGACAACCAGCTGTACTGGTTTGATGTTGTCCCTGTGCTTCACAGTCATCCCTGGAGTTAGCAGTCTGTTGTTTGGGTGTTCTGCTTGACAGTGGTAATTCGAGGCCTCTCCCACCAGATTGTGCTCCACAGAGCATCTTCCTGGTTCATTTATGCTATGGGTGGTATTTTTCCTTCCTTTTGTCTCCTTACTGTCCCTCTCCCTGATTTAAAACATTCTGGAGCAGTTAACTGCTATTTGAGATGTGCCACTGAGTCCTTGGCCATCCACCTCCTCCCACCACTTGATTCCTAAGGGTGCTGACACTGCCAGCATCACCAGCAGTGCAGGAATTTCCAGTAGCTAAAGGGAAGACTCACAGAAAGGGAAAAGGTGTCTTTGTCAACATAATATTGCTCATTACCTCCAGATTAAAACTTACATGCATGTAATATTTTAATTCTCCTATTTGAAAGGGAAAACTTTAATGGCTTTTAAGTTAATTTTAGAGGGTTCAACTTTTTGAGTCATTATTTCCCCAGTTCTTTGGCTCAATTATCTTCTGGGGAAACTTGCAAGGAATGTTTCCTTCCATCTGGAAGATCCCAAGGTTATCACACAAGCTCAGATACAGCCCTTAGCTTCTCATATGTTAGTTGTTGCTTATTTCTGTAATTGCTACAACTTTCAAGGACCTAAGCAAAGATACCTGAAATTTCGCTATTTTTGCTTTAGGAAGTAAGATTTAAGGATATGGAAATTCTGCAAGATATCCATGAGTAAAATTACAAGAAAATACATTGTTTTCCCATGAGAGTTATTGCAGAAGGCAAATAACTAGTCAATCACCTCATCAAGTAGCACAAATTGTTCCTAAACAAAGACCATTTCAGTGCCCAGTACAATATTCAATAAAGCTCAGGGATGTAAAAGCAGCTGACACCACTGCAGTCCTTTCAGTCTGTTCAGAATTTAGACTCACTCTGTCCATCCAGATCTCGTAAATGTGTATCAGCTTAATTTTTAAACCCACAGCCCTCTGTGGCAGATGTGGGCTGAAGGAGCTGCTTCAGGGTAGGGTGCAGCACATACTGGAATGAGGAAGGGAAGATAAAGAGAAGCCAAATCCAGCTGCAGTTCTCCAGGATCTAAAGCCAGGCAAACCAGTTATTTAAACAGGTAGTTGCCAAAGAATGTACAAAGAGCAGGGAATTGCTGCTGCCACAGGCAGTTCAGGCCTTGATTCTGAAATCCCCTCATCCCCACGTTGTGCCTGTTTACTTTCATTCCTGGGTTGGTACCGCAGCTAATTGCACCAAATGTCTTATTTCTTGGCATCCACCAGCTTTCCCCAGAGCTTTGTCAGCCAAATGTCAACTGCATCTCATCTAGCTGAGATCAAGGTACTCACGAACAAGCTCCTAATACACATTTCTTATGCTGCATTTTCTGAGGATTGATTGTGTTTACAGTGCTCCCAATTAAAAAAATAAATTTACTTTGCTGGTCTTTGCACCCTCTCTTAGGGCTTGTTTTTTACCAGCACTCATGCAAGTGAGTTTTACATCTGGGAATTTAGAATATGTTAGAAGAGCTGGAACATCATTCTTACTCCTTCTCTGCTTGAGCACCAGCACAGAAGCAGTTTAAATGAGCCAGACAGGAATCAAAACACCAGCTTCAAACTAAGTTTCGTGTCCAGACATATAAGTATTCCATGAATGATAAAAATATAAAAAACAATGCTCAGACAGTAAATTTTGTTGTGGTTACATTTTTCTAAGAAGTGTGTTCTAGGGAAGTCTGTTTGGTGCCAAAAAAAAAAAAAAAAAGGAAGGAGAGGGGAAAAAAACCCCAAACATATTTACTTTTACTGTTCTGTAAAATTTCTCAGTCATTCTTTTCTGCCACTGCTCCTACAAGATTTCACTGCTGCTGGCTTCATTAGGAAAGCAAGGTAGTGTGGGACTCGGGTACTCGAGTCAATTAGAAAATGGGAAAAACACCCAACTAGCCTGGACTCCTGAGATTTGCTATACAGCACAGGCTGAGTTCTAATAATAAGCTTTTGTAGACTATTGAAATTGAATTTATAATTATATACATATATATGTGTGTGTGTGTATGTAAAAAGAAATAAATAACTTTGAGCAGCAACTAACACATTGGAAGATGTGATCCCTTGGTGCCTGTTCCAGGAGCTGAAAGCAAGCAGTATTCTTTTGGCTGTCAGTCACCCAAAATACAGCTAAATGTATGTTTATGTTCTTGTTGAAAAACCTTCTTCATTTTAGGAGGACTAGTGAGGAAAAAATAGCAAGACATCCCTTTCTCCAGGTGCCTCATACTCAGTGGAGACTAAATCAAGTTTTAAAAACTCAACTTGGAATAACTCAATTCTATTCATTATTTGGAGGATTCAACAGCTATTTTTGTATTAAAAAGCTGCATATATCTGCAGCCTCTGGTAATGTAGCAGCCTGTGGCTGTCAGACAGCTTGGGCCACTGAAGCCGCCTGCCCCTGACCACCAGCAGCCTCCTGGTGATGAGTAGAGCCTGCATTTCTCAGGGACCTGCAAGGTTAAGCAGTGACTAAACAACAGATGACATGAACATTTAAGTAAAGGGTTAAATCCCTCAGGAAACAGCCCGCCCCCCCCCCTTTTTTTTTGGGGGGTGGGGTGGATGGGGCAACCAACCCAACCTCCACATACAGGATGAGAGGGGAAAGCAGTTCCAGGATGTCTCATTTTGCCCCAAGTGAGAA
>JAWWLZ010000042.1:31924504-31944903 GCA_035041345.1 Poliocrania exsul | reverse complement strand
CCCCCGCCCCCCCCCCGTTTTTTTTGGGGGGGTGGGTTGGGGGGGGGGGGTGGGTGGGTTAGTGGATGAATGCTTCTGTTTGTCCACTACCCAAAACAAGGCTCAGAAACAAGAAAACCTCTCAGTAGAGTAACTGCTTCTCCACTCAGAAAAAAGGGAAATAGACTGATCTCTCCTTCTGCTCTGGAATCAGAAGAGGAGAACAGTATGGCTTTGCTAGCAGTCAAGAACCAGCACAGCTGTTGCAGTTTTGGTCATGGGCTGCCTCGCAAATAGAGCTTGGTAGAGAGCCTCAAGGTTCTGGGGTCTCCTGTTTGTTGTGATGGCCTAGAGTTGTTGGTTAACAGTGTTCGCTGTTGTCTCTCAACAGCTGAGGTGATTTTGTTGTCACCAATCCTGAGTCGTTCTTAAAAAGAAATGTGCTGAGATCTCTGGAGAAATAGTTATTTTTTACATGTATCCACAGCCATAGTGTGATGATTGCATGCCAGCCTCCGCCAGCCACTGGCCATACTCTCCCTTCCTCTCTCCAGTAACCTAACACACACTGTGTGCAACGAGCTGCTTGGTCCCAACAAAGTAATTCATTTCTCAGAGGCATTATTTGTAGGAGAAAAGTGCTTTGAGGGTGTTGCTGTGGCTCTGTGTGACCTGCATTGGGGATGAAGCAGAAACCTCAACATTGCAGACATACCCAGGGTTGTGTTCACAAGGCACAGGGTAGCAGTGAGGGATGGAAGTGAGCAGAGCATGAGCAACTCTGTTGCTTCATGTAAAAACAAACTGTAATAGCAATTAAGGGAAGGGAGTAGGAAATTAATAAGGCAGTAAAGATTTCCTCAAAATTGGTCACAAACCATTGGTTTATCCCTTGAAAAGCTCAGTTGACAAGGATTCTCTCATCCCTTTGTCCCCCTATCTCTTTCAATAATCATCCTTCTTCATGCAAATAGATGGAAAGGGGAACAGTGAAAGGTTAAAATGGAAGCAGGCTATCTTTCATCGACATGGTAATTTCGCTGCTTGGCTCAATGCCAAACGCTTGCTGCAGCCACTAGCTGCCATTCCAACATGACTGAAAGGATCTTTAATAAGAGTGTAAATAAAAGCCAGGCTGAGAAATGAGTTTTCCATCCCAGCAATCACTGGCCTAACCTCGGCTGTAAATAGTCTCTCAGAGCAGCACAGATGGAGTACCAGCACCTGGGGATCAAGGCAATCTCTGCACAGTGCAATTTAAACAGCTGGGTACAATTGAAACATGAATTAGCAGGGATAGACAGAGGGATTCCATTTTGTGTGCTAGGTAAAAACAAATAATTCAGTCCTTTTTCCCCTTAAAAAAAAATGTGGAGTAGGGGGGGAGAACTTTTGACATGATCTTGTGGGAGGTGCTCTTCGCTGCAGCTGTTAGATTAATTTAACCATGAGAATTTCCCACAAGGTGCTGTAAAAACAGAGCCCTAATTTATGATCATTGATTTAACAGCTTGAAAGTGATTTATCTGACCTCAGTAAAGATAGCGAGGACACCAAAAGAATGATCGGACATTCTGGGCTTTGTGTGGCTGTGATTGGCCTTATTAATTTAGAGCAGAAGGTCTGTTTCAATGTGTTATTGAGACAGTCAAAGGCAGTTGGCAACTGAACCATTTTAAATACTTTTTTTAAAGCATTACTAATGGTGCTAAGATCTAAGAATTTATTCCACATGGAAAAGATTCTCATTAGTTACGAAATGGTAAGACTTCATTTAGAACTGTACAGAACAGACGCCTGGTTTTGGATTTGCAAGTTGTTTTTCTTTTTTTTCTTTTTTTTTTTCCTGTTGTTGGGAATCTAAAGCACACTGTAAAATGGAATTGTTAAGCATTAAAGTAAATGAGAAATAGCTTTGCAAGAGATAAAAGAGGCTGGCATGAGGGATCGCTGGCTCTTGCTCCTTTTAAGGGCAGATTTCAGAAACACCTAAATGCTTCACATATTTTACTGTTTTTATCATTCAGTCCTCTTTATGGAAGGTATAGAGTGTACCTGTTGACAAGTAAATATATCTAAGTTTTATTTCAGAAAAATATGCTTTTGGTTAAAATGGGTATAGTATCCACTACTGAAATGTCACAACAGAGCAATACAATTTCTTCACACAAATAAGTGGAGAAAGGATGAAAGGCAAAGGGAAAGCTCTCTCTCTCTCTCTCCAGAAAGAACAACTGTTTTTAAGAGGAGTGTGAAATGAAATTCAAGTGCTCTAAGCACTTACTTGAACCAGAAAATTTGAATACAGGATAAAGTGTTTTTCCACAAGTTTGTGCACATGCACAAAAATCACACAGGAGTTACCAAAACTGTATCTTGTATTAGGAGCATTAACCAGGAAAATGGTCTGGAAACATTTGAGTCCCAATTTATCTTGCCACCTGGACTGATGTGTGGTTGGGTTAAATGTCACTGATTGGTACAGTTCTGCATTTCATTCACCACTGGATTATGCCAAGCTTTAAAGCCCATCTACAAGGGTCTCACTAATTGTCTTTTCAATGTGGGAGACAGAAATGCTGCAAGTTGGGGTTTCATCCACAGGGGCCGAACACTTGCAGTCATTCTGCTGTCCTGATGAAATGCTATCTGACCTGAAACTAAGATAGTCCACTTAATCTCCACGCAACAGGAAACAATTCAGGCCTCCAAAATATGAAATAATAGCAGTTATTTTAAGAAGTGAAAAGACTAGGACAACAGAATAAATTATGATATATGTAAAGCTTCCACAAAAATCTCATGCACATTTTAAAGAGATTGTAGAATAAATGCATAAACAGTTGTCCATCTCACTAAAAGGTCTGAGGGACTAATGGTATCTATAAAACCAGCCCCATAAGTCCATACAAATAAATCTGAAGCCCATGTTATGGGCCTGAAGAATACAGAAAGCTATATGGCAGCCTGTGCATCTTCTTGCCATGATCTTGTGTTGCCATCAATCTCATGTTGTTCCTCATAGCACGCTATAGAGACATTAGGAGAACGTTATGAATTATGGGCAGTATTCTTTGCTTAAATTCAGAGTCTACTAAGTCTAGCTGAGAGGGAGTTATTTTCCCTACAGTGGCCATGCTCTGTGGTAATAAGCCTTCATATCCTATGCCCTTCCAGCCTCCTTCTATTGATGTAGGCATAGTTTGTACATAAATGTAGCTCTATCTCAACTTTATTGCCCCCTGCAGGGATCTGGACTGAATCTCAGAAATCCATCAATCTTAGCATCAACTCTTGAGTCACCTGTTGATCACCATACCTTTGCCCTTCCTTTTTCAGGAAATGGGAAAACTCCACTGGAAGTTTCTCAGAAATATGTACACTTCTGTTCACTGGTTTGTAAGTTTCAGATCCAAATCTTTAATGTATATCTTAGAAAACATACTTTTGGATCCATTCTCATGACAGCCTACCCCTTTTTCTTCAGAAGGGAGTACCAGTTACATACATGCATATTCTCTTTCTGATGCCAATTGTGTCTTCCTTAAATTCCCCAACTTTTTCCCTTCCATCTCCAGACCACCTGTTCTCTTTCACAGTCCATTTATCAAGTTCACTGTTCCTTGGGCATCAAACATTATCATCACAACTTTTTTCTGCAGATCCTGTCTTCTGTCCTCTGCTCATATGATACTCTGTTCTCTTCCTCTGTATCTCCTTCACTAAAAGAAACTTGTTTTGCAATTTTTTCTGTCACTAGCCAGTCAATTTGAATTATGCATCAGTTATTCAAAAGGTCACTTCCACTATTTGCTTGCCCTTTTTTGCCCGACTCTTCTCTTTTGGTAAATGCCTACAAAAAGTCACTCATCTAATCTTTTCCTCCTTCAATCCCCTCTTGCTGTTGTCTTCAAGAATCCATATAAATTTATGCTGTTGTCAAAAGCTGTAGCTAAAGTTTTTGTTAGAAGATATCTGTGCTTATAGAGTCTACTAAGTCTGGCTGAGATGGAGTTAATTTTCCCTATAGTGGCCCTCACAGTGCTGTGCTTCACATTGGTAGCTAGAAAGGTATTGATAACACCCCAGTGTTGTGGCTGCTGCTGAGCAGTGCTGGCACATCATCAGCACTGTACCTCCAACCTTCTGCCCCCCAGCAGTAGGCTGGGGGACGGCAAGGTCTTGGGAGGGGACACAGCCAGGCCAGCTAACCCAACTGACCAAAGGGATATCCCACACCCTGTGATGCCAGCTCAGATAGAAATCTAAGGGAAGGAGGAGGAAGAAGGGGCATTCACCAGGCACAATGTTTACTTTCTGGAGCAACCACTACATGTGCTGAAGCCCTGGTTCTCAGGAAGTGGCTGGACATTGCTTGCTGATGGGAAGTATGTATGTATGGCCAAACTTCGTGAACGAAGATTTGGGCAGGGCTCTCCCCACGTGGGTGTGCCCTTCCAGCCTGCCCAGTGGATTTTTTAGGTGAGGCACAGCGTGCACAGAACTGGCCCCACCGTTTAAGTCCTGAGGTCCATTTGCCACAGCCGAGCGAGCTTGGGCAGTGACAGTGAAGTCCTCCGGACTGTCACAGCACCCGGTACTGACCGGGGCTGACCCTGCTTGGCATCCAAGATCTGACGGGATGGGATGGCAGGGAGGCTTGAACTGCCAGGGGATGGTCCCACTGAGACTTGAACTCACGACCTTGGGATTCAGAGTCCGGAGTGCTCTCCGTTACACCACGGGACTGCCCCTTGATGGAAAGTAGAGAATAAAAATACATTTCTTTCTCTTTGCTTGTGCACACACAATCTTTCGCTTTTGCTTTAGTAAACATCCTTAACCTACAAGTTGTGTTCATTCCTGCAACATGCTTTTCTATGTCATTAACAATGGTGTGTTGGTGTAGAGAAAATGAGATTTTTACCAGAATTATTTGAAACAAAAGAGTGGAAGTCCAGTCACTACCATGTTGATAAAGAAGCACAGAATCATGCAGGCTGGAAAAGACCTCCAAGATCTTTAAATCCAAACTTTGACACATCACCATCCTGTCAACCAAACTATAGCACTAAGTGTCACATCCAGTCGTTTCTTGAACACCTCCAGGGATGATTCCACCACCTCCCTGGGCAGTCTGTTCCAGTGCTTAACAACCTTTTCCATGAAGAAATTCTTTCCAGTGTCCAACCTGAACCTCCCCTGGCACAGCTTGAGGTTACATCCTCTCATTCCATTGCTTGGGAGAACAGCCCAACCTCCACCTCTCTACAGTCTCCTTTAAAGCAGTTGTACAGCGCAGTAAGGTCTACCCTGAGCCTCCTTTTCTCCAGGCTAAACAATCCCAGCTCCCTCAGATGCTCCTCATAAAACTTTCCTTCCAGACCCCTCACAAGCTTTGTTGCCCTTTTCTGGACTCACTCCAGCACCTCAATGTCCTTCTTTTAGTGAGGGCCCAGAACTGGACACAGTACCCAAAGTGTGGCCTCACCAGTGCTAAGTACAGAGGAATAATCCCTTCCATGGTCCTGCTGGCCACACTGTTTTGGTACAGGCCAGGATGCCATTGGCCTTTTTGGCCACCTGGACACACTGCTGGCTCATGTTCAGGGGCTGTTGACCACGCTCAGGTCCTTTTCCACCAAGCAGCCAGTCTTGACCCAGCCTGTTGAACTGCATGGGGTCACCTTAACAAAAGAAGTTACGTTAAATAAACAAAAACATTATGAGAGATGTGAAGTAGTTCTGATAGGAAGATAAAACCAAATTCAGAAAAGGAGGAAGGGGTTAAGTTATAAGAACATTGAATCAGGAGATATATTTTATGCCCATTACATGGTAAGGTTATACTGTTCCAACAAAAATAAACCCCATGTATTTTATGCAAGATAAATGAGGTCATTAGTTTATGTTTGAAACTGGTCTGATTTCAGTCACAGGCCTAGGATTCTCTCTAGTACAGTGTATTTTTGGGGAAAGCTAATGAAAATGGTCACATGGGAATGGTCAAAATAATTTAAAAAAAATAAAAGGAAAAAAAGATCCATCAGGCAGAGGTGTGAAAAAGTGCCTGAATAGATGCATTCATTTTGAGAAAATTATTTTCCACATGTATGTAAAGATTTGTCCTTTTTTCAACCTGCTAAATCACTTGAGGGAGAATGGAAGTTTCTTTTTAAATGCAAAAAGAAAAAACAGCTAAAATGGCAACTCAATAAAGGAGTGGAATTATTGCTGGAGAAAATAATCATACTTTCATCTTACATTTGTGCAGCTCTTAAGGACTTTTTTACTTACATACTTCTTGATATGAAATAGCATGTTCTTATGTGAATCAGTCCCTTCTTACAGTATTCAGTCACTAGCAAGTCAAAAAGTGCAAGAACTCACAATTTCTTTCCATCATTTATAAATATTGACATCAGTAGAGTAACTTACAACCCATCCTGCAGATTGCCAAATTCAGGGTTATAATGGATTAAGAAAGAGGTGAGAGTGAGAGAAAATATAAGTACACGTGTTGCTTTTCAAGCAGTTCCTTCTTTTGTTTTTGTAGATATTGTGAACAAGCATTTCTGATAACCTCAGTACAACAGTGAGACAGGGATGTTTTCCCTATAGCTTTTAAGACAAGTAGAGCTTTACAGGCTCTTACTAGAAATAAAAAGGCAGCTGAACAAGTTGAATTATACAGCAACACACCTGAATTACCAACAGGAAACCATGCTCTGGGTCAGGTTTAATACCAGGTTTCAGAACACTGCCCAACAATACAGCAAATGCACTAGTCCATGGTTTAGCTCACAATACCACTGCAGGTGGCTGCAGACTCCTCATACAAATACATACAGGTTTAATAGAAATGGTCAGTCATTTTTGGTGTAGCTTCAGTCTACTTCCAAACCACCAGACCCATCTGTGTATCACTGTGTTTAAGTCCTTGTTCTCTCACTGGTTCCCTAAATTCACTTTGGGCAGCTGAAAAAAATCTCAGTTTGTTTCCTGAAAAATTCTGTAAGCAGCTCCTTTCAAGTGTTGAAAAAGGCTGAGATGTGGTTTAGCTGGTTATGCTACAGCAGACCACAGAGGAGTGTCCTTGGAGAGGAAGAGCAATTTCTCAGCACTAGCTTACGTAAAAAATCTGTTGGTACAAACACAGACACTTTAAATGTATCATTCCTATACAAAAGAAGGAGGACTCTAAGGAAATTAGCCTTTATCACAACTCTTCTGATTCCTTTTATATTGAAAAGCAGACCATAATGTAGATTGATCTCATGGCCCACATTAAGTGATAGTTTCTTGCTGTAGCAGCAGCTCAGATGCTACTGTAAATGGAGCACATGACCTGGATTACTTCACAGGGATACTGACCATACCAGCCTTCTATAGCCAAAAAAGACATACATGGAATATCCACGCTTGAATGAAGACTGCTTTTAGTAACATGGAAAACTAAACCTGCTGGAATTAAGATGAGAACAAAGAAGGAAGAGAGAACAAAGGAAGTGTTTGAGAATACAAATGTTCCTGAAACAGAGAACTCAAGTTTGTTCAAGAGTGGTTTTTTTGCAGCTGAACTTGAATAAGCATCCCAACAGAAGCAATGTGCTATTTACAGCCAGAGCCAATGATGACAGTAAAGGAAGTGAAGCTTCAGTAAAAGCAAAGGAAGCATTCCCCTAAAGCCATGCCAAGAAGACACCAAAATGATCGTAACCTACTTGCCAACACAGTCCCATTGTCAAGCAAGTTTTCCTCAGAGAACAGAAACTCTCCATTTGTAAGAAGTGTTTTTAAATTGTAACATGAACAAGTATTTACACTAGGTATTTGCCACTTATTGCTAAAAAAACCCCCAAAACAAACAATGAAACCCAACCAAAAAACCAACAACAACAACAAAACAAAGAAAAACCCACATTCCACCTACAGTCCAATCAGTAGTGCAAAGACTGTAACTTGTGATTAGCCCTTTTCCTTTAAGATGACAGCATAACACCTCCTGAATGAGTTCATACTCCAGCATATAAAACCAGGCCTTCCCTGCTCACTACAGCAGCAGCTGTGTAACCTTTTGGGTAAGTCAGCAGCAGCTGGCCAAGCATGGCAGCGAGTGGGTCTCAATCACTACCACCCCACAGGCAAACGAGTTCAGTAGCTGTGAAGGAAGGAAGAGAATACCTCCCTGTACAGGTCAGGATGGGCAGACATTGCTATGGCTATAAGGAAAAGAGACCTAAGGACCCTGGGCTTCTGCTGACAAAGCTATGGCTGGGTGCTGTTGCCAGGCGGGAGGGCAGGAGGCTGCCCAGATGCAGCAAAGGGAAACAGGACCCAGAAATGGTTTGGTGGCTCGACAGCTCTGCCCACATTCCATGACCAACATATTTGTCAGATGCATTTAGATGACCATCAGAAGAGCTACATCCAGCAGAAAGGACAACACTAAAGATGACTCAATGTCATCACAGAAAGAAGCAACTCATTCTAAAGGTCAAGAGGGTGTCCCTAAACTAGAGATGCCTTGTAAACCAGAATCAGGAACATAAGTTTAGCATCATTTCTAGGAATGATGAAGGCAGCAGGATGTGTGGCCAAGTCAACACTAATTGCAGGCATGGAGGAATTGTATTTCATAGCAGAAACAGGGGTGTACAATACTGCAAATCATTGTTAATGATTTTATTTGACCACAGGAGGAATTCAATTAATAGCCATAGGTATTCTGAAGATTTGTGTACTAAAGGAAGAGGAGAAGGACCATTATGACAGTCATTCTTTTTTGGACTCAATGGAGCTGAGGAATTTAAGTACAGCAAGGATGGCAGGATTACTGTCTCCTAAGAGAGGTCTAGGGCCCAAAGCACCAAGCAGAAAGAGCTGACAGTTCGGATGACTAGGCTTTGAAATCATCACAAAAGCTTAGCTATGGAGTTTGATGCTGAAGACCCAGACCCCGTTTTGGCCTAGCAGTACCACTGGTTCTGTATGACAGCCATGTAACTTTCTCAAATGTCAAACATCAAATGTGGACCAGTGTGCATTGTTTAGAGGGAGAGTTATTAAGACCTATAGCATGTTTCAATTCTACCACTTTTCCAATTCAATTGCTCAAAAGTATAAATTAACAGCATAAGATACAACTGCATCTTCTGTGACTTTATTATATATTATTTATATATTATTAAAATATATTACATATAAAAATATATATTATTAAGAGCTTTGCACAGTGTGCTTTACCATATATGTGCTATATTACCTTCCATCCTTTTCTTTGATCTGCTGACTACGTATGCGTCTTGAAAGTTTTTCTGCAAACATTTAATTCTTTGAATTGTCTCCAACAGTCCAATTTACTTTCTGAATTAAGACAATCAGTTTATCAAAATGCAATAATTGACAGCTTTATGATGGGAAGATCACTTTGTTCAGCTTAATAGCTTTCTTTCTGTACAGTGAAGCTGTGTAATGTAAGTCCACTTCAAGGGGACTACACCAGCCCCTTTTCTAAATCCTTGCTTAATGAGATGTAGTCCCTGTGGGCTACCTTGGTCCATGTACACTGCCAAAATCAGTACAAAGGAGTTAACACGATGCTGCCCCGTACCACAGGAAATGTCAGTGTTACAAGCATGGCAATTTCATCCTGCTTAATTCCATTACAGATCAGCATACAGAAATGTGCAAACCCTTTATAAAGAAAGTAGAGGATGCAGTAGCCAGTCCTACTCCGTTAAATTATTTAAAGGCCCACCTAAATCTTCAGTTGTATCTTTTAGATACACAAAATATATAACAGAAATAATACTCCTATTTTCAGTCTTGACAAACCAAAATGTTCGCAATAGTGTAACAGTATTTTTAGGGATGGGAAACCAAATTGAAATAGTTTAGAGATTCAGTGTGAAGTCAAAAGGGATGTACAAACATAACATGAAAGAAATGGAGTTTAAAAGCCTGAATACTAAACAAATAAGAAAATGCCATTTGGCCTTACTAGGCTCTCCTATACCAGCCACTATTAAGAAAAGATGTATAATCTGAGTCACTTCAAGCTCTTCCAAAACTATTATAACATCAAAGACACCTCTTTATACCTGGTCACAAGATTGAGGAAGGCAAGGTTTGGCTATCTAAATAAGACTTGATTAACATAAACATCAGAAAGACTACAAAAGAGGAAGAAATGAAATCACAAAGGGCCAAAAGTAGTTTAAGTCACTATTTTGAGTAATGGCTGGGACTAGAGCAGAGTCAGTACAGACGGTAAAATCACCTCAGTCCTTGCTACCTTGGTTTAGTCTGAGAACTTCAGGATTTCAGTGCATCATGATTGAACCCTGAAGTGTTGTGACCCAAACTGGTGTTTTTGAAGATAAAAGCTGCAGGTCTTTCTACTCAATTGAAATCCAAAGGAGATGAAGAGAGGGGAAGCCCTCCTCTTCTACTATTTAAGCTTAATTTCAAAACACTGGGTCCACTGCAATAATTTTCCTGTCAAACACTCCTACTATCCATCAGATATAATCTCAATATGTTCTTTAAACCTGCAGGAATTTTTGACTGAATTAATTCTATTTTTATCTTTTTCCTGACGTTTACAAATAATTTTATATAACAGACCGAGAGTTGCCATCTGTTACCTCAAACTACTTTTAGGTCTCTATACAACACATCCTGCAGATGTAGCCTACTTTTTTTGCTGGTATGCATGGTACTTATGGTTGACAGTATTAAATATGTTGGGCTGTGACTAAGGAAACAATTTGAATTGCTTTGTAACAGTAAATGTTCCACGTGTACTGTTTCATCAATTACTGTGTCATCAGCAGCTATCACTACTATAGATGGTATTTCAGCTTCCTGAGCAATGAGAACTGGAAGGAACAAGACTGGCATCCATAGGTAGAATTGCAAATTTTGTCCTTCAGTAGGCTCTGCCAGAGGAAGAGTGCCAGAGTAGATGGGCTTTGGGAAACAGCCCTGTACCAGCAGCTCAGTTGCAGTGGTTCAGTCTCTTGACTGCTGATGGTGGGCCCTGCTGCTCCACAGCTGCCTGCAACCCCTCTTGCCACTCAAGTCAAAAGGAGGCTGTGGAGGGAACCACAAAGACCTCAAAATTACCATAAAGGATTTTCTGGGCAAATGCCAAGTCCATCCTTGGCATGAGCTGACCACAGCCATCTGGGCAGGATTACACATGATCATCATGACCAGCTGAGCCACCTGCATTAGGGCTTCCTGAAACAGAAATTCTAATGGCACCTGAACTGTTTTGCACGCTGCCTCCAGATTCAATCTCAGCCAACTGCAGCTTATGCAGTGACTGCTGGAGGCTGTCAGGAGCCATGAGTTATCTTAAGCATTCCATCATCACATGGTTACACCAGCAGGGCCATAGGTACTACAAGACTGGGAAAGGGAGGGGAGAACATACTGCATAAATACTTAAACACCTCTGATCCCACTAGACTTAGCACTGATGATTTTGTGTTTTGATTAACATCACTACTGTTTTATCTACTTTCTTTAAACCTTGAACTTGTTTGACTGATAATTTTTACTTTTCAACTATTAAAAAAGGATTGCTAATCCTAAGCACTTGTTTCCTTTGCCATCCTTCCCTATTTTCTTTTCTACTTTAGCCTATAACCACGTACTAATGTAGCAAAGGCAGCAGCTGGGTACAGGATACATGACAGACCATGTACAACATCAGGGACTAACATGACAACAAAACAATCTTTCAGGTCCTGGGAAGAAGAAAGACATTTGTCAGGCTGGGGAGTAGTGGAAAAGTTAGGCCACGAGAGAGGGAAAAATCTGAAAGACCCGGAAAATAATGGCAGCTTAGCTGGCAGACTGGCACACCTATAAACATTTAATGTGCACAGCAGTGCTAGCTCTCACTTTATACCAGTTCAGACCCACCTTGCTGGAGGCATTCTAGCCAAACCTACATGAGGGGACATAAAAGTAACCTACTGCAGCCTCGAGAACAGAAACCTTCATTGGGTTCATATTCAGGTTTTGCAGCATGAAAGGCAACCATGATACTGATGGCATCAGTAACCAACTCAGCTCAAATGATTACTATTACACCACCACACTGTATCCCTACACTGCCACATTTCAGCATCTGACTGAAATCACTGTGTAAATCAGAGGGTGTTACATGACACAGAGCAGCACAAATACAGACTTTGACAATACATGTGTATGTCCTGAGAGTACTTAAAATTATCACCTTGGTAAAGATGACCTCAGAAAGCCCAGATATCACATTTTCAGTACAGGCCATTGTGTATGTAGATACTGGCCCTTAATGAGGTAAGCAGGCAGGTAAGGCAGTCATTTATCTTCTACTTAGCCTGAGAACTATAGAGAAAGTATCAGGCAGTAAGTTTTCATTCTAAAGTAATTGTCCACCAGCTGACCAGAATTGGATGCAGCAATCCTGAGCTGGAAGGGACCCACAAGGTTCACAGAGTCCAACTCCTGGCCTTGCACAGGACAACCCCCGAGTCACACCATGTGCCTGAGTTGCCCAAATGCTTCTTGAACTCTGTCAGGTTTGGTGCTGTGACCACTTCCCCGGGGAGCCTGTTCCAGTGCTCAACCACCCTTTGACCTTTTCTGTAACATCCAACCTTAACATCTCCTCACACAACTTCAGGACCCTCCCTTGCGTGCTGTCACTGGTCACCACGGGGAAGAGTCAGTGCCTGCCCTTCTGCTTCCTCTCATAAGGAAGCTGTAGACTGCAATGAGGTCTCCCCTCAGTCTTCTCTTCTCCAGGCTGAACAAGCCAAGTACTCTCAGTGGCTCCTTGTATGGTTTCCCCTCTAGGCACTCCACCATCTCTACAGCCCTCCTTTGAATGCTCCTTAGAGGGTAGTTGCCCTTTTGACAAGAACTATACAGACAGTTGGGAAAGTGACAGCTCTTCCCCTCCTGAAAACAGCCCTAAAAACCACCAAGGAAGCCAGTGGTGCACAAGAATTTGTGAGGGGGCACAGCCCAGACAAATGACCCCAATTCACCCAAGGGGTATTTCATACCACATGGCATCATGCTCAGTATATAAAGGTGGGGGGAAATGAGGATGGAGCAATGGCATTTCTCTCTCCACCAAGCAACCATTAATAATGAGGGATTGCTGCTTTCCTGGGGATAGCTGAATACCTGCCAGCCCATAGGAAGTGTCATGGAATTCCTTGGTTTGCTTTGCTTGTGTGTAGAGCTTCTGCTTTACCTGTAGTTAAACTTTCTCTTAACAAGTTTTGTCCCTTTCACTCTTCTGAGTCTCCCCCCCAGCCCC
Source organism: Poliocrania exsul (assembly GCA_035041345.1). Lineage (NCBI taxonomy): Eukaryota > Metazoa > Chordata > Aves > Passeriformes > Thamnophilidae > Poliocrania > Poliocrania exsul. The sequence goes on along the minus strand of JAWWLZ010000042.1, from coordinate 31,931,597 downwards.
AACGGGGAGTGTGAGGGAGCAGTTGTTGTTGGTGCGTGACAGGAAGCACCCCAGGACTGCATGAACAATAGTCAGACTGCACCATTTAGCCTGTGCATATACTGCATAAAGCATTTCAGAGAGGACTGTACTTCAGCCCTACAACTCTGTCAGGTTCTAATACATGTGTTCTAATTAGGAATGGAAAGAACAACAAGAATACACGCCATTAAACACCCACCTCCTTGGCCTCATCTTCTTCTTGGCATAACTCAGGGTTCATCTACACATCTAAAAATAATCCAAGGAAACACACAACAGGGTAACCCATCCTGTAACATAGGGGGAATGGAAAATCTGACCCAGGTGGTGACTTTCTTACATGAATTAGTATCTATTACACAGATCATTGACATGGCAATACATTTTTCCAAAGGTTCTGAAGGCCCCATGCTCCAACATCAGGAGTGGAAACACCACAGAGGCTCACAGAAGTGTCTCAGGTTTTCATCACTTTTGGCCTGTGTTATTTCTGTTAGGCACATCCCCACACCTGTCCCTGCCTGAGAGATAACCATGCCTGTCACAGCCACACACCCCATTGCCTTAGGAATCCCATGGCACTGTGCAGAAACACAATTCATCTCGGGTATAATCTTCCTGGACAAGAGTGATACAGCTTTCACTTACCTATCTAAGAAAAAAGGCCCCACTTCATACTTCAAACACTGAACTGTAATTCACTATCATAAGCAAAACTTTTAATAATTAAAACTTACTATCTTTAGGTTTATTTTAATCTTGCAGAAACTTTCTTCTGGAAGCTCCTCAACTGGACCAACCTCTCCTCTAAGAGGATGGTGCAGAAACTCTGGGAGTGAACAAGACTATTTTTAGACTGAAAACTCAGCTTCAGCCTCTAACACAAGGCCTCAGCAAAAACACACACACAAATCACATTGATTTTTACCAGATAAACCAGATTAAAAAACAAAGTAGATTTCAAAGCAGGTGAAAATCTGTTGCCATGTTTTTTTAATTTGCTTCCACACCATTTTTCTTTGCAGGTGGCACACGAAAGATGCTCTTGCCTTTCTGGTCAAAGGCCTTGGCACCAAAGTAATGTTCCTTCCAGGAACGTGGGCCACAGGCAGTACAAGGTCACCCGGCTGTCACTTGAACAGTCCCTCCTAATGTGGTACTTCAAAGTTAATTAGCAGCAAAACTACCCTCTATTCTCTTCCAATACACACAAACCTCCACGCAGAAGGTGGGATAAATATGACCTTGCCTCATTCAGTGCCAACATTTTCGTATCAATTCCTTCATCTCATCTTTGTGGGACAAGGCTGGATAAATTTAAGGCAAAATCCCCAATTCTTGCAAAAGATGAAACAGAGGTCAGACAAAGCATCCTTTGGAATGGAATGAGAAATACTCCCAAGATCTTTTCAGGTGAAAGGAGGAATTGGGAAATCCCACACTACTTTAACCATGAGATGTTTAAACCTATTTTCATGGAAGTCAGAAGTACATAATTTCTTTTTAAAACATCAACCTTCTTTAAAGTGGCTGAAAACAGTTCCTGGCTTGAAATGCTACTGGGAAGAGGGTGGAAAATAGGAATAAGGTAATCAAGGACCAGGAAGGGATCTGGTAACTAGGCATCATGGATGCTATTTTCTTAGCTGGCCTAGAACAAGAGACTTCCAGCACTTATGAAAGAAGGTCCAAGAGTGGATTTTTTTCATTTGTGTACTGACACCCAGCATCACTAAGTCCCAGATGTAGCCAATCTCATCCACCAAAACAGTTTTTTGTTGCAGTCATTGCAAAACTTCACCAGAAGCCTAAAGCAGGCAGGCAAACCAAGAATATACAGGCAGTTTTGCTTGGGTTGCAGAGGCAAGTGGGATACACAAACTAATAAAGGAAGAATGGGAACTTTAGGTACAAAGAAAACAAAGACAGCAGAAATAACCAAACTTGGGAAGAGAAACTGGATGGCCAGGTAAGAGAGGATTTTCTGCTTGTCAAGTCTTAGCCAGGGAGAAGAAACAGAAGTTCACTTCCAGTCTTCACACTTGCTTCCCAGAGCAAACATGGCAGCTTTCACTGTGATGTAGCACTTTCCACATCCAAGGAAACACTCCTGCTCCTTTCCATTAAATGCAAGCCTTTCACTTCAGGGATTCCACTAAATCCCCAGCAGAGGTAACTTTTTCTCCTCTTGTCTAACACCTTCAGTGGCAGGACACATGTTCATTTTGGATAGAAGCTTTACATTAATGCAGCTGAGAGGCTAAAAGACTTCTAGATAAAAACTCAACTTGCTCAAAGATTGACTGCTTTCCTAAAAGAAATTAAGTTCATATAAATTAGGATCCTAATATGTATCAGAAGGTTAATATTCAAAACATCCTAAAGAACAGGAGACTGGATATTTAGGTTCAGTCTCCCAGACACACTTTTGAAGGACAGTTCCATTTCTGCTCCAGAATCTCTCTAGAGGCACATACCATCCTCCATCGAGAAGCAAAGTTCTAGAACTTATTTCTATAATTTCATTGAGCAACATTTCAGCACAGGACAGTGGAAGATGCAAGTAAACTACGTAAATATAAAAAATGTGGTCGACTTTCACTTGTAATTACTACAGTAAGCATTTCCTTATGTTGAGTACTCACTCTTATAGAGAAAATATCAAATGAAAAGCTGCACATGTAACATTTTAATGCATTGATGTGTTTTAAGTGCTTATGCATTGATAGATGTAATTCTCTAGAAAATGGCATTTCCTCTTACTGTTTCAAGCTACCTCCCAGTGTGAAGTGGGAGGTCTCAGCCATTATGATGTGCATGGTCCAGGACCTAACACAGTCCAAGACCCAAACCAGCCCTCAGTGAAGCGAAATTCTCAAATACCAATTTTGCTAGGCTAGGAACACAGCACTCTCCTTGCTGACTGAGAGGGCAACTGCACCCTGCAGGGAAGCAACTATCTTGAATCTAAGATTTTAGGTTGATGCATGCCAGTATCTTTAGAAGCTGCATTGACAGACAGTAGCTGGAGGGGTGAGCAGCTGGTGACTGTTCTTCACAAAATAGGTAAGACAATAGTGCAAAAAGAGATCAAACAAGGGAACAGGAGCATCTAAAGCTTAATCGACTATGCTGTGAATCTCAATGGATTTTCATTATTCCATGAGTCAAAAGAAGTGCTCAGAAAAGCGACAGAGGAACATTTCTTGCAGTACTTTCACCCAGCACAGCAAACAATACACAATAGGGACACTATAAACTAAATAACTTTGCAGAGAAATTCCATCAACTCAGCCATGTGCCTATTTTAATGTTTCTATACAAATTCACACAAGAAGTTTGACTCAGTGAAACATGTGAAGAGGAAAAACATCTCAGCACGAGACAATGCCATAGACAATAACGTGCCAGCATTGCTGCTTTTTAATTGGCATGATGCAATTTTTCTTTCTGAACTAATCATCAAATCACAATAAAGAATTACTGTATTTGCAAGATATGAGCTACTCTTGCCATTTTAGGCTTTTACAGATTCAGAAATACCAGCTTTGACTTTTACAACATCACTAAAATGAAGTTCTCCATTCCACAGAAGAAATAATCTTTTTGCCTTCAAAGCCTGATTTTGCAGCCTCCTTCATGTAAGTATGCTATGAAAATTGGACAGTTAAACAGTAAGGGCTGAGACTCAAACAAAGCTAAGGACAGAGCCTGACTGGACTAACTTCTGTATTTTGAATGCAAGACTTGAGTAGTGTTCTGACCCAAGAAATGAAAGGACCAAAGCTAAGCATCTTGTATACAACTCCTCCAAGAAATAATTTACCTGTATGTACCTAAAAACCTACCAAGCAATACCTAATCAAGGCCTATGTGGCCACGAGGACAAACCACCTCATGTATTATACAATATCTCACCAGGGGTCCCCCACCTGCATTATTTCAGTAGCACTGTCTATTTTAGTACAGGTTTTAAACATTCTCTTGAACTCTGAAATCACCATCCAGAGCACAAAGAACCAACTGTTCAGGTGGCAACTGAAGTTTCAGGGAGATACTTTACACACCAGATAAAACAACCATGTGCTCAATGGCACTATCCTCGAACACATTTTCTCTCAGATTTTCTCCCTCAAACCCAGAAAGCTACAAAGGGAGCCAAGATCTGGTCCTACCCAAGTTGCCTGAGAATAAGGAAAAACAACAGGGAGGACAATTTCACACAAGCCACCTACAGGCACTTTAACTTAGCTGAAGGACCTTCACCTCCTTTACAATCAACATACCTAGACAAGCTCCTTGAAAGGCTAATTCAGATCAAATGCTATGGTACTTGAAAGCGTGATTTGTATCAGGGATGTATCTCTGCCTCCTCCACTGAAGAGAAAGGCCCTGGTAAATTAGCCAGTTAGAATCGGTGCCTAGAAGGTGCATTGTGAAAATACCATCCTACTATCAAATCTCGAAGGTCTCTGCTTGAGATGTGCTGTTTGTTAGGATGTGAAAAGCAGGCAGCTATAGCATTCTTTCTGACCCTCCAAATTAAGTTGGGGAATCCCCCCTCTCAGGGTATGTTTTAAATTTGCAGTCAACAACTATGACTGCTATTTAACTTAAAAGAAAACCTACTATTAAGGACGCTTAATGTGTTACTTTATTAGTGAGCACGAGGATACCCAGCTTTTAAAAAGTTTAGTTTATGACAGAGCCTGAATTACCAGAATAACATATGGCACAGAGTAGAAATGAAGTATCATCAGAATAAACTTGCTCTCTGTGTTCTGCAAGGTACTTTGCATTCAGCAGACATGCAAGAGCAACCCCTGCATGTCTTCTGGACACAGAGAGTTCAAAAAAATCAAAAAAAAGAAGCAGAGTTAATCATCATGTTTCTTCTCAATATTATATCAACATCAGAATAATGAACTAGGTGCACTACTAAGGCACAACCCTAATTTCAAGTGTTTAGCTAGAGCTTTAACTTTCAGTATAAAATCAACAGATTAACCACAGCCTGTTAATAGTTAGGTCTTATAAAGATTGAAAAATTAAATTTCATTTTTAAAAACATAAGAGACAGTTATGCACATTTATTGTAAATATTTTAATATATTCCAAGCTTAAGCCATTATAATAAATGATCAACACATTAAAACTCATATGAACATACCCTTAGCCATCACTATAAATATTCTAGCAGTTTTAATTAATTCACAATATTAAATTCATGGCTTTGCTTTTTACAGTAAGTCAAAATATACAGCAAAGGTATCTCAGAAGTTCACCTAAAAAACTGTGAGCACCAAACAGTACAATTACTCGACTATACTGAAAAAGACTCTCTTATCACTACAAGGAAGTGGTAATTCCGTATTTTTGCCTTTGTTAAATATTCAAAACTTTTTACCATTCAGACAAAAGCACTTAATACCACACATACAAGTTTTGCACATTATAACACACAAAATACAAATCTGTCACTGATCTTCATCTTCACAAAACAGAAAATCCATCTCTTTCAAGGATGCCGGGTGACTAATAAGGTCTAAATATGAGAAGAAATAGAGACACTTGCTCTTCAGCCCAAATTCAGGTGCTCTCCATCCAGCGTGAAACTAATGGTTTTCCATCCAGCTCTGGGAAAGAAGCGGCATCCTATTGATGGGGTCGAACCCCACTACCCGCCTCTGTGGCCAAGGCTGGATTCCTCCTGCAGAACTAGGAGATGGAATTGTTGCCACTTCAGCAGCATGCAATCCCGGGAAAACAAAGGGAATTCCCATTGTCATTGTCTTCATCCGCAGCTGATCATCACCAGCACTAGCAAGGCAGTAGCTTGCGCAGTTATCTCCACAGCGGGCAATGTCACAACCCGACCAACAGCACAAACTACTACCTCAGCCAGGGCCCTGGTGCTCCCGACCCTTCTGCAGGGGGAAACAAGCAGGCAGACAACACAACAGCGATAAGTGAAATTAGAAGGAAAACCAGCAGAAAGACAAAAGGGCTCTGGGGTCTTTTGATGATCCTCGTCTCCTTTATCTGCTGCAGACATCAACCAGACTCCTCTCGCCTGACTGTGAAAAGCAAAGGGAAACCCCGCCCAGCTCCCTCCCCAGCTTTGCCCTTTTCCTTGCATGACCTGAAACCGACTGAAAGAGCTTCATTTATCAGATACATTACAGACCCCAGCTGGTACAGTAAAGATCACGTTTAATTTCAAACAGCCACAGTTCCGCAAGCCTGTAACAGATGGGGCGGGGAGGGGAAGGAGGGAGGGAGGGAAGAAAGGAGAAAAACGGGGTGGGGGGGGTAAAGACACACAGCAGACCGACCCCCCATACACACACACCGACCCCCCAGCCTGGCTCAAGCCCGGCCCAGCCGCCCTCCGTGCCCTCCCGCGGGGCCGGGGCGGCTGCACAGGGACCTGCCCCCGCCGCCGCTCCCTACGGCACAGCCCGGCACAGCCCGGCCCGGGGCCCGCAGAGGCAGCGGGTGCGGGCGGAGAGGCCGCCAGCCCGCCCTGCCCTCCCGCCGCCCCCGCCGGGCCCGCACAGGGGAGCGGCCCCTGAGCCCAGGGCGCGCCGTGCCGCCGGCCAGGGCGAAGGCGCCGCGGAAGGGGCACCCTCGCCGGCCGCCCCAGCGGGAGCTCTCGCCGCCTCTCCCGGTGGGGAGGAAGAAGCCGAGCCCTCCAGCGAGGGCGCTGAAGGGTCGGGGAGGGAAAAGCGCTCGCCTTGCCGAGGCCGCAGACAAAGGTGGCGCCGCGGCCCCGTTGCTGCTGCTACCGCCGCGGATCCGGCTCCGTCCGTCCTTCCGTCCGCGCCCGTGTGTCCGGCTGGGGCGCGCAGCCCTCGCGGCGCGGGGGGAGAGGGGCTCTCGCGCACACGTGACCGGCCATGTCACTCACCCGCCGCCGCCATCTTGCGGAGGGGGGAGCGCTGCCCCCGGCCGCGGCCCAAGATGGCGCGGGGCGGCGCGAGGCCGCTCCCCGCACGCGGCCCCTCCCGCCATGGCCGCGCTCCATCCGGGGCACCGCGGGCGGCGGGAGCGGGCAGGCACCTCCCAGCCG
>JAWWLZ010000042.1:31901650-31924404 GCA_035041345.1 Poliocrania exsul | reverse complement strand
CGGCGGGAGTGGGCAGGCACCTCCCAGCCGCGGCCTGCCCGGCAGGAAGCGCTCCGGGAGCGGGCGGGCACCTCCCAGCCGCGACCTCCCCGGCGGGAAGCGCTGCGGGAGCGGGCGGGCACCTCCCAGCCGCGGCCTTCCCGCCGGGAAGCGCTCCGGGAGCGGCGCGGCCCCGGCTGGGGGGCAGAACAGGGCCCCGCTCGGCGGCGCTTTGCGGTCCCAGCCCCGAGCCCTTCGCCGCGCGGGCTGTCAGGGCGCCCAGGGCCTTCCCTGGCGCTGCACTTGGACTTTGAAGCTCTTTTCCTTCTAAATGGAAACAGACTCCAAGACGGTGACTCCACACAGAAATTGACCTGAAAGAAACAGACTGTGAACCTCATTACAGATTCACAAAAGTTACAAACATTCTGATAGTTTGTTCTGCCCTTCAGCCCCAGCACATTTTTGAACAAATTATTGCAACAACAGCTACTACCACACAACAGGGATTCACTACTAGAGTTTTTTAAGAAGTGTAATAGCATTTACAAAGACTGTGTTAACATCAGTGATGCAAAATATGCAAATAATAAGTCTTAAGAGTTTCCACTGCAAAACTATCTGCAACACGAATTAAGAATGAAATGCAATGTCTCTAATGACAACTTGCAACAAATTTACATTAGAAAGAAGCCAAAACACTGCCCCCTTGGAGACAAAATTACAATTACCTGGTTCCCCATTTTGAAGTCTGTTCATACATCAAGATCTGGCACAATGAGATCACTGGTCACTAGTTTAAAAGACTTTTAAACCAGTGCCATTCTGCTGGAGAAAACATGCCAAGGGTTTCTGTGTGCTTATGACGTACATGTGTTTTTGATACTGCCTGGTGTGTTAAAGAACATTCTACAACTGAGAAAATGGAAGCATCCAGGAACTCAAGAGTCCTTGACTTCTGGTTCTGGAAAGGACTGACTGGTCTCCTTCAGACCATTCTCTCAATTTCTGTTTTCCTTGGTAAAGCCATGTAATACTTCTCACAGGGGCAGCGACAAATAAGGAGAGGTCAGTCAAGTATTACAAATAGGGATGCACCAAGGAAATGTATGCTTCATTCCTACTCAGTTACACTGTCATACACATGAGAACCCAGTTCTGAAAAAGAAACACAATTTAAAATTGGGAAAGTTTAAATGTTTATTAAAAAGAAAAAGCCAAAGCTAGATATTATCATACTTTTTTCCCCCTATCAATTAATCGGATTTATTTTAACTCTATTACAAAGCATATTGGTAGTGGAAAAAGTCTTCCATACTTAGAATATTAGTTTCTATTTAATTCTGAGTTAAATTTTACCCTTTTTTTTAATGTGCTCCCTTCTGTTCTAAGGCCACTATAATGTAAAGTAACATTTGCAGAAGGCTATCAGTATTTCACATCTCAATGACTTGTTTTCCTGATTGAAGGTCTCTTTTATATTCCTTAACAGACTGAAATCCATCTGAATGTCACGAGAACTTTTAGAAAGTTTCTTAGACAAGGAATTAGCAATTTCTAAATGAAGAAAATCAGTACTCCTGGGTGAAAGTAAAATGCAAATTTAAACCACATCATTCGGATCAATTTAATTATTTATATGAAGAGGAGATAAACAACAGTAGAATACTGTTTCCTCTTGGAGGTTTGTAAGTTTATTAATTGAAATATTTGTCATTCATCATGTACACGCAAAAATTGTAATCAGATATCAGTACAAACTACTGACAGATACTCAGCATACATCAGAGTTTATTGTATGGCAAATCAAAACACCTACACTGATATTTTCTTTTTGGATTTGCATTTATCTAAAAACTACAAGTCCAAGAGCTATTAAAGTAGATCCTGGAAAGCAATGATAAAGGACCTAAAGGTGAGGAAATACAAAAGGCTACAGATGATACGGGTCCCAATCTGCAAGCCTTCAGACTGTGATGTTTGCTGGAGCCCACCTTGCCGATTCCCTCACGTTGTCCCACACCCTGCAATGCAAAGCTCTGAAAGATACTGAGCATGGGAACCCTTAGTTACTTTCAGTAATTCGTCTTTTTACCTAGAGTATGAACGTGCAGGGACTTTGAGAGAACTCAGGCTTACTAGCAGGTATTTTCTCATTTTCCTCAGAGATGACAAATTCAAATGCCAAAATAAGCATTCAGGCACCAAGTTGTAGGTATCAGAAGTAACTGTAACCTTGCTGAAACACTTGGAAAAAAGCAGCAGTTAAATGTAATATAAAAAAACAAACAAAAAATCTCTGATGAGTGTACAAAAGTGTAGCAGAACTGGAAATGTTTAGGTCAGTTTACTGAGTTCATTAAGACAATAATGGCATGTATTCATCCAAATTGGGAAACCAGTGGAAAACCAAGACAGATCAGTAGCAAGGAGAATTTAAGACTCAAAAAGGGCTCAGTTTTCTACAGTAACTGTAGATCTTTTAAATATTTGTCTAATTATTTAGACTAATGCTATGACAACAAGGAAGTCACAGTATATTGTCCCTTGCAGACACATGGTACAAGAAATAAATATTTGAACATGATCTCCACTGGAGGGAAAAAACAGACAAGTCTTAGAGGAGGCCCTGCAAAGGACATATAAAGAACCAAAAAACAAGCAAACAAACCACAAAGAAGATGCTCTTAGAGGAGCTCAGAAAAACTGTAGCACCATCAACACATGGCAATAGCAAGGCCAACTCCAGTGACTGTAGCTCTCTCTTCTCCATTTAGAGAGGTCTAAAGTAAACTAAAAAAACCCCATGAAACACCAGATGCCTATGCCTAAAGAAGTGTCCTGTGCTCTGGTAGCAAGAGCTTACATGACCTCTTTTAGGATAGAATGGTTCTCCTGCCAGGCCTGCCTGTTTTGTCTTCACTGGTTGCAAATGAAAGCCAGCCTAGCTGATCTTGTGGTAGACCTCAATATTTTAGTTACCTCAATCTCAGAAGAGAAATCCAACTTTTGCATCTCACAGCAGATACTCCTTACTGCCTCTCCTATGTCTGGTTGCAGGAGGAATGATTTCTGTCAAGTGACTTCTTTTTAATAATGACTTAAATAAACAAAAACTATGGTTTAAGCCTGATTTTGCATCTTTATTTATCTCTTCTAAAAGATTATTATTACTTCATTAGCAATTATTTAAATGTTTGTTTGCAATGAAATATAGTCATTTCACAAAGACTGGCAACGTTTTAGAACTAGGGAACACATTTTTTATAGTTAAGAATAGCTTATTAGATGTTAACTGGCTACATTTGTTTTATCTGAAAATGTCTGAGTACATTTTTTTATTATTCAGCACTTCATTAGTTTGCTAAGAGCTCTGTTTGGATGCAAATACAGCAATACAAAAAATGCCATTTGAAATAATTTTTAGATTGATCTGTTTTAAATGTATTGGATACATCCATGAAATACGATTTGTTAACAAAGACAACTGATAGTTTCTGGTTGCCACTGCCTTCAGCTTTTAGGTAACAGGAGATTTTACCTTCACAGGTCTATCCTGGGTGTGGGAGAGAAAAAAAGGCCCCAACACTTTTTCAATTCCTAACCCATTTCCAAGTTTGACCTAATCATTTAAATTGAGCTGGTTGAAGTGAAATTAAACTACAAGAAACAGCTACTGCTATTAGACTGTAGTTTAGCACTAAAAACTTGCTTCCCACTCTTAACTCTATAAAGAGGGAGGGGTTTGTGCTACTCCATCAGTTCAGTGCATTCTCTGTTTCAGACACTGGCAACACATAAATGCTTAAAATTTTAAGGTATTATAGTGCATACAGCTATAACATACATTATTAATTTCGTATTTTGAAAGAAAATATTTAAATCACTCTGTTCAAAGATAAATGTTTACCTTTCCTCATTTGTTCTAGGGTAGTACTTTGTGCAGACTCTGGGGGTCACTTTAGTGATAAGGTAGTACCATATTATGCTGTGCCAAGCCTGGAGACATGAAGAGATGTTCAGTGAGTAAATCTGCAAGTAATAGTTGTGATGTACTCCAGAAACCAGTGCTTTGTACACACTCAAGCCGGCAGCACTACCCACTTAACATTCCAGGCCCCTTCACTTTTTCTCATGAGAGAGGATGATCAAAACCAGACTGCTCTCTCTGCCCTTTCTGAATTGGTGGCAATCCAGTTGTGGCTGCCATTTTTCTGTGGAGCCTCTCAGTCCCTCACTTCATGACCAGGCATCAATCTGTGGTGTGATGGGGGAAAGAAGTGTGAGTTTCTGGCAAGGAAGCCAGAAACATAAGCCATTCCTTGTCCACTTTAATTGGTCCATGTGAGAAATAATTAACATTAGAAACAACAGACTAGGTGATGTCAAGTTTGGAAAAGTTTCAAGTTTCCAACTGTGGCATCCTCATGAGCAGTCGAAGCTGTCAGCTTTGGAGATACCACCAGTCATGGAGACTCATGCCAAGTCTAAGGAAGATGTTTTGTGCACAGAGAGCAGCAGGTATGACTCCAGTTTGAAGATCAGAGCCTTCAGTAACAAAACTGTGAAGTTGCCAAACAGACACCTGACTTCTAAGGCATTTCCTCTCATTTATCTATTTCTGTCTCATTCATCTATATAATCCCTTCTGAAAACAAAACAGACCAATGGGCTGATGCCTTCGAGTATGCTTCAATACCACAATATTTTTGATTGAAGAAAAAGATGGTAGCTGTACTTAACTCATTCTTTCCATAAGGAACACAATTCAGAAGGAAAGAGGATAAATCAAATTCCTTACAAAGTTTTTAAGGCAGGCAACCAGTGGGAATAAACATGTTAACATGGAGAAAGAAAAGCTTATCATACTGACTTTAAAAAGAAGCTTATCTGAGAACTCCTCTAGATAATAAAGTAAATTCAAGGAATGAAAAGTCTCATCTCCTGCTAGTGAAGTCCTGCTGTGTCAGCACAGTAAACACACAGTTATCCTTTTCATCGAAATTGTTTCATAATCAAGACAAAAATACTTAAATAAGTAGCTCAGAAATAGAAGTATTAGTTTTTAACATTTACTCTCTAACTGATAGGACACAAGGAAGTTCCTCATATTAGTTCTCTAGATATCAGGAAGAAATTCTTCAGGCTGAATCAATTTGACAGCATGTAACCACTTTCTATCCTGTTTTCCTTTTCTAGGCAAGCTTCTTCAATCTTTGTCACTCAAATCAATTGCACACACAATGCACTGGTAGTTGGTTTTTGACTTTTTGGATCATTCATCACTGTAACAACAAATTTCTACACACAAATTGCAGCTCTGAACCAAACACCAATCACTTGTGTCAATAGCCATACTCATTTATGTAATCATCACTTTTGTTAGTGCAAATCTTTTACTCCTTATGCATTTATTCTCTGACAGCTGACAGGTGTATCTCATCTACTTTCATCCCTATCTATTAACACTGTTCTTTGGTGATATCTGAATTTCCACTCTTGGCAGGCCTCCCCTCCTTGTGTCTGAAGTTGATGAAATTCTTCCTTTAACTGAGCTGGTCTCTAATTACATCTAGTCTGGCATATATTTTCAGTCATGATCTTCACATGTCCAAGAAACTGTCTTATCTCCTCAGTTCCCCTTTTACTTCAGACTTGTCTTCTGTGAGATCTTCCCTATCAATTTTCTGGTCTGCCTTCTTCAAGTTCAGTCATTTTTATTTTGAGGTTCTCCCTCTTCCCTAAGAATTGTATTTAATTTCACTTTCTTACACAAGTTGTCTTAAACCATCCATGCAATATTTTGCCTGCTTGCTGCTACTACAGTCATTCTTCATCCAAGCAACTGGTTCTCAGGGGATAAAAATATAGTATCAATATTTTGCTGATGGTTGAATGGTTTACATCTACAGATACCAGCCTTATCTATGCACAGTTCTGGATTCCAACTTAAACAAAACCTAACAAAACCTAATAAGCTGCCTTATTTGGAACTTTCTGATGCATCCCAGTCTAAAACACCCTTACGGGCCTGTAGCAGTGGCTGCAGTCAGAACATGCACTGCTCACAAAGCAGGTGTGCACAGCAATTCCTTCTTGCACTTGTAGAGCCTCACCTTATTCAGAAGGACTCAAGGTGAAGGTTGTAGAAGATGTCAGTCCATACAGAAAATGAATAGCAAGTTGAAAATTTGAGGTGAACAACTAGTGAAAAGGAAGACACAGAACTGAGCTGTACAAAAACGGATGAGGAGAAAACGTGCATTCCTCACCCCCAAGAACAGTAGTATCCTGAACACATTTCTGTGAATACAGTGATGACTAGTACTTGTGTTTGCCATGTGCTGAGGAAAGAATAGGCATTAATCTCACTAAAAATACCTTGCCTGAAGAGTTCAAAGCCAGCTATGAGAAGATTATCTGTTTGGCAAGAAGAAACAACTCAACCCTGGTAAAAAAAGAACCCCATCTGCAGAACATGATGAAAAACTTCTGAAGCTTCACAGATCTACTCTTACTGTGGTAAATAGCTAACACTGACCATGTGTTTCATGTGGTTTAATGTCCAGTAACATTCCACAGTTCACCAATAAAAGAGGTGGGGAAGCAGACTTATGTACAAGGAACAAAACGGATTCCAGTTAGATAGCCATCTCCGAATAAAAACAAATAACAGGTTACTTCTAAGAATAAGAACTTTAAGAGGTTCCCAGCTAAGGCATCTTTCTTTTCTCATAGTCAGTTACTATACAATCTTAAATCCTCATGTACATTAAGGCAATGGTCATGGCATAGAGACATACAAGTTTTCCCAAGGAATCAAAAGTCTTGATACGAACATGCTAATAATCTAATAATTTGGATTCCCATCCACATTTTCAAAGTTGTGGACAAGAAGGAAAGGGGTGAAGACTGTGGGTACATTCAATAAGCAATTAATACTGATCTTCTAACTTCCAGCTGACACACTTCTATGCAGTCAGCTGTACCTCTTCTAGATGACTTCAGCGACACATTGCAGACCCCTATTCTGAAAATGTCCATGGGTTTTACTTGTTGTAACTAAGCAAACCTACAGACTTGAAAAGAACTTGGACATGGGTCTACTCAATAGGTAATGTTAAATTAATTAAATTCCTTCCGCAGCAATATTTTCCTTCCTAGAAACATATAAAAATGTGGTATTTAAACATTCAAAAATGCTGATTACATCAAAGAAGCCCTAAGAATGTTTAGCAAGAAATACAAAGAGAAAAAAGAAACTGATACTTCAAAGAAATATTTGAGTGCTGGACAAGAAGGCACAGTAAAGGGAGTAACTTTTGCTCACAGACAAAATTAGTCAGTATCTTTTCTAAGCTCAGTAGCTTTGTTTTTAATTCTCAAACTATTTATACAAAATACAAGAAAGCAGTTTTAATATGACCTCAGCTTGCATGTCCAAAACACGCCTCAAATAGCACAGATACTATTCATTTTGTAATTCAGAGGAAAGAAAGGAAAGTTAGATCATTGGCAGTTTATTTCAAAATGTTTTGAAGATTAATGTATATAGGTGGCAAAGTAGTCTAAGCTCTAGAGTCAGGAAAGACTCATGCATCCCCTTTTTGAATTACAGATAAAAATGAAGATGTACCTCACAGGACAAATATATCTGTATTATCACTGAAAAAAATCAATTAGGAACTAATGAGAAACAAACTCACCCACAGCTTGGTCTGCACACCTCTTTCCAGAAATTCTGGTTAAGATAATATATTCTAAAATAAATTAATTTCCTTCTTTCCTGTCCTTCACTTTGTTTCTTTAATGACTTCATAGACTTTGACTTATCTTCCACTAATTAGGAGAGCAGCTGTGAGGTTTTCACTTTCAGAGCATGGATAACATTGTCACCTGTGTGGGAGACCCAGTTCTGCAGTACAGTGTAACTGCTCCTCCAAAGAAGGTATTTCGACATAAATTCTGTTAACGAGAAGCACTTGTTTTCTTAGTGTAAACTGTGTGTTCTCTTAAAACTATCCAGGCTTGGCAATTAAGTTCCATGCAACTTTGGTCACAGAAATGTGCAAGGTCTTGAAGCCTCTTTAATATTTACTGTACTTTGAAACAGAAAGCTTTTAAAAATGACCATAAACCAGAGCCTTGTGGGAGCAACCTGTCCGAAGCCCTGCTTGGAGAACATTATTCATGCAGGGTAACCCTGAACAGTTCATCACATCTTCAGCTTGAAGCTTCTCCAACTTTTACACCTATTCATATGGACTGATCAATGTCCCTTTAGCCAGAGAAGTGCAAAGCAAACAGATGTAATACCATTTTTTACGCATGATAATCTCTTTTAATATCTGCAAAAGACTTGAAGAAACAAAACCCTAAAGATAAGGTCTGAAATTCTGAAATCCATAGAAAGGCACCTGTCTTTTTTTTTTTTTTTACATTTGGCCTTTGTGCTTTCACATCACAGATTAAAAATATGTGAATACAGATGAAACATTATTGAAATCAAAATGAATTAAATGCTAGATCACAGATTTTAAAAACAATACTATTAAAAGCGTTTTGCTTCAATTGTGTATTACATGAAAGTGAAACAAACATTTACTTATGACAAATTTTACTGCATTTCTAAATGAGTAACTATCTTCAAAACTACTCATGGTTTTTATCAGACACAATTTATAATTAAAAGACTAGAACAATTTGTTTGGGTTGAAAAGACATTACAAAACAAACCACTTAAAATTATTGAACACAATATTACAGCCAAGTATTTTAGATATTTGAAATTGCCTTTCTTGGGTCATGATTCAAAGGCTGTGATACTTGCCAAGAAGGTAAAAAAAAGGCTAACAATCTCAAATATGTTTGGGGATTTTTAAAGCAAGGCTGCAACTACAAAAATGGATAGCGTTAAGTAGAACAAACATCTTGAAAAAAATATATTATGAAGTGAGGTATGGTAGTATTGAAGTGCTACAGTGGATTTCTGCATATTCAAACTTATTTCAGATCAACTACTCTTAAGTTTGAGATCAGCAGATTGTGACTGCTTGCTGCAATCTTTTGTTATATGACCCTTTGTAGATGTCCAACGGCCACAAAGAAGGTACATTCAATTAAGCAAAAACTAACAACATGATCAGATATGAATGAGCATATCTGGCAATTTAGAAGGCAAAGTAAGTAAAAATGCAAGCATACAACTTATTCATAATAAATACATTTTCAAGCATTTGACATTATCAATATTTTAAAAAGAACTTAAATAATAAATGCAACTATTTTATACAGAACTGTACCATTTATTATACACACAAGTATTTCAGTTCCCTTTGTTTACAAAGGCTGGTTACAGATATATGGAATGTTACAGTACCAACTTGCATAAAATTTTAGTACAATTCGTACTTCAAAAAAAGGGTGAAAAACACCAGCCTAATAAATCTGACTGAATTGAAATATTTTTAATTACATCATTAACACATACACAACAAGCTGTACATAAGCCCACTTTTCAATCACCACTTCAAGATACTGTAGCAAGTACATTAGATTATAAATGATTCCAACTAGTCAGTTAAATTTATTAAAGGTTTGCACTGCTACTCACTCTGGAACCTTTGAGACATAGCCTGTACTCACAACTTACTGAGCTCTTGTTAGTACAGTTAAAAGGCAGTCAGCACTGGTTGCCAAAGTACTAGTCACAAGAGATTTCCTCAGAGGAATTTCACCCGGGAACACACATTTTTGGATACTTTTTTTCTCTTCAAGAATAAAAAAGAAGTTTTAGGGGGTCAAGACTCTCCATTCTGTACCTTGGATGCTGGTGGATGCATGAAGTCCTTAAAGGGAACCAGTGCCTCCTTCAGAGCAGAGCACACTTCTGAGGATGAGCAGGTGATACATTCTACTAAAGTTGGGTACAAGGCAATAACTTGTGCCCATGTGCTAGCATCAACTGCAAGGAAGAAAAGAACAGATTGAATCACTTACTACTGTCCAAATTCTTACAACAGTTTTTTTCCAATACCTGTATACATAAGAGCACATTCAGGTGCCTAAACTTAGGTACCTACTGCTATACAGACACTATGGAGCCCACACAGGGGCTCGGATACGAGGCATAATTTCTGCAGGAGAGCCATACTCTTTTTTTTTTCAGCTGCAACTGGAGGCCAGATAGGATAATATCCATAAAATGGTGCTACACACCTGTGTTTCTACATATGAGTCATTCACTGTGTTTTCTGAATGAAGAACTCAAACAAATTTAATACTTCTATTAAATCCATAATACACATGCATTTTCTGCCTGTGTTTCTCCTCTATTGACAGAAAATTCAACTGAATGCACATCTCCCTTCTGGAAAATTGTCAGCAATGAAGATATCTATTGATTTCAAACCATTCCAGATTACAAGAGCTATAGAAAGCAGAGGTAGAAACACTGGACCAAGACAATAAAATATCCATGGTAAAGTTTTTTAATCCAACAAGTGAAATTAAATGTTGTAGCATGAATCTTATTTATTATGTCACTTCCTTGCTTATTTCTGTTTTAGCTCTGCTTTCAAAAGAAATCCCTAAATTCAGACAACATTAATAATTATCTTAAATAAATAAAATTATTAAAAGGTAGAAGTGGGAGTGAAGTGATTCTGTAATTTGTCCAGTGGTTCTCTTTATAAGAAAGTGTGCAGGAAGTTTGGCAAGCACTGCTGTATATGGACTAGGAGAGGCACATCTCTCATTGCAGGAAGAGGGAGGGATGTGGGGAATGGTCCAACTGAGTTGGCTACCCTACCCATCTAAGAAGATCCACCAAAATAGCACTTCAGTTGCCTTCAGGGTTTGCAAAAAGGCTTTATGCATCCTGGCATAGTTCTACCTGCACCCTTTTGCCATCAGCCTTGGAAACCACACTCTGGCTGCTCAGTGATGCTAAAAATGAAGCACTGCCTCTTTCCAGAGACCCACCTGCTGGTGGGGTTTTTTTTGAAAGACTGGTTTGTTTGTTTATTTCAGGGTTAAAAGGTGGGGGTTTTTCTGTTCCTCATAGTATCAAAAGCAGGGAAGTAGAGGGAGGAAGTGTTGTATACACAATTGGGCCCGAAGTTCAAATACCAAGACTCTTGACTATGTTTTGTTACAAGAACTCTCTGCACATACACTGTAGGTGCAGATTTTACAGGAGGAACAGGATATGTGATTATAAATGAAGTTGAGGTCTTTGATTTAATTCAACCCTTTAAATACATGTCACCATTTACTTGGGCATCAATGAGCTAAGACATCTTTCTCAGTCCAGGGCACAGGAGGTACTAGAGTAAGAAGAGGGCGATAGCAAGACCACAAGTTTAAGTATCTACCAGGCTGTCTCTGCATTTAACTTGTACACCTCTTTAACTGCAGGGGCACCTCAGAAAAGGACACTATAAATTGAAGTTTTCTCATTTATTAAACATATCTTAGGAGCTTATGCTTTTAGGCATACTGGAAAAACTTTGTGTTTTTTTGTTTCTGTCTACCTGCCACCTACATATACAAAGAATTACAACATACTCAATCTTACAGACTACACTTTTCTTTCAAAGTTCTGGGAAAATTACTCGAGGAAATAATAAACATATCTTTGTGGTAGATACAATGCTACCTTGTTTAGAACCATGTTGTTTAATAGTAACTTACCGTTTTCAGGTTGAGTTTTTTTAAGTGAATCTATGAGAGTACTAACAGCTTTTAAAACAAATATGATTTCTGTTACTTGCTGCCTACAAAGGAAAAAAAGCAAAGTTAACTACTCATTTCTGCCTTAAGATTTGATACTGCACCATACACACCTCAATCTGAAAATATTCATATCAAAATGCAATTAACAGTTACATGAAAATAATCAATTTCCACATTCAGGATCAAATAAGTTTCATTTTAAAGAATTTCTTAGCACTTCAGTCAATTTTGCCATTTCAAGAACAATTACTTGAGTGATGATTCTCAATGCTGTCATTTGGATATTTTATCTTATTTTTGAGAAGACTCCACCTCTCAATTTAGAAACTACATATGACTCTATTGGGAATAAAAAGAAATCAGATTTCAGAAGTATTATGCTATAGATATCAGAAACATTGTTTCAGTAACTGAAAATATGACCATTATTATTTAAAGGTTTTTCAATAAAAATTGGTACCAGCATTTTCTTTGAAATGTCTTCCCCACAAACATTTTCCTGCCTTTTAAATTTCATAACACCACCACCGCCCCTTTATTTTTCTCATGATTGAATGGTATTTTGACTGCAACCTTCTTTTCATGAAGTCCTGGTAATACCTTTAGGTCCTAAAGAAAACGTACATACCGTGGAAGAGGACATTTGCCACTCAATCTCTCATCTTCTATATAGCGATGCAATACATCCTGTGACCTTTTCAAGAGCACAGAAAGTGCCATTCTAGAGATGTAGCCTTCCTGAGGAGTTGTGACTTTATTACTGAATGAAAACTGCAGCAGTGTTTCAAAACACACCTTAGAAAACTCCTCTCTCATTCGAATATCTATTTCGGCTTCTGTCAAAGTAGAAAGACACATTTAATTGTGCAGTGTGCATATGTTGCATTTCAAACAGTTTATTGTACTTGGAAAAAAGGTTATCACTCCTCTAGTATTAAAAAATATTAACAGTGGTAAGCACAAATATTAAGAATACATTCTAAGGAAAAAATGACTACGCAAAAATCACAATACTCTCAAAAATAAAAAGATGAATTATGCCAGGTACTTGACACTGCTTTAATAATGACATACATGAAATCAAATAAAAAAAAACCCATCTGCCCCAGTTCTTCAACATGAATACTAATATTTGGTACTGTACAGTCCAAATATTTTTCTATGTAATGGCTTATGTTCATTTTTTCATCTTTCAAAAAAACTATAGATGTTTTTTCTAAAAGGCAGAGAAGGTACCTGGTTAGGTACACCATATAGTTATGCTAAGGTCATTTAGTTTTTAAGAAGGGGATATTATGTCTGTCTTACAATTATCTGAAATCATTGTTAACACTGGCACAAAGTAAAATAAACTATGTAGAAACTAACACAAGTACAATATTATATATGATACGGTCCAAGCAGTAAGGAAGTAGTTTTTGAAAAACTGCAAGGAATGTTTGGCACCTTCCACAAAATCTGTTTTATAAAAACAAGCTGGGTATCAAATAATCTGTAATAAATACATGCCATGGAACTTCAAGTCTTTATCAGAATAAGTACTCTCAACATTTTAATTATTTTCTAGTTGATTTAAATACCATACATTTTATCATTCGGGTACCATACCTGTAAAGGAGGATGACTGAGAATGTATTGATCCTTTATTGAGCATAGTCATTATTTGCCCAACAAATTCCTTAGGAATAAAATTAGCATATGGTAGTATCTCTGTGCTGATCAGCTGTACCACCTAAAATAAATTAATTATATTTATATTGTTTTTCAGAATATTAAAATTATAAATCTAGTATGAAGAAGATGGAAACATTAAACAAGAGAGACAGGCCTAATGAAACTTCTCAAAATCTTCTCTTGCTAGCTTTTAAAATTTGCAGATGTACCCAAAATTGTGGTCTTGCATAGAACATTAAACTTTAAATAACAAACCTTTTCTCCCCCCATCTTTGCCAGAGTTTCTGAAGGAGTTATCACTCAGATTTCCACTGACATTTGAAGTATACTCTTCCAATGGAATTTATGGTATTGAAAAGAGAAAATCTAACATTAGGAATTTCCCTCTCCCTCTACACAATTCGATATTCTCACTATGACATTAACACACATATCACATGCCTAGAACATGGCATCTGCAAAGCAGAACAAGTGAGTTTATTATCTAGATGAGCTTAAGGCAATATACATTAACTGAAATGCTTTCTATCCTTGTCTTGATGCTCCCATGCAGGAACACAGTGGGTTTAGATCTCCATAAATTAATGTATTAGATCTGAGAGCTCTGCTCACTGCAGGCAGAACCGCTCCCACTTTTCATCCAGAAATCTTTTTGTTCAGCTACCACTCTGGAGAGATGACAAGAAATCAAACGCACAGATACTGCCACATCTTCTCTGCAACTCCTTTTGCTTTTTGCCCCTAATCCCTGTTCTGCCACATCTCTTTGTCCTGGAGTGAAAGGGGACAAATCCCTCTTCATTCCAAATATCATCTTCTCTTCATTTCCTTCAGTCTTATCCAACCAAACATTATCTCTTTACAATTACAGCAGTCTCTGTGCTGCACAAACAAGACATCATTTCCTCATTTATGCAGATGATTCCCAGTATTGAGAACAGATCTGAAGGGCAACAATTTCATTGCTGACTGCCCCCTTCAATGCAGAAAGCACTCACTAAAGGTTTAATTGTCAGCTTTCTCTGTGGTTTACAATTACCTGTGCAACTGCTTGGCAATATCATAATAAGTTAGGATCATGTAATGTGTTAGAGGCAGTAACACATTGTGGTTTAGCTGCTCTATGCTGCTTTCAAGTTGAGAGGACAAGAAGTAGTTTTTGGCATCTCGCTTTCTACTTTCTGCATCACCCTGAAGCAGAAGAATTCTGGACCTATGAATTTCCTGTCTTGTTTTCAAAAAGGAATACAGTATCTCAGAAAAAATAATGAGAGGGTAACTTTTAAAAAAGTTATTTCAGAACCAAATGCAACTTGTAAATGTCACTAACTTGTTATGTTTGACAGTATATTTTTATAGGCTCCTTACCTCAACATCAATACTCTCGTTCTTCTGAAATTCTTGAATTGAGAGATTATCAGGAGGTGTACTAAAAATAAACATACTATATGTTATACTTTTAAATTCATCACATGTGTAAGGAGATAAGTACAGGGAGTGCATTGCATTTAAAGTTATGACACGCATCAAGTTGGTACTATTATATGGTAATAATTAATTGCAAGGCCAATTTGGATAGGTCTTTGAACAACCTGGTCTAGTGGAATCCTGTGATTAACAATTTTACTGACTATGCAAGAAAGAGACTTTTAATTTTCAGTGGTATTCATGTAAAAAACTTTAATTTTACATTTTCTTCTACATTAATGGAACACTTTTCATTAATAGGGCATGACTTTCCTTCATAACTAAATGATATATTAGTTGTCATTCTTAATAATTTTTATTAAAAGAAAAACACATTTTATAAACAATAGTTTTGAAGACATTTTGAACTTTCTGCAGTTCTTCCATTATATATAAAAATTTATTTACTGATGAAATGTCCAGAAGTGATTCAACCATGAAAATTACCCAATACTTCAGAAGATCCTACCGTACCTGCTTGTAAATTTGGAAATCTTGTATGATTTGATTGGAAATTTTATGCCAGCTATCAGTTATAAGGTTTTTCTCTGGTGACATTTTATCTCATTTATTGAGTCCTTGCATGTCCTTACTGGACTGCCTGTTCAGTGAATTTCCTCTCCTTTGCTGGATTATGCCTCTGTTGACTTACTGGACCAAATTCCTCAGCAGGGCAGAAAGAGCACAACCTCCTACTTAGACAGCAATCAACTACTTCAGCTAATGTGTCTACATTGGTGTTTTAGTTTGGATCAGACATGGGCTTTTCAAGTTAAACTTTCAGATATCCCCTTTTATAAACCTTGGTTCACATCTGGTATTGAGAGTGCATAGAACTGGATTCATTTTCGATGAAACTAAACCCAAAAATGTACTCCAAGCTCTCATAGATGCATGACAGGAAGCTACACTGGAGCTACTCTGAAATGAAACACCCAAAGTAAGCATCCTGTAGGTGATGGGTCCTTATCATAAACTATTTTGCTTTACAGATGTGCTTCTACTGCACTTTGGGGAGGGCAAAAAACCCCCCCAAACCTAAGAAGGTACTTCCCACTATGTTAACTCTGAATTACCTTGCTTATAATCCCACAATCATAGGATTGCCTGCTAAAGTCTACACAGATTTAAGATACAGTTAGCACATTTACTAGAAGAAAAATGGATTATTAGCTAAAGATAACTGGTGGTATGAGAACTTTCTGAGCTACATAAATTGGGAGGCTAAACAAGCATATAATAAAACTATCACTACATGGTCACCTTGCAGCGTTCCTTAAGTATTCCACTAATTTAACTTTTAAAAATAATTCTGACATTTTCAAGCAGAGGAATAGTTTGGAAATTTGACCACTTGAAAGGAATGGCTAGAAATAGTGGAATGAAGATTGTCTGCAGTACTTCCATGTGCAGGTATTGTGTGGTTGTGTGTTACAATGCATCTTAAATTAGACAAGTTTGGGTTTGGCTTTTTTTAACTCCAGAGAAACCATCCAATCAGGTACATATGATGATAACTACTGAAAAGGAAGGAAAATGACAGGGTCAATCTGAACACAACATTCCCCACCTAATCTATGGCAGAATAGGCAGATGAAAGGAAAACAGTGCTCTGGATTGAACAAAGAACCGAGCTGTTCCATAAGCAGAGGAATCAGTGCACTAATGTAGGGATAAGCAGACCAGCATCCTTTGGCTTATTTCAAAACTCCCAACTTTTCCTGCACTTCATGTCCCTCCCCAGGAAACAAGAGATACGTGGTGGATAGTTCAGAACTAAGCACATGCTCACAGGCAAGGCAGCTGCCCAGTATGTCACTGTGGACCAGTGCCAGCCTTGCCTTCAACAAGGGTACTTGCCTGGGCCCATCTTCTCCATGCCACCAGTTTTAATGGAAGGTTTAAGAACTCTGGAGGTTTTGAAATCTCATTCAGATCTAGTTAGTTTAGCTGGCAGTTGTTTTCCTTTTTTTTTTTTTTTTGCCAGTGCTCCTATAAGTTGCTGACCAAGACAAGTAAGATTTTTCCAAGATAGGCTTTTTTCCCCATCTTCTGGGGCTTAGCATAAGACACTTGAAAATCAGGCTGCATACCTATGGCTAATTTTCAGTTTTGACAATCATGACAGTATGTGCCAATGTTTCTGCTTGAAAAATAAACATATCTCCCTTCCTCAAAAAGCCTTTATGTAGATAACTTCACCCTGTCTATGAGACAGACGAGTGTTACATGCATGATTAGAAACAACACAAAGAAAAAATATGAAATACTGTATTTATTTTTGGTTTGTATGTTAGGCAGACAGGAAGTTTGGAGTTGTTTGTGAGACACTGAAATGGTTTATGGCTTAAACATTGTTAAAAAACTGAAGGACTTCCATCCACTGTAGCAAACTGTGCAAAGAAGCAACTGCTCACTGAAGCCCATCCCACCCTGAATCCGCCTACTAATTTAGACTGTGACAGGAACTTGACATGAGATAAAGGAGTACAATTATCCTAAGAAAAGAATGGATTCGCAAGTGTAAAAGATTGCAAAGCCGATGGCTCAGACAATCAAGCTGCAGAGTAACCACCTAAGTGCTGAGAGTGTGCACACCTCAGGCTACAAGCTGGGAGTTGAACGAGATAGGGAGAGATACAAAATCCTGAGAGGTAGGTAGAGTTTCTATGTCCTAACACAAATGACTCAGCTATAATAACTCCTACTTGGGGAAGTACCAGGATAGTTCACACACAGCCTGAAGATATTCATCTCTGCTGACAGGCCACAATGGGCCATAATGGACTCAAGTGCACTGATGTAATAGGCAGGCAGAGGTAACATCTTAAAAGGTGTCAAAGACTCGTGAAATGTCTTGTGATCCAGCACTACATCATCCAGAACTCTCTGCCCCAGGGGAGGTACTGGGACACTCCCACTTGGCCTAAGCCCAAGAAAAGACCACACAGGCCTTCACTCAACACTTGGTTTTCTTCCCTCACCACATAAGACTTCCCTTACCACCCTAGACTTGCTCACTGATGGACTTCTCTCCCCACTGAGGATTTAGTCCACCATCATGGGCTTTTCCCTCACCACCCTGGGCTTCCCTCAATGGATCCAGACTGCAACCAACACTCTGACAAGATTGGGACTCTCACCACTGGGAAGACCACAAGAAGAGGATCAAGAATGACAGTGTTGGAATCCATTGGGTGCTTATATTTTTTTACTTAATCTGTCTCTCTGTCACCTTCTTTCTCTCTCCCCCTCTCTCTTTTCCCTATTCTCTCTACCTCACATCTACTGTTCAGTAAAAATCCATATTATTGACTTAGGCATATGGTCTCATTTGCATCTTAATTTGGGCAGAGGTATCTCTCTAATAATTTGAAAGCACCTGATCTTAACAATGCTGAAAACAAAGACTAAAATATTAAGTAGCTATTCAATCAGTACCTTTTGTGACACACAGTTTTAACTATGGAAAATGTTTAAACAGTCACATGAAGTATTATGATGCATAGAAACAGGTCATGTTGAAATACATGGGAGGCTTTTGCTGTAACATTTATAATCTGTGACTGACTTTCTGAGCTGAGGTTTACAGAGGTGTTAAGACCTTTCTGTCCAGTCATCCATACCTGATCTGCCATACATGCTACAGATCATGCTACATACCTGTTCATGTAGCAAATTACTCCCAAGTAAATAGATTTTTGTAAGGTGTCTATATGAAACATCTACCTAGGGGCCAAAAGCTTTGTTGGTCTGATGCAATACATCCAAACTGTATCAAAAGGGTAAAGAGCCAGGCAAGATAAGCAGCGTGTGATGCATCAAGTTCTATAGGTACAGAGCTCCCAGGCCCTGCCCACAGTCTCGGGAGGGCTTCAGATCCAGCATCAAAGCATGAACAGGCACCCAGAAGCCTTCAGTGCACAGCAGCACTCTGTTCAGATGCATCTTTTGGGAAAAGTATTGATTTAATTCCCTCATGTGAGCACAGACTTTTGCCCTAGTAAATTATACATACACATACATTTGTTGAAATTTATTTTATATAATGGCTTGACATGCGTCCATGAAAGCCTCTGGGAAAGAAGAACGGTATGAAATAATAAACAGACCAGCTTCTTACTAGAAGATAATTTTGTGTAAATTAAATTACATGAAATGTATTAATTTTAAATGTCATTTTGATTTATAATAAAAACCAAGATTACTGAGTCTCCTTAGCTGTAGTTTGCTTTTAAAAAAAATGCTAAAATTTGTTTCTTGGAAGCTGTTAATTCTCTATGACAGTAAGATTTTCCTTTTTTATTTACCTAGGCTCTTTTGGCTCTATTTGAAATTTCTTGATGTATAAAGCTGCAGAGATCAATTTTGCTGTGCTTTTGTACTTTTCAAATACCAGTGAGTATCCCCTCTTGTTCAGCCCCATAGCTGGCTTGAAAGTCCATTCCTGTCCAAAAGATGTAAGTGGGGCCATGCAGAAGAGGTTCACTATTTGAAATACAGATCTTCACAGTGCTTTAATTTAAGGATTCAAACCACAGTGACCTCTTGTCTAACTAATGCCAACTCAGTTTCATTGCCAGAAGCAATATTAGGCTACCTACAAATGCAATTTCTAGGGCTACAGAGAGTTAAGAGTTAGACTAGGAAAATGTTTAAAATATTGATTAAAAATTTAGAACATCAGTGAAACAGTTTCATCCTTCTACTCTATCCTACGCCAGGTAGAAACTTGGAGAACATGCATACAAAAATGAGACAACGTACACTGGCATATTCTAATGAACAATGCTGAAGTAAAAAAACCCTAACCAAATCTGTTATGCAGTGTTGCTAGAAGGACTGACTGCATTAAGTCATTAGAGAGTTTCACAGAGATGCACGTGTTTCATATCTAGAACCATTCCAGCAGTCCTAAGTCAGCTTTGAAGACTAAGGGTTTGAAGAACAGGTACAAAAGGAAGCCATTTTACCTGGCTTTGCATGAAGCCTGGATAGACAGTAACACAAAACATTTAAAACTTTTAAGAGTGGAAAGTGTGCAGTATGAAAATGTATCAAGAGTGAAGGAAGAAAGGTAAGGTTTTTTAAGTGACATAACATTCCAGTTTCCTTGAAGCAAAGAGCTTAGGAAAAATTACAGAATGCCAGCATAAGAAAGTCAATTTTTGGTTCTAACAGTACTCAGGTCTAGCTGAATACATCTAATGATATTCCTGTCACAAAGGGTGACATGTTGGGGAATGCTAAAAATCCAAACAATGCAGTAACTCAGTTACTCTGTCTCACTGACAGCCTCCTGGGGTGTCAACTAAATTGCATTTTCAAAATTCTTTGTGCTTCAGCATCTTTTCAATCCATGCTGGCCTTAGCCACATTTGTGAACTGCACCTGACTCGGTAACTGCTCAGTCCTGCACATTTGCAGGTTGGAAAGTGACCACAGATGACCTGACTCACAGTTGCAGTAAAGCCACTTGGTCATGTTCAGCAGGGGCAGTAAAACCAAGTAAGGTTTAAAAGTCACTAATCTAAGAGCACAGAGTGCTCTCATCTTCTCACCTGTGGCTTGGTTAAGTGATATTGGTGATATAGACAAAAATCCAAGTAGTACCAAAATTTTAAAAAGCACAACTCATTGTTAATATAAATAAATCAATAAACATACCAAAACCCAGTTCTTTGTCACCTATCTGGCCTTAAATAGAGGATCAACTTGGACAGTTGGAAAGTAGATTCCCATTGCCCTCCCCTGTAATCTTGAAGGTTGATATGCACCTCAACTCAGCAGTAGATTTTGTCTGTTACTTTCAAAATAGCGAAGAGATTCTCCCAAATTACTCTGGAATAAGGCACCATTTGAACTAACACATATTTTCTATTAGAATTATAACAAAAAAAAATTGAAAGAACACAGAAATTTAAAAATTCTGAATTCAATTTCCTTACAAATGGAACAACTACAAATTTAAGGGACTGACTAAACTGCCATTGCAATCGACCAGAAGACATAATGTAGAAAATTCCAGCACAAAAAGGTTTGCCCTCCTTGCCAAGGCTTCAAGCCAAGTTTCACAGCACCTTGCAGAGAGTGCAGAAAAGCTTCAGCAAAGGAAATCAGAAGGGAATTACCTCAACGCGGAGAACTTCGACATCTATCTCTAGAGCCCTCCTTGCATCAGAGAGAGAGAGGCAGGCTGCAGTAGCATTGTGGGGAGGAGGAGGAGGATGAAGAAAAGGAGAAATGACTGCTATTACTAATAGTCTTGACTACTGGCGTGAGGAAGATGTACTCCTGTTTTAACCTTAACGTTTTTTAGGACCACAGGCTCAGGCTGATGGAACAGAAACATCCTAAAACTACCAAGGGATAGGGCTCTAACTGTAAGCAGGAGAACCACACACTTGGGAAGGCAAACTGCTATTTAGAAAAAGATGGACATTAGGGAGATAAAAAAACCCAACCCCAAACCAGACATTCTGTAGCCACATAATGTACAGCTACATAAGCAAAATTCATCTATTCACAACAAGTCTGGAAAGAGTAATGATAATGGCCATTAATTATAATAACAGGCCAAATTATCTAGCTGTAATCATGTGGTTCTACAAACCACCAGCCTATTTTTAGTGTTTTAAATCATTTAGAAGCCTAAAGCTTCTAAGTGAAAGAACAGAAAAGTTCCCTACAACTTTTCTGAGAACATCATCAATTATGATAAAAAAGTTGATCACTAAACCACATTTTGTTTGTAAAATTATAGAATACACTCTGGTATCTAAAGAGGCAAACCCAGAGTTAAGTAAACAGAGACATCATAGGGCATCATAAATATTCACAAAAGCACTATTTTTCTTTTACCTCCAGAGAATATTTGCTCATGTGTGACAGCTGGCAAAAGCTATTAGGATTAACACAAACAGCAATCATTTCTAGCAAGCAACATAGTAAGATGAAATTTCTAGGGTTGAAATAATTTTCAAGAAAAGTACAAGTCACTCACTGTAAATTAAGAAAAATGGACAACATATTTGGCCAAGAAGGTCATGCAGATCATAGTGGATCAGCCTGAATAACACTGAAGATCTGTGATAATTTTACTTCCCTGGATTTATGAATAATTAATACCAAAAAACTAGCAGTGCCAGTCTTGGTGAGCTAAGAACATGCAAAAAGGAGATGTTTCATCTGTTTTGCAGATATTAAGGAAGAATTAATTTACAGTAAATAGTAGCATGTATTCCCAAAGCAACTTCTAAGTGAACAGATGTTCTTTTACAATAACCTGAAAAACTTTTATTTTGATTTTGTAAACCAAACTGTGATATCGATTACAGGATGTTCATGGATCTGGACTGCCTGCTCAGAATGCAAGCAGGATTACTAACTGCAGCTGAAAACAAAACCAAACAAGACCCTGCAAAGATTATTTTAAATTAAAGAAACAAGGAAGCATAAAAATAAAAACTTGGGCGATTGAAGTGTCTTTTAAGCAGCTGGGATGACCTTTTATATTTTAAAGTCCTCCTGTTTAATAAAATTTTCTTTCAAGTAAATGCATAAACAATAGAAAGGTTTTTTATTTGATTGCCATATTTGGTGACATTCCAAACCCATTCTTTATTAACAAGCATTTTCACTAAGGGATGTGTCTCTAAAATTAATTTTCATTGATATTTATTTTTTGTTTGTTTTGTGCAAGCTGCTATTTATCCATCATTAGTAAATACAGCTGTGCTTGGTTGCTAGTTTTTGTGTTTCAAAACTAAATATATACACAGTGTAAGGCACAGAAGAACCCTACTGTCCTCTGTTAAAAAGAAAAATCATTTTCTTACTGAAATCAGCATATACAGAAAAAATCAGGGAATGAAATTTTTCATGTTCCACCTTGCCTT
>JAWWLZ010000042.1:31842559-31901550 GCA_035041345.1 Poliocrania exsul | reverse complement strand
AAAAATCATTTTCTTACTGAAATCAGCATATACAGAAAAAATCAGGGAATGAAATTTTTCATGTTCCACCTTGCCTTTTAGTCCAAAACACTATTAGATACAAACTACTCCTAAAAGATGTTTGCCCACAGATGTTCACAAAAAATGGAAATTCCATACCATTCCTAAGCACTCTTCTAGAATACCTAACTTTCCTTATAGTAAAAGGTTTCCTTAGTGTCTAACCTAGATAATCTTTGCTGTACTGAAATCCATTTTTACCCATTGCCAAGGAACAAGAAAAATTCTTCTCTGGAGCAAGCTTTTACCATATTCTGAAGATTTACAATGTCTTCCTCCTAATGATATATTCTTTCAGTTGAACAAATTAATAGATCTAAGCCCAGGCTGGATGGGGCTCTGAGCAACCTGGTCTAATGGAAGGTGTCCCTGCCCATGGCAGGGGGGTTGGAACTACATGATCTTTCCGGTCCCATCTGACTCAAACCATTCTATGATTAAATTGTCTGTCTCTGATCATCATTATTTTTCACTCTGGACTTTCTCAGCCTGCCCACTGAAGATGTCAACATCTACAGTGTTCCTTTTTTGAGAAACTATGAATTTACTAATATATCTGTCTTTCTAGTTATAAATATGACTATTTAGCTACACTTTTCATAAAGTATCATAAATAAAGGGTGATTAATTATTAAGGCACAGTCAATTTATGTTGGATAGAAAGAAATGCACGGTAACTATGACCTTCTGAGTGAACAGCAGTGTAAAAAATAATTTTCAAAAATTCATAGTAGAGCAAAGTATTTCAGGATGGAACTTGGGAGAAATACATGTAGTTAACAGTGTTCAGCTTAATGAAAAGCATCACTGCTGCAATTCTGTTCATATTGAAGAAAGGAACAAATTGTGAGTACATATGAGTAATTCTTTATCGAATCTATAGTAAAAGGCCTTTGGAGTCCACACAGAATTCCTTGGCCTGTTCAGAAAGACTGTGCCTTGTAGTGAGAGTTCAGCTGAGCTCTTTCTTGCTCTTAGATTTCACCTTTTGATTGAAGCTTTTCCTACTACTTTCTAAAACTATATTTTTTTTTAATTAGATATGGGTTATCTTTTCTCCATCATTCATTAAAATAATTTTCAGATATCAAATCGCTCTACTAACACATTTGGTGAATGAATTACTCACAAATACTTTCCTAACATAAAAAGAGGAAATTGAGTTTACCTTTTTGTGAATAAAAAGTCTTCGAAAGTATTGGCTAGCTCTGGCCACATACTGTCAAATTTTCCAGAGGATGCATGCTGCCTTGCAACAGGTAGCCCAATGGAGAGAACTTTGAGGAGAGAGGAAACAGCCAGCTTCCACGTGCTTTCAGAAGGACAAGAGTATTTCAGACTGAGAGGTATTCTTAGTGTCTGCAGAATGAAAGTCAAAACAAAATGTATAGATGCTGAGACAAACCTAAGAGTACAGCAAGTTTCTGCAGAAGATCTTGGTGGACACTGTCAGAGAAGATAGTACACATCTCCACCTTTTCTGCTGGTAGATCAGATGGCCTTTTAAAAATGTAACTCTAAAGATCATTTACCATATACTAGCTGGCAGAAGGTTAGAAGTCAGAATTGATCAATCATACTAAGAAATTACATACTAATTTTCTTTTTTTCTGTATGGTCATCCACCATTTCTGCTAAGCCTGACAAATAGGCTTCCCTAACATCTAAAAGATTGCAGGCAGTTTATTACCATGAGTATATTCTGGAGAATTTAGTCCTGTTCCTAGAAGGTTACTCCAAGTGCTTCCACAGTAAAGAAAAAAAGCTTCATTAAATTTAAACTTTCCCTTTTAAAGGTGAACTGTATACATTACCACTGCAAGAAACCTGTTCACTGCTGACTGTTAAACCACATGGAATTTAAAAGTAAGAACAGTTAGTAAAACTCTAAGATAAAGGGTGCAAAACAACTCAAAGAGCAGATGAAAACATGGCAAATTTTACGTCTTTTAGATAGAAAGCTAGCTTCAAAACCTAAGAACAAAGTCATTAATAAATTTAAAGACATTAACTGCATGAACTACTTACACTGGATGTATTCTTTTTAGCAATGTTATTCAAACTGACTTAGAACCTGATAGTAAATTATCTTGAAAAAAGAATTATTAAATTTACATTTCAAATACATAGTGACTAGATTCAGGTACTACACATACACTGCCCCCCCCGTGCTGTTAGTGCAGCCTCTGATTTAAGGAAAGTGAGGAAAGACTCACTCTGACTCTCATGAGGGAGTCAATTATAATTAACTCTCTATTGCCAAAAATCATGACCAGCTAGAATCTAGCCCTAGAGATAAACAGAGCATATTTTTCTGCTGCTGTTCATCATATGTGTCAAATCTAATTCCAAAATCAGTATAGGCCTTAGAGACATGAAAAATAAATTTAAAAGCATTTTTCACCTCCTGCAGTGGATCACATTATTATCAACAGTAAATGTTAAAGAAAAGGGGTGTTGTATCAGTTTTGCATTAACTTTGAAATATAAATATTTAATTCATAACAGATTTCAAATTACATCATCTACTTTAAACACATTCAGGTTTCAGTATTTCTATACAGGAAAAACTTGATGTCAGCCAAGTCATTACAAACAAACCTAGGTCAGATACACTGTTTTCCCAGATGTTTACTATTACTTCTATTATTTAACAAAATTTATTGCTGAAATGGAAACAAAGTCAAAGAAAATGAAGAGTTTAACATTTTCACCTTAAAGGAGGAGTTTGACAATTTCACCTTAAAGGTGTATTTGCTCACCTATAACATTTCATGGCTACATCAACACATAAAGATATTACAAGCAAATCAGAAGTAATAGCTACAGCACAGGCCCTTGAAGTATATATGCCAGTCTACAGAAACCGGTCTTTGGCTTTAACTGCCATTATTTACTAAGAGGCCTACTTACCACACTCAGGTGCATAATACTTTCCAAGATTATAATCTTGTGGCCTCACACATTTGTTAATTTTTATCTTAATATTGAAATATTGATGCTGACATCATCCAGCTAAGAACAATTCACACAGCCTAATCAACAGCCTTGCAGCTTCAAACGAAATTATTACCTGCTGCACATTTTCATAAAATTTCCATCTGTTTACTACAGCTTTAGGTTTCCCAGGAAGTGTTTATCAACACTAGCTGAAAATAAAACTCATTATTTTCAATACAAGCTCATTAAATTCAGAGCGTATGCAGGAAAAACTTTTACCTTAATAATGTTCTGAAGAACTTTCTCTGTTACCACAGCTTTATGGCAAGCTGTCTTTTGGTATAAGTCCACCACAACTTCCAAGGATCTCTCAGCAAATGGTACATAATTCAGTGCTACCCATTCCGCCTAGGAAAAGAAATCAGTAAATTACTAAACTATATGTGAAAATGTATTAATTAAGGAACAGAAAGTGTATGTTTTGCACTGAACTCTCAGTTTAATGCATGCAAGGTTTGCTAAGAATATGGTCCAAGCAACAAAAACTGCAAATACAACGTAGTTGGGCTATGAAAATGTACTCTACATTGAAGTAAAGCACATTTAAGTAGGAGAAACGTTGCAGTCTAGGCAAGACAACTACATTAGCACAATCTTTAAAGAAATTTAACTCACCGGTGCAAATAGTTGTATCTAGTGTGATTCCATTGTGTTGCAGGACAAACAGAATAAGAAGAATTAATACATACATAATAGTTACCTCTTTGATTACAGTGAATCAGATGCTCATGCTTAGTGAACAGCAGTGTACACAGATAAAAAGAATTACTGAAAACGTCCCTTTTCTTTACAGCACGTGCAATTCAAAAATCTGCAGCTTGAGGGAATTGTCTCCATTCAAAATTATCGTGTCTTTTTATTAAATTTAGTATCACGTGTAGGACAAATTATTTTAGATTAATTCATTGTACAAATTCAGACACATTCACTGTGTCTGGTGTCCAGGCAAGAT
Source organism: Poliocrania exsul (assembly GCA_035041345.1). NCBI lineage: Eukaryota > Metazoa > Chordata > Aves > Passeriformes > Thamnophilidae > Poliocrania > Poliocrania exsul. The sequence goes on along the minus strand of JAWWLZ010000042.1, from coordinate 31,897,538 downwards.
CTTTCCTACATGAAGGAATACAAAGTATAAAACCAAAGAAGAATGCAAAGGGAATAAATGAAGATAACAAAAGCACGTAAAAAAACTTATTACACAACATGCATAGTGAGGTTTTTACAGAGTCAATAAATGCATTTTTCAGAACAACCTGTATCTGAAGCTGAATTGGATTCACCAGCCAAGTGAAACAAGTGACATTTCTAATTAATTACCTGATTATACTTTGCATTTGCAATGTGCTTTGTTTCCAGCTGTCCATACTGTGGAGGCTTGCAGGAAAATTCTACAAAGGCCAGCAGCTGGTCAAAGATTGCAGGATACATTATCTGCATACTTTCTGAACCCACACATATAGCCTACACCAAAAGAAAATACAAAAGCTTAATATATATACTGAGCTTTCACATTCAACATCTGCATCAGTACAAGGAACTCCTAAAGAAAAATCCCCACGTAACATTATGCAAGAGTCACACCATATAAAAGACAGTGAGTGGATAGTTCTAACAGTTTAAGGAAAGTAAGTTCTGTTATTTTATTACGGTAAATTAAGTGGCAAGATTCCTGAGCATATACAGTTCAGTAAATACAGCTATCTCATCCAATAAAAGACTTATATTTTCTTTACTAACTCCACTTTGATGTGTCAGTAAAATATAAGTCTTATATAAGTCTTGTACATGGATCTCAGCTACATCTTCTTTAAGCTCTACTTCAAGGAAATGTTTAAATCTCAGAAGTAAATAATACAAGGCTTCAAAAAGTAGTTATAATAGCATCTTACAGAAAGGAACATAAATAAGGAACATAATAACATAAATTATATGATTTTGGTATACCTGAAACTCATAATCTTGCTTTAAAATGGAAAATGTACTTAAATGATGTCAATGAAATATCACGTTGTCAGAGGCTAATGATTTCCTGTTGCAGTATAAATCACAGGGAAATCCTAGAGCATTTATTTTCAAAGCCAGATACAATGATTCTATGAAGTTACTTCCATTATTTTCTGTCATTTTAAATGCCTTGCTTTACTTCCCAAAGTCTCTTCTCTCAAAGCTTCAAAAAGCAGTCAATTTATTGCTCTACAAAAAGACCTTGTACTTGTACTGTCATTTTTCTGTCGGGAAGACTCAAACGCCCTTTTCATTTTAAGCACAGATCATCCATGACAAATTGTGGCTGAACTCACTCAAGGTGACAACAGCTCCAAAGCTGGTTAAGTGCAGCCCCCATGCTGGAGCCATGCCACAAGCTGTGTGAGTCAATGGGCAAGCAAATATCCCAAGTCCCCAGCCACGAGAGGGAGCAAGCCAACAGGGGCTACAGGCATTCCTCACTGTATCATCCCCCTAAGACAGAGCTGCACCTTCAGGCAATGGACACCTTGCAGCAGAGCACTCCATGAATCAACAATGGCTTTTTTCTTTTCCTCAGTTTCACACAATTTAAAATGCATGTCTAATGCTCAAAAAGCTTAATCAACATTCTGAATGTAGTGCAGCATTCCTAAAAAGGCAAATTCCTTTTCTGGTGCTGATGTTCAAGACTGCACTGAACTCTGAAAGAGATGCTTAGAAGCCAGGTACTCACCCACATTGTAGAAGACTGAAAGGTTAACTGCTGATCTAAAATTATTCAACACCCTGTAAAGCAATTTAATCTGATCTGCACTAAATTTTAACATGTTAATGTGAGATTACATACCTATTCAAAAAGGTATAAAAATGATTCTGTATACTAACAAATGGATTAGAAAGGGATTAGAAAAGTCTGTTTAATATCTTTACTGACAACCTGGACAAAGGGATCAAATGCACTGTCAGTGAGTTTGCAGACAACAGCAAGTCCAGCGCGAGTGATCTGCTGGAGGGTAGGAAGGCTCTGCAGGGGGATCTGGACACGATGGAGTGATAAGTCAAGGCCAATTTTACGTGGTTCAACAAGGCCAAGTGCCAGGTCCTGCACCTGGTCACAACCACCCCAAGCAGTGCTCCAGCTACAGGCTGGCAGAAGAGTAAGTGGGAAGCTGCCCAGTGGAAAAGGACCTGGACATGCTGGTCAACAGCTGCTGAACATGACCCAGCAGTATACCCAGGTGGCAAAGGCCAGTGGCATCCTTGCTTCTATCAGAAATCGTGTGGCCAGCAGAACCATGAAGTGATTATCCCTCTGTACTCAGCACTAGTGAGGCCACATCTCAAGTCTTGTGTCCAGTTCTGGGCCCCTCACTACAAGAAAGTCACTGTGGTGCTGGAGCATGTCCAGAGAAGAGCAACAGAGCTGGTGAAGGGGCTGGAGCCTGAACTACCTGAAAGGAGGCTGTAAAGAGGTGGGACTTGTTCTCTTCTCCCAGGTAACAAGTGATAGGACAAGAGGAAATTACCTCAAGTTGCACCAGAGGAAGTTTAGATAGGATATCAGGAAAAATTTATTCACAGAAAGGGTTGTCAGGCATTAGAATAGGCTGCTTAGAGAAGCAGAGTCACCATCCCTGGAGGTTATTTAGAAGATGTGCAGATGTGGCACCTGGGGACACAGTTTAGCCGTGGACTTAGCAGGTCCTTGTAGGTCTTTTCCCACCAAAATGATTCTCTGATTCTACGGACTAATTAGAACTGCTTTTCTAAGAGGTTTAGGTTTCTGACTGACACTAAGGAACTTTAATAACCTTAAAATCTGAAAAACAGCCTAGCAAAGTGTGTGACAAAGGATGTGAAAAGTATCTTTAAGAGCTGCTTGTAAAACAGAGTGCTAGTTACTACATTAAGTGCACTTATTTACATACTTAAGAGACCTGTATAAACTAAAATGTAGTGGTCACAGAACAACAAAATAAAAACAAACAAACACAAAAAAAACCCTAAAATAAAATACTCTGCAGGTCATTTTTTGTTGCAGAAACTGACACAATACTTCAGTTCCAGAAATTTATGCTTTACAGCATTCTGGTACTAATCTTCTAGGTTTTTTAATAGTTCAGATTTACCTAACAACTCCCAGTGCAACTACAGGCATGGACTACTTTTCTTTACTGCTCTCTGTAGCTAAGTCTCTACTATCACTGTTGCTATATGCAAATACAGCCTTGAGTTTACCACGTTCATAAAGAGGTTTGCATCCACACTGCCTGCAGAGGCAGAATTCAAATGTATTTGATCCCCAAGTATGCACCTGTGTTCCTCTATCTGATGAGCCAGCTGGCTCACTGTAGGGTAGACTTAGAGTGAATCTAGGCAAAAACTGAGAATAATCAGCAAATTTGGGCTTGAGAACAAACTTCAGCTGAGATACAGCGATGAAACAAGCTTATACTACAAAAAACCCAAAAAACAAAAAAAATTCAACCCCCAACTTACACTACAGCAGAAAGAGACTAGAAGACAAGTTCTAATGAGAAATAAAAAGGCAATAAAGAACAAAATAAAGGGTGTAAAACAGGCTCAACATATGGAAGCCTGAAAGGAGATCAAAAGCTCCCTTCCAATCCCATGTTCTTGAGTTGCAATGTCCTTTGTCAGTGGAATCATGCTATAAAGTATCTTTATTAAACCAGTCAGGGGCTCAGTCTGAAAAATAGCAGGGTTTTTTTAAGCTATTCAAACCGCAAAGCTGATCCACAACTTCTTAGAAAATCAGAACTGACCCAAGTCTTCCTGTATCAGCAAAGAACCTAATCCTACATGCAAACACGTGAGAACCCTTTTGTTTCAAAGACGATAGCAAATATTTACACACTCTTCTTTAATCATTCCACTAGCTTCTGTGTGTACTCCTGAGAGTATCAGTTAGACTTCAAGAGAGGAAGATACTGTGGCCTGCAGCAAAACCATCTGATGGATTGTCTTTGCTCCACATCAGCACAGGCTGGCTGCCTTGTCATGTGAATTATACTGTGTTATACAGCCAAGGGGAGCAAACACACAACTTCACAGAACATACTGGTGTCCAAATATATTTTAACTATTTTTTTAGAAACTTCAGTGCTGCTGTGTTAATAACATTACTACAGAGGGGATGGGAGGTACTGTATAAGTTGAGGTACCATTTTATGGAAGTCTTGTATTTGCAAAGGCTTGTAACTGCCATGCTAACCATCTAGACTGGGAGTGGGGAAGGGGAGATGTCTCCTTCTCATGGGAGTTACTGCTTTTGTTATTTTTTAAGAAACCTTCAGCTAAAACAGTTTAACACCTTGACAAGAGCAAAAGCATAAAAATGTGCAGTTTTTCATAACGTAAAAAACTCTGGTAACCCCTTCTTTGAAAGGCAATAATGCCTGCAGCCTTTGGAAACTGAGATCATCTTGATAAGGAGACTAAGAAAGAAAGAGAAAAATCTGGGATGAATAAATTGAGTGATTAAGTGGGGAAAACAGGATTTGGGCAGGACTGAGCTGCTGGAAAGGGGAGGATACAAAAGATCAAGCCTGACTGGAAAATGATAAAAATGTAGTGGACATGACTGGCTTTAAAACTCTATGTTATTTATATAACCACATACAAAGCTGAGAGTTAATACTTTTCTATCCAAGCAAACTGAACTGAAATTCAAGTAAAACAATTCACTCCATTCCTGCTCATGGCAGGGGGTGTTGAAATTAGACAATCTTTAAAGTTTCTTCCAACCCAAGTCCTTCTCTGATGCTATTCTGACACCTCTGTTTTCAAAATACATTCATGAATATTTTTCAAACCCATAAACTAAAGGAATGGCTGCTAAGATAATGATTCTGCCTCACTTGTTTGAGATAAATCAACCTACACTAAGCAAAAAAGAAAGCAAGATACTGAATTGCTGCTCATTTAGTATCCACCATGAGTTCTATGAGCTAAATGGGGCATGAACCTGTCAGCAACAGGGGAGGAAGTATGACCACACAGTTAAGCAAAGTAGTTACAATAGGAAAGCCAAAAGGGAACAATTAATTCTGGCATTTCCCAAGTAGATTTTTGAGGGGATTGCTTTTTTAAAAGTAGTGCTTAATATAAATGCATGATCTCATTCATTATTAACTTTGCTTCTTTTGAATCAGTGTTCTGAATGACCAGTGAATTTTGAAAGGAAATATTTTACAACTCCAAAAAGGAAGAAGCAGTATTTTTTTTTGTTTTTTCAGCTATCCAGAAAAAAGAGCACCCTAATTTGTTGTTTACAAATTCACCTGCATGAAGGGTATTCTCTGAAGATCAGTTCTATAGCAAGAATTTCTTAAGCAGAGATGCAGCATTTTCCTTAAATAAGTGATTAATAAGATGTGAGGATGTAGGTGATGTGGCAGAAACCCTGCTACATCTTATGTTTTGCATGAACTGAAGGTTCTCATGATCACTGTTCTTTGTTTACGGCAGTACCAGGGCACCATATGGAATATTGTTTGGGACTCTTCCCCTTTTTCCATGTAGGGACCTTCAATATCAACATCACAAATATTTCAGTTTTAAGTAGACAATTAAATGGCAACAAACACAGCATAACACTTTCTGCAATGAAGCAAAAGAGCATTTCACAAAGATTACACCATTCCTTTCAATGCAGAGCACCTGGGTTGCAGCAGGAACAGAGATCTGATTGTTCTAATACAATACACTGCGCAATTATAAATAATACAAAAAATCATGCTTAAGTCACCGTGCTACAGCTCTGAGAAGTGAGACAGTGCGTAGTTTACCCTTCACCCCACATCAGAAGTCGCATTATTACCTTTTGTAAAACATCTAAAGCTGTAAGGACTGCTTCCTGTAAACTTGTCAAAACTGCTTCAGTGTAAGATGGAAGGATGAAGGGGGAAGCATCTGAACTGATTGGAACTGAAACAGCACCGTGCAAAATGACACCCAGCTTTTGGAGATCATCCATGCTGAAGCCAGTTTTAATGTGTTGGTAAAGAGCTGGGAATATCTGAATTAAAGCTGTAAGAAAAGGCTGGCTAGGAATGAAAGTCAATTTATCACAAGTAATTGGAGGCCGTGTACTTTCTGAACCAATCCTATACCAGCTGTTCCAGGCTGCCCACCAAAGATTCAAGTCTTCAATCTCATCTGTTATTACAGGCAGTTCAGATCCATTGTATCTTCCTATTCTTTCTCCTATGGAGTCAGTTCTCATGAATGACCTGCCAAGACTAGTGGCAGTTGTTGTCCCTACCACCAGAGGTACAGAAACATTGATGGCAGGTGGAGTCTCAGGCTTCTCAGAGTCTCGAACAGGAGAAACAATTTGCAAGATCTCCTGGAAGCTTTTCAGAGCAGCCAAGGAAACTTCATTATTTTTGCTGAGTGCTGCTGATTGGATGTGATCAAGAAGAACATCCCAGGCTTGGGAAAAGTCTCCTATTTAAAAGAGAGAGGCGGAAAAAAAATCAACTTGGAACTTACTTCCTAATCCCCCTCCCACCCATCCTGTCTCTCTAAAAGGCTGTTCATGTACTTGTTTACTCTAATAGACAGAAATTTCAAGAGATTAGGTGTCAACTTGAATGGCCTTTATAACATGTATCAGTTCAACCATAACCAGAAAAAATGAATGTGACAGAGAAACACACAAATATGAAGAATTATACAATACATCTATACTCATGTTAAATTTGCTAGCGAAAAATCACATACCACATCCCATACCACTAAAATACGTTTTCTTTATTCAGTATAGTGAAACAGATTTGTTCCTATACATACCAGATGCCTGTTGATTTCAAAAAGGGATTAAGGGTCAAATCTATAGTCATGCAATGCATTTATAAAGAACTGATTTTAAAATGCTCTGATAATTGCTCTGTGGAAAGATTTCATTTGGGGCCTTTGAGTTTTTCATTGAATTTAGCCTTAGCCTTCAGTTTTCTATGATACTGATTACAGGGTTTAAATATTTAAATAGTTTTAATTTTTTATTCAGTTTTAACTCAAGTTTAATATAGTTTAAAATCTACCACATTTCTGCAAATGACCAATACTCTTGATGCCTACTAATATGGTGACATCCATATTACATTAACCAAAATGAAATAAAACATAACTTACAACTAGTTTAACTGTATACTATAGGATGGTGAAGGTATATTACTGTAATGAGGAATTTGCTTTGCAAGCTATACATTCTCTACTTCTTTTTCATTTTCTCCATTACCAGGCTATTGTAAAATATTACTATATACAACTGAACAATGTAACTGTTCAATAGTCCACTGACTTTACATTCTAAGAGAACAGTTAAACCGGACACTCTGATGCCACACAAGAGTTCCAGGCAAGTGCTGCATAACCTTAGAAAGACAAAACGAAAAGTATATTCTGACAACCAAAAGAAGAAAAAAATTATTATTGTTATCAGGTCACTATAATTCAAAGCTATGCACCCAGAATTGTGATGACAGATTTATCTCAATTACTGTGATACAGATGAAATCTGTAGTTACAATTTTTTGCTCTAAGGAGCATGAATTAATAATTCCATAATTGTCTTAACATTTGAGGTAAAACACAAAATACACTTTTAAACTAAGATTAAGATTCTTGCCCAGTACTTTAACATAAAAATATACAAAAGCAGTAATTTATTACTGTATCTTTCAACAACTATAAATTTTACCTAAAGGCTGCAGCAAGTATCTCCTAGTGTTAAATATTCTTGCAACACCAGCAAGTGTTAATACCCATGTCTCAGCCCACTGTTTCTCAGCTGTATCCCTTGAATGATGGATGAGAATGTTGCCTCCTCCTGATTCAATCTTCTCTTTGTCAGCTGTGGTAGAAGATTCTCGAACTCTGTCCAACAGGTGAAATAACACCTGTGACAGTCAGAAAAAAGAGGAAAAATGCAACTTCTCAAATAACATAGTTGTATTCATATTAAACAAAAAAAAAAAAGTAATTTGTTCATTATCCTTTCTGTCACTGAAAATTCCCTCGAATAGTCTCCACAGCATCCAAGATCAAGAGTCAGTCAACTGATGGCCACTTGAGAAGAGTTAGAAACAGCACGATCAAACCCACTGAGAACAGTGTAAGCACTAACTCAAGTCTAAAACCAGTGGATGTAAGATTCTTCACAGGTACAACAGGCAGGCTCAAGCACAGCCTAATTTTTCTGTAAAGCACAACAAACATGACTGTGACTTAGAACATGACAAGTCCTCTCAAAAGAAGAGAGATAAAATAAAGCAAGACTCCATCTAATATCATGTCAGCCCAGTCACATGACTCTCAAACACCTCCATTTTCACACAAAGAAATAAGCCATTCATTCTTGTAGGAAGGAAACAGTCTTTTTATCCAACTCAAGAGTAAGAATAATCAAGATATGAAAATCACGTTTCAAAAGAGGCTCTAAAGGCCACAGAACAGAAAGTGTAAAAAATATTCGCAAACCCTGAGAAAATCAGATTTCTATCACTATATGTTATCTTTAACAAGTGTTAATAAATTACATAACTGATAATGGTTATTAAATTGCGAATGCTCAATTACTATTTAAACATGAATGCTGTTTACAAAACCTTCAGCGGACGCTCACACACCGTACCTTCCATATTACTGTGTGCCACGTTGAATGTTGCAATAACGTTCCATGAGCACCAATAGTAGAAAACAATGTCTGCCCGGCACTCTTCCTGACTGCAGGTCGGGGATCCACACACAGCTCTCCAAGTTTGGCATACAGGCATAACCAGAGACAGTCAAATGGTGATGCAGGATGAAAAGGTCTGTTCAGCATCACTCCCTTTTCTTCTGCCTGTTTCTGCAACACTGCTTCTTCTTTGTTTAGCTCTTTCTCAATTATTTCGCCTCTTTGGAAAAAATAATCTGAAATATTCCACTACAAAATAAATAATAAGACATATGGTGTTGTACAATAAAAATATTGTAGTGCTCTTAATGATCATAAAATAAATTGCTTCTCGTTTTCAGAAAGTACATCAAGATATTAATTTCCCTACACTGATGAAATAAGATCAACACATAAATACTGCAAGGTGCAAGAAGTATTTTTCTTATCCACAGCTTTTAGGCCCCAGTTATACATGAAGCACCAGAAAGGGGAAAATGCATTTGAAATAAGATACTGATGAACATGGTTACAACATTATTTCTTTTACCAAGCCTGGAATCATGCAGATTAAAGATAATTTGTGGTTATTCAATTGACATATGACTCCAAATGACAGCATTGTAAGAACTCCAAAAAATAGGTTGCAGCCTTCATTTGTATAACTGACTACAGATTAGTTTTCATTAAAAGAAGAAAAAAAATTAAAGCCAGAAGCAACATCACTGTAGGTTAATATAAAACTCACCAACAAACCAATTGAAGTTAAGCTAATATTTAGCTCTTGATTGTGGAGTCCAAAGCTTCCTGCAACTTCAACAACTATCTGCAGACAAGTACATGGCATTGTTGGAAGGAAGTCAGTCACAACCAACTGAAGACACTGGAATGCAGTCCGTATTAAGGACTCGCTTAAAAAAAACAAAACGAAAACAAAATATACACACACATATTTCAAATTTCTTCAAGAGCACTGAAATGTTTTGAATACAATACCTCAAGAGATAGCATTATCAAAAACAAAAAGAAAAAATCAATTTAATGTTTTTGAGATGAATTTGCAACATTTTAAATTTTTTTTTGAGATATAACATGAAGTTGAAGCTTGAAATTCTGACAAAGTATCTTGGCCCATGTTAGTAGCTATCTAGTGGAGCTGATGTTTAGACTTTCCAGTGGTCCTTAACTAACTTATATAGTAAAGTCCGCTCCTCTGTTAGAGTTCTAAGACTCGTTAGGTCAAATGTATTAGCTAAAACATTTTTAAAAAGCCTCAACAGATAATATAAAGCTTAGGTTTAAGCATGCTAATATTTCAAGGAGTAAGCTGTTCTGAAGGATTTCTTCTATCAGCAGTTACAAATTACTTCAAGTATTCCAACCAGGTGGGCAACATGTGTTTCTATTTATTAGGAAAGATACATGCCAACACAATGGTAGTCTTCCTTGCTTCAATACTACATTATATCAGACAAAAACTTCTCAAAATATCTACCATTAAACAGGTATTTAATAATTATTTTGTCTTCAGAATTAAATTCTGAATACAAACGAAAATGTGGTACAGAAAAGGTTTGTGAAAAGGATTTCTCAGAAGCAGCAAGGTCATCTACAACTAAAACCTTGCTTAGCGAGAGAAAAAAATGAAGGAATCAAAAGGACTAGTGAAGTATAGATACAAAATAGGGAAGCTTCATTTAAATTTCACTGTACAGGGGTTTTTTAATGCTTAATGTACAACGGGAAAAATTCCAAAGGTTCATAATATAGAAACTTAGTGTCCTTCAGGATATATATCCCAGGGAAAAAAATTCATACTATAGATATGTCAATTACTATTTCAGATTCATAAATGACGTATTTTTTCTGATTAATTAAAAAAAAAATCATAGGTGGGTTATTTCCACTGTATTGTAACAGTCAATATGATATGGAAACCAGAGGAAAGCAAAAGAAACTTTACATGGACCAAAATGGTATAACTAATAATTGTCTAATATGAAGCACACTGCACAGCAACATCCATCCTACTACATAAAGTCAAAGTACTTATCATTGTTATACCGATGGAGGAAATGCTCACAGCAATACTCTCCCTCATATTCAGAGTCTATGAAGTGAAACACATCCAAAACTGCCGCAGTTCCCCCTCCACTACAAAGTTACAGAGGTATGTCACCTTCCAGGACTCTAAATGAACAGGGAATGAGGCAGGAAACAGAACTACAGTTACACTACTCATTTTGAAGCACTGAGTAAACGGGAAAGTAACTTCTCTTTCTGAACTTCAAATGCAAGGCTACAAGAAGAAATCCAAAACAGTTCATTTCCCAAATAATGGTCCACACTATTATGCATTTGAAGAAAGGTTTCAAAGTCCTTCATGCAAGTGGCAACAGCAATACACCTCTTCAAATTGTAAAACTGTCCTTGATGTTACAGGTGACCACAAAAAAGGTAAATCTAAATGCAAGAAACTTAAGCTTAGTGAGAAATCTTAAGATTGTAGAGGGCTTTATCCATGCTTAAAACAAACAGGGGCATCCCACTGAAAAATTCTTCAGAGACAGACTTCCTTTTGTTTCGCAGACTAGTACTGTACAACCCAGAAGTGACTGGAGCACCAATGGCTCTAAAAACAGCATCTTCTGTATTTGTAACAGCTTAGAAAGAAGTTCTTCAGGGAAGTAAATGGATTTCTGTCCTGGAATCCAGGACATTCACTGAGCAGAGGGAAGATGCTTCTGAAGAAATTCTTGTGGTCAGTAAGTTTATATTTAAAGTACAATAATGGTATCTGCATCTCATGCTCACAGCTGTAACTTAGCTAAGAAATTCACTTGTTTCTCAAGGAAAAGGAGATTTGCTTAATTTTTTCTTACTGCAGTTAATATGATGTGGACAAACAGGGCTATGTAGTTGAAGAAAAGTGTATTATTTGATATGCTTTGTGGGAGGAGACTAAGATACAACCCAAGATGTTAGTAACATCTTGAGATATCTGCCAGTGAGGTATGGATTTGAGACATAACAACATCTGAAGACTCTTGAGAAGGAATCTGTGTTGGTTCTCATCCACCACCACCAACAGTGAAAATCAAAGCCACAAAGGAACACATTGTATCAAGTGTGGAAACAGCAAGTACCAAAGGAAGCATAGTTGCTAAGAAGAGGATACTCACAACTCAGAATGCCAAGATCCCTGGGGATATTGGTAAGCACTACTGCCAGAGCAAACAATACTGGAACAAGAGCAAAATCCTTCAAGCGTTTGAAGGCGCTTTAGGAGTCTTTTATATGGCCAGAAGATTGAAGCCAACGGGGGACAAAAGGAGAGATATGCCAAGGAGATTCTCCTGATACCAGAGTATGACCTATCCTGCTGCCAGTCTTGACTAGCCCCAAAGAATGAATAATATACTTTGAGTGTGTGGCTATTACTCCTGGTGCTTACAGTTCCAAAGTCAGATGTTCAACTCACTGCTCATTTAAAAAAAAATCCCTGCAACTTCATCTCTCACTTTCCCTTGTGGGCAGAAGACCAGTTCAGTAACATTCCACCTCTGGTGGTAACATCAACTCTGTTAGTGAGTCACGGGATTCATCCACAGCAAGTAAACAATTTCCATCCTTCTGCTACCAGCAACCATAAAGGGAGGAAGTCTTTGAGAAAAAGAGAGAGTGATCAGAAGACGACACACACCAGAGACTACTGGAAGACTTGAGAAATAGAAACAACAGATAAATTGTGAGCAAGAGCTGATTCATACACAATTATCTGCAAGCCCCAGAGATGAGTCCAGCAGATGCTTAAGATCAAATGAAATGGCACACTGAGTATACACTCCTCAGTGTATACTCAATGCTGACCACAGGAGACAGTAGGGTGGAATAATATTCTGGTTTTCTGAGAGATTAATTCAGTAAAATCAAAGCATGCTTCAGAAAAAATTAAAAACTCTATTTTTGTTGAATAAAATATTTCACAAGCTAAAAATTACAATGACACTATGGTTATTATTGAAGAGGCTATTAAAGTAAGAAAATAAAAGCAGAATTCATTCTATTGTTCTGATCTTACATGACTTTAAAATTTTATTTCCACCACTTACCCCTGATCACTTTGAATTGCCCCCATGACTCCAAGCACCAATGGCCAGCCAGGTCCTAAGCTGTCACCCTGACTCTGTAAAATCTGTAGCACACACTCCAACTGCTTGATCCTGATATCAGGATGACTAATGTTTGACAGCTCCTTTAGCGGATTCAGTAAAAGCAACTGCAGTCTCTAAAAGCAAACAATAAAGCACATTAAGGATGCTAACACTTAACTTATCTTTAATTATTTTTATGTATAGTTAGTGAAAACATAATGTACAAATTAAAGAGTCATTAAATTAGTTTAGTAGCTCAAATTCAGAGTCAGAAAGACCTTTCTAAAACACTGTTTATAAAGGATCTTAGCAGAAAATCTACTTCTCTGGCCTTTGTTCTCCAGGTTCCTCAGGAAGCAGCTACATCATGAAAAGCGTCATGCAACTTTATGCTCATCCAGCAGCACTACACTCAGCTTCCGACTCAAGAAACCTTGAAAAAAACTATCTACTGAACCTCAGTAAAAATATTAGAATGCTTTATTTATCATGGACTGAAAGCTGTGATTTAAAAGGTTAAGTAACATTTTTTTATGTGCCATGACATCACAAATATACTTCTAAACACTTTGGAATTGTTCTGCACTCATAAGGATGATCCATAATTTGTTCTAAAAAATGGACATAATATGCAAACATCAACACTCTTTGTTAGGTATTTGAAAAAAAAAAGGAGGATAGTTTATTAGAATGCATGAGGTGATTTTGAAGAGTTACATCTAAATGTTACAGTTATAGACTTAATAAACTCAGTAGTAAAGCTGCTTTACAAATGAAGGAGGAAAGCAGCTGCTCTTAAACTTATTGTACCTGGTTTTGAGATAATGGAGGATCATGTCTGAATGTCAACCCTGCTTTAATGAGAGATGTTAAAGCTTCTGCTCCCCATTCTCTCATTCTGGAGTTAGGATGCTGACAGACCTGAAAACACAGCAATATTTTCTTTAAAGTCACTTTTTTAAAATCAAGATTTCAATACATATATTTTAAAAATACATTTTAATTGTATTAAAATGTATATAAAACATTATAATAATTTTAAGCAAGAATAAAATAAATCTCTAGAATATAAAATTAGGTTTAATAGTATAAAAAAAATAAATTTATCTTTTGGACAGACATACCTTCTGAATAAGGAAGCAACAGGAAGCAGTGAGAGACACAGAAGGAAACATAATGAAAGTTACATACATAATTCAAGCAATAAATTTTCCAAAACGAATACACTAACTGCTAATTCAGATAATGATTGATTGAAAAGCACTAAACAACTCTTCAATGAATGCCTCAAACTCTCAGGTTTAACTAGGCCTTAAGCTACTATAAAATTAGAAGTTTCATGCACTGCTTAATTTAATCAAGTGAGGAACATGACAGCAGCGAAGAGAGAAAATGTCTTCTATACTCTCAAATAGAAAAAGTAACTACATATTGAAGGTAAAATAAACCTTACAGTCCATTATTTAAAAAATTTGACAAAATAATAGTGAACATTTTCAAACTTGACTTTCAAATGCATGTCTTCATTTTTCTTTGTCTCCTAATTATCTAAACCTAATTATTTTGCTAACTGCTTTTTTTAGAACAAAAAATTAAAAACGTTGTGCATATCCATTGCATAGATGGCTCATATGAACTGTACTCCCGTATCTAATATATTACACTTAATCAAGCATGGGAAGTCTACAGTTTCTTTGACCTCTGCATAATTATTCCCACCCACCCTTCCAGCCCTAGCTCAGAGGGTGTGAGAAACCAGAGTCAAAGCCCAAAGCAGGATCCTAAAGAAGGCTGATAGCTTTCACTGGTGGACCATTCTCTTATCAGCTAGTGGCCAAACTGAAAAAAGGACAGTGTAAAAGATCTAGCTGCATGTTAAAAAATGCAGACAAGAAATAGCTGCTCTCCTGATTTACTTACACTTTTGTAATCTCATATAATAAAAAATAAAAGACAGAATTTGAACTATTTCAGGATGCTCTGAATCTGTCCAGATAATCAGCTCAGGAGAGACGGAAAAAATTACTCCTTTATTGTACCTCAACAACTTAGGTTTAAAAGGAAATAAGGAAATACTCTGAAAGAAAATGAAAGACTATTTCCTACAAAAGAGTGGCAAATTACCCACAATACATGGGTAACAGACTGGAATAGACTCATTTCTAGATCAAAACACACTCTCAAGATGTGGATGGTGAAGCTTACTGTCTTGGAGGGGGAAAACAGACAAAAGGAGGAGATGCCTGTGCTTTACATCTTCAAACCCCTAAGCATCCAAATTTTTTCTCCTTCATCAAACATCATGTGGCTTCCACAAAAAGAGATGGCCAATCCTTAATATTATTTGAAACTATGCACCAGTGCTAAGGAAGTCTGATACATTTTGGAATATGAGGAAGAAAACCTTTCTCCTTTACCCACTCTAAATCAAACCTGTTCTTGTATTTTGCTCTTCTATGTATCTGTGTGGAGAACTGAAACTACAATTACATTCCACTACTTGTTTTAAGTTTCCAATTCAAAGCAGAAGACTTTCTTCTGGAAGATGGAACATATTTTTCATGTTGAAGTTAAAATACTTAAGAAATTTAAATAGGATTATGACAAATATTTTTATATTTGCATAGTATTCTTTTAAAGAAAGCAATTAAATGTTAGCTTAAATGTTAAAAAACCAACCCTTTGTTAGTAAATCTCATGCCTTAAATCTATCTCAAAACCTTCTTAGATATTTATACTGTGTGAAACAGTAAAACCTGTTTCTGTTACCTTAATTACAACACATATATGAAGTATAATAAACTGATCCCTTCAAACATTTCTGAGTCAATAACAGATAAAGATTGATAGCACCATAAAGATGAAGTTAGTAAGAGATATTACAATACAGGAATTTAAATATATAAATTCACTTTTAAAGTCAAATTGTGATGCATTCAAGTTGCAAAAACAGTGCCTAAGCCAAAACATGTAATTAAAATTTAGATTTTTTTAAAATAAAATTTAAAAATGGATTTTTACAAGATCTTCATTAATACAAACTAAATCCTAGTACAACTGTTAAAAGCCATTAGTTACCTCCAGAAGATGACCAGTCAGAGGTCTCCAAAGAATCTCAATTCTGTGCATGTTAACCAGTCCTGTTTCCAGTAATTTAGCAACAGCAAAAAGTGATGGTTCCTTAATAAAACAGAATTTGAACACATGACTTTGAGGTAATCAAGATAACGTCAGAGCCTTTTGCTACATGAGCACATGGATTAGGTGCAGCTCCTCTCCCAGCACAGCGCTTGGCAGGCCGTGAGCATTGGGAAGCGCTGCAGGAGCAGCCACAAGGGGACAGCAGCACACCCTGAAGAACGTCTGTGATTTTTCACATAGTTTTCTCAAGTTTGACAACAAGAGCACTGATATTCTTTTAAAAACTCTCGGGATTACAAAGTCCTCCCTCCAATCAGCTTTATAACATATTTTATTAGCAAAATAGCCTTTTTCCCCATTACAACTTTTAAAGTTAAAATTATACATAAATAAACAATCTAGACTATTTCATTTCATAATCCTCTAATTCTTTATCTTCCATCAGCTTCATAAAAGCCCTGCAGGAATATGATAATTTTCCCATTCATCAAATACATATTTTTAACAAGCATCTTTTTTTTTAAGTTAACATATAGTCAGAATTACTGTTGTGCTGGAATTACTGTCTAATTTTCAGGAGACTTTAAACAGAAACCTTGCTTATTTTAATTCATTCTCTGTTGCTGTCATTGCCAAATATTATAGCAGGTTTTCTGTCTTCATTATCTCCAGTGTAACAGATGTACAAAAAACTTTCAGAAACACTCCTCTGGGATTTGGTTATGACTAGGAGAATATATCTTATATATTAATATTCAGTCTTATTCAATCACAGAGTCTTTAACTTCTGGGCTAAAAGTTGTTTACTGAGGCTGACATGAATGCTATGGTTTTCCCAAGTAGGTAAAAATTATCAGAATGTTTTAATATCTAAATTGTCAGGCCTTCTCTGAAGTACATTGTAAGAGAAAAAGGAAATGAAAATGAACACCTCATAGAACATGCTGTGCTACTCAGAATCCCTAACCTCTGAAATTATAAGGGCTTTTAAAAGTTTTATCCACCCACTATCTCATTAGTGGAAACATAAAGCATTCCTTAGTTAACAAAAAGCACTGGAACGCAATGAGAATCTTCAGAGAATTTAGTAACCGTATGAAATATCACAAACAAGACATTCTCTGGTTCATAATTTATTTTTACTCTAGAGCATCAAAGGTATTACTGTTCTTAGTATTAGAAATAGTTAGCATAAAGAATAAATGTACAAGTCTGTTTCACAAAAACATCTAAAAAGAAAGTAAAGAGCTCTTTCTATACCTTATTGTTTCCATAGGCCATATCCATGGCTTCCAGAGACAATGAGCAAAGGGCATTTATTAAGTGATGTAAAGACACATCATCAAGGTACCTGAAAAATAACAGCTATCAAAACACTGTTTGATATACACACACGATTTTAATTATAAGATAAGGTTTCTTACTGTGAGTTTTCAAAAAGCTTTGAAATCATGCTGGATATAGATGGCAGATCAGTCATAACTGCTGTAGTCAGGACCTTGAAAAAGATACAGAAAATATGTCTTACAGATTGCAGTAGAAAATACTGTGCAATCATCAACTGAAAAATGAACAATTGTCCTTACGGTACTGGGCCCTTCCACAGCTCTTCCAGGTTTTAATGCACCTCCAACACTAGGCTTCAGTCCCAGAATCCACACAAGATGCTGAAATAGAAAAGGACCATCTTCAGCAGAAAAACCTCTTCGGGTAGAGAAAAAAATAACATTACTTGGGATAGCCAGGCACCTTCCAGCCAAACAGAATTCAACGGAAATGCAACAGTACTTATTCAAGGCGATTCAAAGAACACCATGAGAAGAATCAAAGCTTCTTCTATTGCTCACAGAGCAACTCAAAACCAAATAAGAACTTGCATAAAAGCAAGGCACAAATATTTCTTCCTATACCTGAAGAGTAGCCAGGACAAGTTGCCACGATGTACCAAGAACAGCTCCATGGAAGTGAGCTAAGTTGAGTAGTGTCCTCATACACTGGATATTTTTTGAAGTCAACTAGGAAAAAAAAAACAACCAATCAAACAACCACATGATTTTTATCATTCCACAATGACAGTGTGTCTAGCAACCTTCCAATTTTTACTAAGTAGCTCAAAGATTACATTTTGTTTGCACTGGAGCAATCCATCTTTTTTAGAGAAGTAGTTCAGTCTCTCTCCTCTTATCTTGGTGGGGTTGAATATGAGTATTTGAGTACTGCCTCAAGCTCTAGGGGCCCCAGCCCAGGAAGGACATGGATCTGTTGGAGTGAGCCAAGAGGGTGGCCACCAAGATAATTAGAGGGATGGAGAGCCTCTCCTATGAGGAAAGGCGTGGAGAATTGGGATTGTTCAGCATGAAAAAGACAAGGCTTCGGGGAGACGTAGTTGCAGCCTCCCAGTATCTGAAGGAACTTACAGGAGAGATGGGCCAAGACTATTTACAAGGGCATGTAGTGACAGGAAAAGGGGGAATGGGTTCAAATTGAGAGAGTAGGTTTAGATTACATATTAGGAAAAAATTCTTTACTATGGGGATGGTGAGACACTGGAAAGGCTTCCCAGGGAAGCCATGGATACTCCATCCCTGCAAGTATTCAAGGTCAGGTTGGATGGGGATGGGCCTCTGAGCAGCCTGGTCTACTGGAATTTGTCACTGCAGGGCAGGGGGGGGTGGAACAAGATGATCTTTAAGGTCCCTTCCAACCCAAACCATTCTCTGATTCTATGATCTGATCACTGCCCTCTCCTCCCAGTTTCACATTATTATCAAAGACACACGTTCAAGTGCTCCAACTTAACTGCATCTTCTCAAAAGATAAAATCAGTCTATCTTAAAAAAACCCTATGTAAGTGAACCTTCCCACAGAGGCATGTAGAAGAGCTGAGAACCAGGGTTTTCCAAACAGAGTGAATGGGAACTTCTGAGCTAAAAGCCAGAAAAAACAAGAGTAAGAGTTCTTTGCAGTTAAAGAACTTTGGTGTCCAGGGCTGTCCCAGATTAAAACCTTAGGCTAAATAGTTCAGATGGCCACTATTTGTAAGAATGCTGTTTATCTGTAGACTATTTTTTAGACACTCTGAGATGCAGAAAGACATAGTTAAGCAGGATATGATCACTTACAAGATGTACTTACCATTACTGTTCCCTGTGGCTGAAGAGCTAAGGGTTGCCCTACTGCTACAACTTGCTGATGAGACTCACTTGAGGGACTAATCATTTGAACATTCTGCCCCTGAATGGAATATGCTAGAGGAAAATTGAAAAGAAAAAAAATAAATTTAAATTAATAATCCAGTACTACTTGCAGTAACAACCATCTTCTGGCAAATACACTCCTGAGAAGTTTTTTCCCAGTATTAGCTTTAAGGTAGTTCACTTTGAGACCTTTAGCTATATTTAGATTATTATGTCATTGCCTTACAGAGTTAAAGAGCCAACAGTTACTCCCTGTCTCCAACCATTAGACATTGCTTGCAATACATTAACATATTTTATGTTGAGACTGAAATATTTATGCTTAAGATATGAGTATTAGACTCAACTCAGCTATTGGTAGTAACTGTGTGTAAGCGATATCACTGTGTGCTACCATTGTGCACTCAGGAAATGAGGGTGTCATAATTGCCATGTCATGATGTTTTTCCAATACAGGACTTCAGGACACCCATTTTGTAACTCACCTGTAAAAAGAAGGGCAACCTATATAAAATAATTTAACTTCTCTGCCTAGTTCCCAATAGATATTTGTGTAGTTAAGTCATGCATACCTCTTCAGAGGCTTACAATCTAATAATACACTTAGCTAGTGGATTGGACTAAAGTAAAGGTGCTGGTCCTTGCTCCCAGACTGAGGTATTTTTGTTCTGTATTAAGAGGTTTAATGTTAGATCCACTTGTATATTTTTCAGGTAGTTGCATTTCTCAGTAAATAGCAATTAATTTTCAAAATTAGAAACAGAGTACATCCTTAACTGCCATATCTCATGAGTTAGAACATTCTCTCAAGATGTGGGAAGAAACAATTAAACTTTTTGTAATCTGAATAGAGCTCAAACTTTGAACTTCCACTTATGCAGCAAGTACTAACATCACTAGACAATTGTAGAAACGACTGAAGTACACCATAAAGACAGGATGTTCTCACCAAAGCTTTAGCATCCAAGTTATCCAGAGACCTTTTAGATTTTGGATGCCTTAATTACATATCCTAGCAGATCTTTAGGATGATAGACAGATCCTTAGAATTCTGACATATGTTAAGCATTCAGGAAGTTTTAGGTTGACTAGAATGATAGCCAGCAGATTCTGCAAGACTAACCAGGTGATCTAGGTCCTGTCTAAGGATTCTAGTATACTTTAACATAGCCAAATACTGCAGTTGCCTATCTTTGGAATCACATCCTGAAAAATTTGGTTTTAGAGGGCAGTACATGGAAACACAATTAAAGAAAATTTATATATTTACATTTGCTGGACAGAGCTGCAGTTGTGCTATTTAGAACAGTAAGGGCATAGTGAGGAGGCAAGGATCCTTTGCAAATGGCAGTGATAAAGGCATCTCTTGATGTTACAAGACCCAGTCTTCCACAAAGTGCAGCCATGGTCAATTCTGCTTTTAGAATATTTTCAGTGGCAGCTTCATCAGTGCTGAAAGAGTACACATTGTTCAACAAGAATTAATCCACAGCACAGAAGCAGGCAGCTAACCAAAACTGAAAGCCATGAGAACATATACTTTAAACTTATCAAGACTATAAATACAGAACCAATCAACATAATTCTTCAGAACAATTTCCTATAAAATCGGACTTTAGTTCTCAGTGGCTTGGTAAAGGAGACTATGAGGAGGTATTTAAAACTAATTTCAGAAAAAGGTGTTTGATAACAAAAGGCTGTTCAAAGGAGACAATTAATTTACCATAGTTATTACCTAGTAAATAGCTTTTCCACTTTAAAGATTAGATATTACCAACAAGTAGCAAGACATCTCTTAATCTCTTATCTACAGTAATCAGGACATAGAATAGCTTCAAAGTGTTGAAACATTCAGTTAAAGTAAAAGGAAATATAGATAATTTAAATAGTTTTAACACAAGCCTTTGAAAATGTAATTAATTCTTCTACATTGGAATACATTATAGATCAATGCTAGACTTCTGGAGACTTCTGCATCATTTACTCACTCAGTTTAACCACAAACCGAACTGATCAGGTGCCATGAACAGCACTGACACTGACGACTGTCAACTTGACTGGTATCAAAAGTCAGTTCAAAATATGGCTTGGAATGTCATCTTAAAAAAATCAAGAGAAATGAAAGACCAGATACCTTGCATCAAGTAGGAGGGATAAAGCAGCAAGAAGACCACACCAACAAGCATTCACCATTTCTTCCCAGACAGCTCTGCTAACTTAAAAGACAGAAACTTTTTTATAGCAGAAACACAGTATTTCCCTTAATAACTTTCAATTATATCACAAACAAAATGTTTGCTTGCTACTGCATCTTTTAATGTGTGAGGTTTTTTATGTATGTTTACAGACACACATATGTGTATACAGAAACACAGACACACCAATATCATTTCAATGGTTGCATTTAAAATAACATTCCTAAAATAAAAAATGTCACCAAGGCACTGTTTATTCTAAACTGTGCCAAAAAAACCCCACCAAAACCCAAACAATATATGACCTTTTTTAATCTTTGTCTATAAAAATAAACTTTCAGAAGTGCAAATTGTAGGAGAAGAAACTCACTGAAATTTTTCAGTGAAGGAAAATACTTTCCCCTGGTACTTACATTTTCCCATAATTTTTTATTTAATTTAACAGGCAAAAAATATTGGTCCAGCAGGCCTGTAGTAGCCCCATATCATTTCCACACCTCTCTCCCCACCCGGCCATGACAGGTCCTGGGCTGAGCCGGCGCTGCTGCAGCAGCACCTTGGAGAGCTCCCTACGCCCGAGGCAGAGGGATAAGCCCTTCTCCTTCCCCCTCCTCTGCCTTCAGCAGCCCAAGTGCCTTGGCACAAACTTCGGCCCTACAGTTCTGAGGCACAAGCCAAACTCTGTCTTTAAATACAAATCTTTCTGTACATACAGACCCCTACACAGACTCCTACCATGCTGCACAAATACAATCCTCAGTTCATATCAGTTCTGCTTTTAAAGAAGTTCTCCCATAAATACTTTAATCTTGCTTATAATCTCTCCATTAAAATATTCATTCTTCTTTTTATCTTGTTACTGGAAAAACATTTTTATTTCAATGTGGACACAACTGTCCCATTTCTGCCAGTCAGGTTGCCTCCTGTGACCTTGGATCTCAGTGCCAAGGAGAAATTAAGGGCACAGGAAGGCACAACAGTAGTTCTGCAAACAGAATGCCTGTTATCTCCCTCTCACATCCCACCTCCACCTACCCATAAAACAGTATTAATAGACCATAAAGAATCTATGGCTAAGGTGTTATAGGTGAGAAGCAGAACATAAAAGTAATTTTTTTTAATAGGCTACTGCTGTTCCATTACAAAAAAAACCAAACCCAAAACTACTTTGTAAAGATTTTATATATAAATAAGAAACGATAAATTTAAGCAACAAAGCATGAACTTATAAAAATCCTGTTTTCTGTAAAAATGTTGTATTTTATATAGTGTTTGCATTTTCAAATACCTAGTTCTTTCTCTGATTGGTCAGAAACAGATTGCAAATCTTGCTGCTCTGAAGACTGTGCTGGTAACGAAGTTGTCTCTGTTGTGGTTTGGGTGACTGTTTCTGCCTGTCCCAGCTCTCCTTCAATCATGGTAGTGATACCACGGACAAGATCCAGTAAACAGTGAAATGCCACCGACATGGCATAGCCTTCAGGGATTGTAGGTGGCTCCACTTTGTCCAGCATTTCCAAACTAAAAAATTGAAGACATGACAAGTAAGTGTATAGCAATACCATTGTCTTTAAAAAAAAGAAATTAAAAATAAGATTCCAAATGAATGTTAAGTACAAACATGCCCCAAATACCATCCTACAAGATTTATAGTAACTGAAGTAAAAAAATCCTTCAGGTTAAGTCATTTAATAAAAGAGCAAATGAGTCACGAAATAAAACAGAAACTGAAAGGGTACAAAGCCTAGCAGAGACCTGCAAATAAGTATTTTTAAAAATTAACACATATAAGCAAACACCACTGAATTAATAATTCTGCCTTTTATTTTACTTAAAGGCACTGCAACAGAACCTATTCAGAAGAATGTAAGTACATAGAAACAACAGAGGAAATACATCAGAAAGTCCTGACAGTGTGAACATAGTTATAACAAATTGAGAACAAGTCAGATGTTCCATTATCATTATCTTTGAATTGGTATGACAGGAAGAGCCTGTAATAGGTATTATAAGGCCAAATATTTATCCCCTATATGGAGAGGTAAAGAATGGAACTTATTTGTACAAAGAGGAAATGTCTACATGATTCACTGCTGAAAAGCATGCAATTAAACCATCACTATGCTGGAACTGCAGCCTCACTGCCACTTTTCTTCATCTTTTACCTGAAAAGCACATAAACAACTGCTGAATTACAAATCCAACAGGAAGACATTGTAGCTGACACAGCAGCAGCATCTATACAAGTAGAGACAGTCCATTACACAAACTACCTGCTATCCCAACAACCACTATTTCATTATTTACTCTACAAACTACTCTTAGAAAAGCCAGATATTCTACCTCAAATATACTGAAGACACTTTTATACTGTAGTGCCACCACTCTTGTCTGCATAAAGGATTTTTCCTTCCTCAAACATGCAACAGTTCAGTTATTACCTCTAATTTCCTGCAGATAGCTGCCTCAGATATCTGGGTGCACAGGCACTAAAGGTGAACCAAAGGGTCAGCATTTCACTCTTTACATAAAAGTGTGAATATATATACAGGTCTAACTAAAATTATTAATGGGTTTTACAGTTTTAAGTATTTACTTCCAGAGACAGGAAATGCTAACAAATTACGAGTTGTTACAGTTACATGGCAATAGCCACAAAAAATCATAAATAGTCTGGCTAGTTCTCCTAAAAAGAGATACTTCCTCATGTAAAGAGCAAGACAGGACATAGGGGTTTGGGAAGAGACACTGTGTAAAAGTGTAAGATGTGGCCATTGTATGAAATTCTAATGGTAGCAGAAGAGAATCAGTGCTAGGATGTGACCCAACCTACAGTTACAGCAAGTCATCTCCTTAAAAGTACAAGATATGGGAAAAAGCTGCAGACCAGACATGCTTGTGCCAATTCCATAATCTTATACAGAATTTAAAAATGCAAAAATTAAGCAGAGGAAACCATGGAGCCACTTGAGGTATCCAAAGGTAAAGCATAAACAAGCTGAGAGCAGGATAGGAGATTATGATGGTGGCTGCAAAGTTCTTGAGACAATTAAGAACAGAAAGTAAGAGAAAAATCAAGGAAGAAAAGCAGGAGGTTGTAGTAGCTGACCAAATAAAAAATTGGTGTTTCCTGAGAACAGACAGGTAACCTAAAACAACATTCTAACATTCATGGCCACTGCTGGAACAAAAAGTCAAGTCACCACATACATGTTAACTGTTGAAATCTGAGGATGAATTTTTCCTTCTGCATCTCTAAGGCAGATAAAGAAGTTTCTACCATAAGAAACCCTGAGATTCAGGCTGCTTGCAGATTTCACAGAATTTTAGCATGTAAAAATTTCATGATAAAATTTCAAATAAGTTCTAGTTGGGAAGAAATTCACCCCCAGTGGTCACAACTAACGTGAAAAACTTGCACTATTTCAAAAGTAAAACAGTATTCACAGTTTTAAACTGAGAATGCCATCTCCATTGTACAAAGTCATGGCAAAATAATTGGTCGTTCTAAGAATCATTCAGAGTCTAACCTTGGTATATGGGTCAATATATTGTTTGAAATGACAACCTGGCCAATAGCTACCAAAATATCCCATAAAACAGGATTAATAAAAACTTTAAATAACAGTAAAGCTCATGTAAGAAAGCTACTATGCAGCAACAGATATTCTAAAATTGTTACAAACTACAGTGAGGCCTAAAAGTGAAAAGTTAATACAGAAACAATACAGCAGGAAAAAAATTTCAACAGATGCTAAAACCATAGGGGACGTTTGAATTGGAATCCAGGGCATTCAGTCAAAACAGCACAAAATTAGAACACCTCATGGCACCAACAAAAAGAAAATTATTAATGTATCTCAATACCAGAGAAATGAAAACCTTAATACTCGCTAGTAAAAAAGTCCTTACATCATGAAGTTCAAAATCAAAATATTTGTTATATACATTTTCAAAAAGACACAGGTACTTACTATGTAGCTTTAGCACTGCCTTGCACTGTTACATTCAGGATGGGTATCCAAGTGCCCCTGTACTCAAAGGCAGGTAATACAGTAGCACCTCCTCCCATTCCTAGTGCTCCAGGGTTAGTTTGTGCTGAGCCAGCACTCCCTGATGCATTGCTTCCTGTTCAGAAAAACAAAGTGATAAAACGAACCAATCTCATTTTAGTGATCAGCAAACATCCTTTTTCTGCATTTAAATTTTGAGACACCAGATTAATCTGAAGACACTCTATTCAATAATGAAAACCACCATCAACACAAAAAACTATATCTGAGCTCCCTCTGCTGTCTCAAACACGATCATCTGTGCAGCTTACTGATGCCAACTGCCTAACTTTCAGTTGGAATAAAATGTTTCTGTGAAAGGTACAGCAACATTCACAGCTTTCTGTGAATGAATCAAACTTACACAGCCTTGATAAAACAATATAAATTTTAGTGAAATGTCAGATAGCTATTTCAAGATTAAAGATTAGGTGCAACCGTTCAAAGAGAATTCTATACTCAGAAAAGATGTTAATAACTCCAAGAACAAACTTTCAAGACTTTAGAAATGGAAAAGCAACAGGAAGAGAGTCAATCAGAATGGCAACATTTGCATCTGTTCCATGCCAGTGTAGAACAAAACAAAACAAAACACATCAGGGAAGAGCCGACAATGTGCCAACCAACAGACAGGAAGGAACCCATTTTGGTTCCAACTGAAGAAGCCAAAGAAAAAAAATATCAGATAAAAGGAGAAGAAATTCTGTATGTATACAATTTCAGGACACTTATACTCACGAGGAGCAGGTCCCACAAGTTCAGATTCTCTCTGGAAATACAATACAGAGAAAGGGCAAAGGTCTCAAGAAGGCAACTCACAGTGCCTCCCTCTCTCCACTACTGTTGTTTTGAAAGCCTTTTGCAGGATTAGGCATCATTGCAAAACTGAGGCTCAAAAGCCAGGTATGTAAGGTGTGTAAGTGTCCAAGGCCTGGGTGGATGGGGTTTTGAGCAGCCTGGCCTAGTGGAAGGTGTCCCTGCCCATGGCAGAGTGTTTCAAACTGTATCATCTTAAAAATCTCTTCCAAACTAAGCCATTCTTTGACTCTGTAAGACAGCCTACTATGACAGGATTGTTATTATAATCAGCAGACTCAGTTCAAAAATTACGTTGCATTGATCTGTTCTTTGCATATCTGACCACAGGAGGAAAGAAGGTAGAAAAGACAAATGCATGAGAAAGTGACATGAGAAACACTCAGGCAGAAAAAAGAAGTGAAAAGGTAAAGGAGAAAAACTGAAACAATAACCCAGAGAAACAGCAATAGCACTAAGGGTATGACCCTACTGCAGTGCTGTTTCCCATGTGGCAAAATTCAGGTTTCCAGGAGGAGTATTTTTGAATGGCTTCTCATATGTGAGTGCTACATGATGAAAAGTGCTTTTCTAATTTACCTTCAGTGAATTAAACTAGCCTGGAAATAATACCAATGGAAGTCTTCTATCACTTGCTGTACAGACAGGTATCAAACAACAGATACTGACATGAATTTCCTCATGTTATCAATGCTAACTCCAACATGGAATTCCAGCTTCATGAATTAACCCTGAAAGGTGTGAGTTTAAAACCAGGCTTTTTAATGTTTCCTAATTTAATAGTAGATAGGATAGATAATAATTACACTTTGGTTATCTGGTTTTTTTATAGCAAGAGCTTATTTTTATGTTCTTTATTGCTGAGGACTCTGCTTCCAGAACCACAGGAGAAGCAGAGAGCCCTAACTTGGACATAAACCAGCTGCAAACATATTAACAACAGCATCATTTCTTCTTATTAAAATAAAAATATACGTAGTGAAATGCCAAAACCCTGGCTGCAAGAAAAGACAATCAAGTTTAGTTTCAGTAAGTGTCTGCTTTCAGCTTACAAAAAAAGCAAAGATCATCTGCGAAATACACATCTTTCATTCTCGCTCTTGGCTTTCTCAGTCCAGTTTTGACTCCGAACATCCAGAAGAACCAGTGATTGCCTCTCAGAAACACACATTGTCTTACTACTTAAATTGCAGTCATAAATGATATTCTTATAGGAGATAGAAATCAGATTTTTTTTTTGTAGTCAGAAACTAGAAACAACTCCATCAGAATTGCCCTCAGAAAAGTTGTAAAAGAAGGCGCTTGGTTGCCACAGAAACAGGAACTAATGCAGGAGCTCTGCTCTGCCAGTTAGGGGACAAGTTTTCCCCACAATACAGGCCTGAAAACAGTTTGTTCCACCTCAAAGAACACACAAGCACAGAGCTGTACAAGGGCACATGTATATACTGAATCAAATCAGAATTTATTATTATATGAAAATGATGAAAAAATAAACTGATATTAAGAACAAGGCTTTACCAGTTTGATTTGGTGTTGTTGATGTGTTTCCGGGGCTTGGTACAAGAAAGAGTGACTGGATAAAGGATCCCAATGCATTCACAATATCACGGAAAACTTTAGTGGAATGTTGCTTCATGTCATATGATTGACAAAAGGACCTGGAAAGAATTTTATGAAACAGAAAGTATTTGACAAACTGGGGACTAAAAGCGTATTTTTAACAGAAACGTCAACCCACAAATACACTCCATACTGTAGACTAAACACACATTTTAAAGGTAAATATTTAAAGTAAGCAAGCACTTAATATTTAATTTTAGGTAAGAGGTCCTTTGATCCTGGTAAGACAGAGAGAGTTTAGAATACTCAAGTAACTATAATGCAGTCCTTCCCAGATAATAAGCACTGCATAATGAATTATAAAAAATTATCATGAAGAGCATAATACATTTAAATTTCCACAATTTTTACAATATTTACAATGTTTTAGGAAGTATTCTCCGTTAGATAAAAATAAAAATATTTCTTACATTTATGTAAAAGTGAAACTCAATATATTTAATACCTTAATAGTTGAGGCTGCACACAAAGCCTGTGAATAGATTCTACTGCAACAGCTCTTAGCCACTGTGGTTTGTCTGCATCCAGAAACTTAACCAGCAATGACAGAAAGATTTCACATTCTGTTACCTAAAGGATATAGTTTACAGTAATTAAATTAAAAGTCTCCAACAAAATATTTTCTAAAAACCCCTTCTCTTTCATCCTAGGAGTTGCATACCCAGCTAGTTGTGTACAGGATCTAAAAAATCCCTTGAACCAGCATTTACTCAACACTACATAAAAAACCATGCTTAATAATACTTTTGACAAGATAAAATCACATAAGCAATTGTACTGAAGGAGTTAAATTCCTCATAGACATTACAATAAGGTCATACATCTGCTACAGTAAACAAATGAAACAGACAAGTATCTTTTTAAACAAATATCTAAAATCTGGGAGGTAAGAACAGCCGAGCATGTGTTTTTTACACACATTCTGTCAACAGCTTTAGCAACTTAGTCAAAATCCTCTTAGAAAGTATTAACAAGGCAGAGTAATCATTATTATCTAAAGCCAGGCAAACAACAGAAGATCAAAAGGTTCACAAAACCTAAAAGGCAGTTAAGTACTGAAAAGACAACAGCTAATCAACTATGAAATTCATACAAGTCCATGTTTAACAAAATCATACATTTAGAATATATGTAACCACAAATATACATAAGAGGAAAAGAATATTTAGACTTTTCCTCCCTCAGTATATGTCAACAGTTCCCAAGAACTAATCAATACTATTACTGATCACTGTATTGTCAAACACATAGAAAAACAGAATTGCATAAGAAAATTAGCATATTCTTACCAGCAAACTGTAAAACTGTTTAATCAAAACAGAAACTACTCTCAGCAAACGCATACAGATGGGGAAGTATGGTTTTTCCACTGGTGCTGGGGAAGATGATGTGCTGGAACCTTGCCTGAATTTGATATTTGGGGAGAAGAGCTTTATAACAAGAGGGCATACCCTTTCTTTAAGAAGAAAACTGAATTCCTGATGCTGAAAAAGGAAACAGAACAAGTTATAAGTAGATATTCTTTAATTGCTACCAAATGATAGGTAATTAGTAGCTGTGATTATGTATCCTATTTACATTTTGTAAATAAGACCAAGCACTCTGAAGTCACATAAATCTTGGTATAAATTACATACTCAGGAAATGAAAAGGAAGAACTGTAAACATGATTATAAAACTACCAAAATGCATGATGAAATGACAGTGGTCAGGTTCATACTATGCACCCCTCCTCTTCTATTTTGCAAGTTGAAATAGGCTGTTAATACACCATTTATTATATATTTCTTTTTTTAACTTAGCTACTGTCTGCTAAAACATGTTACTGTAGAATCATGTTGCATTTATATGCAGTAGATACATGCAATTCACAGTCATGATTCTTACTTTAAAAGGGGGGTGAGGTTAATGTTTTTGTAGAAACAACAATGCCCCAAAGTTACAGAGTCGCCAAGTCAGGCAAGATAAGAAACTGCATCTTTGGAGCAGATGTAAATGCAAAACAGAAAGTGACACAGAATAAAACATGCTCTACAAAATGCACAAACACAAAAAAGGTCTTTGGAAATACAAAAACATGGTCAAAAATCACAGAGAACTTTTCTATTACAAAACAAACCCAAATGTAAAAGCTACGAGTCCTTCTGAAAAATAGTATTCATGCTAAATTAGAGTTAATGAAGTGTAAATTTTACTACTTATGTGAACAAAAGTCTTTCTATTTTCCCTCCAAGAACTACTCACTTGTAAAAACACTTGTGGAAAGTCATTGAGGACCGACTCAAGAAGTTCAAGGCCAAATGTCCGGGTCATTTCTGTCATACCCACAAGCCAGTAGGGAGCATCAGCATTAACTAACTGACACAGATCCTTAGAAAGAGACACAGTAACATTTACGTTCTCTGTACAATTCAAGTTTCCTGAGTTTATAACAAAATCTACACACTCTCTCTTTTGTAATGAGTAGCTAATCCAATTTCAAAATAATTTTTCATCAAATACTTCTTTTACATAAATTGTAAAGCAAAGAAAACTTTTGAAAGAAATTTTAAACTTTGCTGTTATCCTTGTAGCAATTGTGTTCACTCCTGCCCTCAAAAATATCTCTCAACCACTGAATTTGCTAACTTAAAGAGATTTTTGTTGGTGTAATGAATACAACTACTACTTTTCATTATGTACTTGCCTTTAATGGACAAAACTAAGCACAAGAAACAGGACTGAACTATAAGTAGCAGTGTGTTTGGCTCACAGAAACAAGAATCTTGAATTTAATGCCGACATGTATGCCCAGCTATTAAAGATTTACAGTAAAATGTAACTTCATCTTCATTTTCCAATCACCTCCCTGTGACACAGCATATTAGCACCAATTACAGTAAAGATGCATAAGAAAGTCCAAGGCTCTGGATAAGGACCTTGTCGATATGCCAACAGCAAATTCTGGAAATTTCTTAAAGAGATATAAAAGCACCCAATCTTAACTGCAAACATACAAACATATGCTCCCCAAGTACCTGAAAAAGCATATATGCATCCTTGGCACATGGCTTCAGTGTACTGACAGATCTTCTGTTACTATTTCCTTGAACTACAACTGGCTGGTCAATAGTATCTGTGCAAAAAACAAAACAAAGTTTTGTGAACAAAGGAACTGTTGAAAATCAAGTATGCAATCACCGTGTTCTTACAAAAAGATTCCAACTGAATGGCCAGGTAATTCTTCTGCAACTTATGTCTACAGGAACAAACATTTGCTTGGCTACCAAAGATCAATAACAAGTACTTCTTTCTAAGAATTGTTCTCTTTAAAACTATCATGCCATGTATTTCACACTCAGCGATCTAAGGTACCTTCACCTCAAATAACACTCTCACCTCAAATCCCTTCACAGAACTAACCTGGAGATCAGTTCTCACAGCTTGGAAAAAAAAAAAAATCTAGATTTTATATACTGCTGTACTGACTTGGACTGACAATGTCTGATGACTTCATCTCCTTTAAAAATAAGTAAATGACAGTTAAAATTAAAAACGTCTGTGAATTTTTTGATAACATTTATAGACATTTTACTGCTTTTTCTTCTGCAAGAGAAACATCTGATATGCGTCAAAAAAACAG
This sequence comes from Poliocrania exsul, assembly GCA_035041345.1. Lineage (NCBI taxonomy): Eukaryota > Metazoa > Chordata > Aves > Passeriformes > Thamnophilidae > Poliocrania > Poliocrania exsul. The sequence goes on along the minus strand of JAWWLZ010000042.1, from coordinate 31,866,191 downwards.
GACAATAAAAGCAAGTTGAGTAAGCAGTGTGCCCACCTCTGCATCGTTCATCTTCGGCAACGACTCTCTCAAATACAACAGTGACTACCTGCCGCACTGTAGCTGCTGCAGTGTTATTGGTGATATTATCTTTTGTGAAGTGCAATCGAAAACAAAGTACAATTGCCTGAAAGAAAAAATAATAGGGAAAAAGTATAACCTTACAACAATATATTGCATCTTTTAGCTGAGTCAAGAATGTTGATTCATTTCTGCTTTCTGCTACAGTTTGTCAAAAGGTTGCCTGAAAAAAGATCATTTTAATAATTTTAATTTCAAGAACCAAATTTAGTTTTACAGATTATCCCAGCCAAAAAACTCTTTAGTGATCCTCCCCAAAGATAATCTAAAAGTAGTATTAACTGAAGACATTACCATGTGCCAATAAAAGTAGAGTCATCCCATGGAGAATCATCACATAGAACAATTTGTATGAATATTAATGTAAAAAGTACATTAGAATTATAAAGTTAATCTCGAAAGGTCAGTCAACTCCAAACTAAAACGCCATTGCTCTCCTACATGAAATCACAATATTTTCACAATCATGTTTTCTCTATTATTCCTCTCTAAGTCACACATTTTAACATGTCATTGTGCTGGCAGCCACTGTTCCCATTGGATTTCATTATTACCTCTAACTCATAGCTTAATACTTACATATTTTATAATGAATTTTGAAAATTAACATCTGTATGTGTAGTGAAACCTGTATTTCTTGTTCTGCTCTCCTTATTCTGTGTCCATACACTTTTGCAAGAACCTCTACCACACCCAGCCACAGCACTACATGCTCTAAGCCATATAAGATTCAGAATTTTCTTTTGCTTCTTTTCCATGTATGTAATTTGTGGACTCTGCTCAGATGACTCCCACGTGAGTTTGAAACGTTACAACACAATTGTACAACTCGACTTCCAGAAGATACTGCATGATTCTCTAGGTTAATCTAACAGCAACAGCAATGTCTGTATTCGTGGGCTATTCAAGATGGTTTATCAATATTTTCTTAATTTAAATCAGTCGATCTGAAATACAAATATGTGATGTAAATCTGGCTCAAACCACTTTTCCAGAATATAATCTCGAAGAGCAACTTTCTTTAAGCAGAGCTTCACAATTCACATATGGATAAACAATGTTGCTTCTTCAAAGAGAATTAGCTTACAATTTAAATCAAAATGGACTGGAATCCTTATTTTTTGTTCTAGTTGACACTTAATATCCAAAATGGTTCATGTTTAAAATTATTTTTCAGTTATGACTGAAAGAGCTTTCAAAAGAGAGTTAAGCCAGTGTGAAAAGCAGCTTCTCTTAATATTTACTCTATTAGTGAGATCTTACACTGTGCTGTGTGCTCTGATTTCAGTTTGAAAACATGACAAATTTAGTAGATGAGAACGGCTGGCGGTAGCCCAGTGTTTTTATTTCAAGTTGCTATTAAGTCAGAAATGTGTTATTATGGAGGAATTACAAAACAGCTTGAAAAGGAAGCTAAAAGAAATCCTGTTTTCAGAGTCTGGTCATAAAGACAACAGACACACAACAGAATCGAGAAAGCCCATTCTCTTTCATTATTTTCATATGTACAATGTCCCCGTTTTTCCTCTCGGGTATTTTAAGGACTGTGGTTGCCACTAACAAATTCTTACCTTGGACAGTGCTTCATCATGCACCACTGTATTGGTTGTTAAAAGTACAAGAACTGTCTGAAGCAATTTAAGTTCCTCAAGACTGTTCTCCATCAATTGCCAAAGCATGTTAATAATGTTTCCTGCTGCAGCCTACAAAGAAATAATTTTTTGCCAACAATTATCATGTGTACATATGTAAGAATATCACTGTCATAATGACATATCATAACTGAATATTCCTGATTGTCTAAACCATAACATTTTATTGAGAATATATAGCCAATTTGTCACAAGCTTCCCCAAGTATTTTTAAAGAATTGACAGTAGAAATCTTTTAATGTGTAGTCCAAATTAAAGTATTTCATTTTCTACTTCGAAATGCAGAAGACTCAGTAAAAAGATATTTCATCTTCAGAATTCATTCATATCAGAGAAAAAACAGTGTCATTTTACATTATGCAAGCACAAATGAAGGTATATTTTAACAGCATTATTTTCACCAGCTTCTTAACACACTATATATGCAGTACCATAACATATCACAATATTTACAGCTGCAGAAAATGTGCATCCATTTTACCTTATTTTTAAAAGTAAAATGTAACAAAAACACAATGCTATTTCACAGAGTGTATTTTATACATGCACGAGGTCCATTCAATGGTCGGTTCTCGAAGAGTAAGAATGTAAACTAAATTAGATGTATTCTATGTTCATTAATTTCTTTCTAGAAGTCACTGTTTCCTCATTTTTTATTTTCTAAAAGGGTTTTTTTAAATTACTGAAAAACAGAGAGTAGTAAAATATCTTGCAGATTATGTACAGCCTCCTAAAACAACTTATTCACCTTGAATCTGAGACCTATATTTCTCATCATGAAATATTTATGTTTTTATATAAAGAATGATCTTACCTCTGAAACAACTTCATGGGACATGAGCCTCTGTATGGCTGCTAGACACAACTGAGTGATCTTTGGTTCCTTTGTTCCACAACCCATCAGAAAAGGCTGAACTACTTCTGAGCTGTTCTCTTTCAATGCTTTCAAAAAGAGATTTGGAAGCAGTCAATGTGTAATACTACGAAGAATACAACGCAAATTCTGTTAATCACACCTATTAACAAAAAAACAATCTCCAGTCTTGGAAATTTGGGATTTGCACTTGCACCACATGGAAAAGCCAAGTGAACACAGAACCTGGGCTGACACAGCTCACTTCCACCACCACCCTGGATGAGGTTCAAATCCCAAGCACCTTCTCTCTTACAGACTCAAAAGACTTCCTCTTTCCAAATTCACAACTTCCATTTCAGAGTCCCTTTGGGTAGCAAGAAAGCACAAGGTTCTGCCAACCCCAGAGCTTTCCCTGGTCTTACAGCATTCTCCTCTTGCCATGCTTCACCTCAGCACCTAACACAAAAGCAAGAGTGCGGACAAAGCGCCTTACGGAAGCACGTGGCACAAAGGGGAAGAGCAAACTGCCATGACAAAACAGGAGGAGAAAGAGACTGGGCTGTTTGTATCCTGTGTACGTTCCCCTGGTTGTGAATTTGTCAAATAGTGTTCTAGTGACAAAGGGTACCTTCTAAAAATGAAGTTTTGCCAGGAGAAAACAGCAGTTTTGTGAACTTCTCTCTCCCCATAATTTTTTTGTTAAGGACAAAACGCTTCATAATGAATATAACATTCCATACTGACATTTTGAAAAGTTTTTCCCCATAAAGTAATTCAAGAAATCTGACAATCTCCAAAAAATTAAAAGGTATGAAAATATGAAAAATACTAAAAATATGAAAGGAAAGCATGACCCTGACTGATGAGTAGTTTTCCATTTGCAGGCGTGGTTGTTGGTTTGTGAAAACCAACTTTTTAGCTGTTCTTCACCATTTCAGGCACTAAAAATTTCTTTGTAGTTGAAAGTTCAATGTGTGTTCTTACACTGAATGTCATACACTCTGTTTTAGTCCACATGTAACAGAAGAAAAGTTTGACACACTTTTCAGAACACAGAACTTACCACAAAACCCCCCAAAATACATTCTCACATAAAAATGTGAACACGATTTATACTATCAAGTATGATATTAAGTATCACTGCAACTAATTAGGAAAAAACCCCTGAAACATCAAGGTAAAAGCTCCAAAAATATACTTCAGTGATATTTTCCAACTGAAACACTAACTGACAACTTTCTGTATGATAACAATTCTTACAGGGTGATATCAACACATATACACTCCAGTTTCATCAGTCTCTTCAGAGCCCGTACAGGCTCTATGACCAGCTGACAGAGCCTGACCTTGCACCAAATGCCTAATCAAGAACAATGAAAATGCAAGTGTAAACACACAGGTGTGAATGAACACACAGGTTCACTGTCTGTCTAACAATCTGCTTTGATTTCAAAAGGTTTTTTAACTTAACTATTAAACAAATAAACCCGTTTTTAAACTATACAACATAAACCTTATCCTCCAATACCATTCTTTTATTAAACACTCCATGATATTCAAATAATATTAAAAAAAAAAAAGACAACACTGGTACTTCATAAAAACCAGAAGTTTGTTCCTGAATAAGACATGAAATTTAGGCATCTAATCAATTGTCACTGCCTACATGTGAGCTAGATCTCTAAGCAACTTTTATACCCTATGAACACCTACAACACATGGCCAAAAGAGCCGAGAGAGCTCACTCTAACATGGGCAAAAATGCTCATACAAATTTCTGAACTGCCACTAAATTCCAACCATCAAGCAGAAAAAAACAAGCAAAACATTTCAAAAGATACCACAAAATGTTTATGCCTGAGACTCAAGATATAATTCTGAATGGAAAATATAGCATGAGTTAATAAATAACTAGACAAATTTAAACTTTTTAGAGTATTTTTTTCTATAATCTACTAAAAACAATAATCTCACAACAGAATCTCTACAAGTATTTTTACTTTATGAAGATGAAAACTTAATGTTTTGCAGATCTTGTTTGGTGCCAATCTGGTTTGGTACCAACCAGGCACATGGCCTAATTCTTTGGGCTCTCTTGTGTAGGGACAGGAGCTGGACTTTGATCATCCTAGTGGGTCCCTTCCAGCTCAGAATATTCTGAGATCATGTGATTCTGTAACTTTATTCGCTTCAGTCTAAAAGTACACAGAAAATTTTATTACAGTCAGGTCTGCCTTCATTTTGCTACCTATTTAGGGTACAATATTTTCAAAAAGAAATCTACCTTACTGAGCTATAACAAAAAAGATGTTTAGGGAAAGTAAAACTTACTCTCTCATTCCATCACCAAGATTATAATTCTGATTTTTCAGAAGAAATTCTAACACATAAGTTTTTACACTTCTCAAAGCCATGTGGAAATAATTTCTCACATTTATCTACTGTGAATTAAAGCACAAGCTTCTCCCTCCTTCGGAATTACTCAAATCCTCATAAATTGTAAAGCACGTACAGACGGCCAAGAATGAAGACTTTGAAATAGTTCAACTTAACTTTTCCAAGAGAAAGAAAGACGTCAGATCAATGACCTTGGAGTTCTGGCAGGTTAAACTTATCCCACCAGAAATAATAAAGATTTTTAATACTCTAATAGAGATTTTAAGACTGCATCTATTTTCCTAAAAAATACAACCCTACAAAATGCAATGCTTCAAGAAGACATCAGGTCAGATTATTCAAAACAATATGATAAAGTTGTTCTATATATTATAGTGAAATGACAGTTTACATCAAAATATTTTAAAAATCATATCCTGATCAAAATATTTGTGTTACTAGAATGTCTAGCAGCTGTTCCTAAATCATCTAGCAGCCAAAAAGTATCTACTTCACTAGATTTCACAATTACAGTAGCATTTTGCAGCTTTATTATTACTAAGTATGTATAGTATTACAAAGTAACATGTTGTCTTCCTTCAAAAAATACTAAATAGCAGGTAGGAAACCATAACTTGATATTAACTTCTCTATAAGATTAGATTACAACTGATACCTAAAAAAATACAAGAGTCCATAAAGAATTAAGACAGTTTAATGACATTATGCTTCAAATGTGGAATGTTAGGATAATGTGCAGGCAAATTACATTTTCTCGGTACGAAACTGTGGAACAGTGAGGAACAGTTATTATCCTATTAGCAAAGATTAATCAAAATAACTTTTAGGATCTGCTGGTTTTTCAAACCTCATAACAACAAACCTGTTGCAGGTTTTTGATTAACAAAATAAATACTAAGTACATTCTAGTTTAAACTTTCCAAAGCAAAAGTACTTTGAAAATTTGACCAACTATCAGAAAGTGCTCTCACAAAAAAAAAGCCTACCTATGCATAAATTCAATGATCTTTCATGTCTCTTCACTTTGAAATGAAGATTAAAAAACAGAGACTTTCGCAAGATTACGAACAAGCTTTCTAAAATATGAACTTCTTTATACAGCAATATGCCAAAGAATGTTGACAGCTTCCCCAACAGCTGACTAGAGCTTTCCCTTGTTCATTTGTGTATTTTGATATAGCTGACTTTACCTGGCATAGTTTTCCCACTTATGTCAGCATTCATGACAGCAGTAAAAACAAAGAAAATAAACAAAAAAGAGGCATTAAAGTGAAATACTGAGTAGTGGGGCTGTTACCTCAAATCATTCTAGAAAATGCCTCCTTAACAGTATCTAATTTACACACCTCAAAACAAGATGTGGTTTTACACCTACTTCATTGGACCTTCCAAATAATCTAGCATTTCAAAAAAATTTTGACTACAGTTGGGGTAAGGCAACCAAGAATTAACACAGGGGCATTCAACTCTGGCCAAAGGCTTTACAAGCAACTGGCAAGAAGCCATCAATTTACATACTGTTTAATAAAGCTGAAGACAGTCAGAGTTACTGTTTTAAGCACTTACAAAGCTGCAACTCACAAGACATCTCCTGTCCCTCAAGGCATTGGTACATCTTAAACTGAATGACCTTGTCTCAAATTAAGATGGATTTTTGCCTGCCAGTTACAAGTCCCCGAAGGCTGGACTCTCATAAAATACACAGATCAGGATCATACTGCAGAACTCCACACAAAGCACTCAACACCACCTGTGGTGAACACAGACAGTGACTTAAACAGAGAGAATTTAGGGGCTAAGTATTTCATGTTATTTTTCTAAGTGGATGATTACTTAGAGCATCAACTGAAAATGGAGCCCTTCCTCAGCTTCAGTGTAACATAAACAAAACAGAAGAAGTATTAAAAAACCTTTTATGCTAGTGGATTTTTTGCTAGGTGCCCAAAAGTAAAGCATCACTGATGTAGCACATACTAAAAGACACGTAGTATTGTTAGACATATCCAAGACATCTTTTTTAACATTTCAATCTGTAATGCTGTTTTATTTTTCCCATTGCACTGCAAATAATTACCTGCCAAAATATCAGTGTTCCGTGCAGCTATTGTTTTCACTTTTATTATTCCTGATTCAGCAGCCTGGAAGAGAAGAAAATAAGTAGTTTAGATGCCGTATCATAAATCAGTATCTGCAAAGAAATAAGACTATTGTAGAGAAATAAAAAAGTATCATCTCAAGAGCAAAAAATGGTTTTGTAGTGCTTTCAGCAAGCAGAGCTAATGTAAAAGCAAAATCCTTGTAGTTGCTGGAATTCCTTTCCAGAATTCCACAGGTAGGGTTATATTGCTATACAAATTATCCCAGGGCAGTAGCATGAAGTTGCCTCTCAGTTCCCCTCAACATGCCATACACTCCACACTGAGAGTTCCGTCCCTTTCCCTGTAAGTATGACCTGGCAGACCAAGAGCATCCCCCTCCACCTCCGCACAGCTCCAGCGGGATGGGGCGATCACACGCGGGACGGGGTCGGACACACGCGGGACGGGGCCGCAGGGGCACAGCCTGGCTGTGCGACCCCCCGGCGCTGCAGGGCCGCGCAACCTGTGCGGAGATCGCCCGGTGCTGCCAGGAAAGAGCAACCCTCTCTTCAACTGTCCATAAACGCTTCCCTGCGTAAGTCACTGAAGTCTTGTTCTCCAATTAAATCAGGTCAAACTGAAAATCACACACAGAATCACACACAGACTATTCTGAGTTGGAAGGAACCCACAAGGATCATTGAGTCCAACTCTTAAGTCAATATAACATTGAGGTTTTGCATTTCAAAACTATGACTTCTGACAAGTTGTGTACAAAACACAAAAATACATTGTCCATGGTGCCTCTCCATTTTTAATTCCATTAACACACAATAAGCCTCTGGAAACAATTAAATAAATAAAAATCAACACAACAGGTTTTCCCAAACAACAGGATGCAAATTGATGGAAAATACTGTTCTGCAAATTTGACAATACACTTCCCCTTTTATTTCAGCTTCCTATTTCTGTGCACTTTCCACACTAAACATTCTATTTTTCCTCTGATTTAAAGATGTGTGCTGTCACTACATAAAACACATTAGAGAAGCAGACAAGCTGTGGCAGTAGAAACATGAAAGCAAAAGTACATTAAGTTTTACCAGGTTTTAAATATTCCCTTTACATCAGAACACTTTTCCAACAAAATTTCCCAGAAAGTCAGGTTAAGGTGACTGTACAAACTCATAGTCAAATATTTTAATTAAGAGATGATACACATATTTCTCAAAATAGCAACATGAGAAATGTGGAGCTGAAATTTTCAACTTTTTTTTTAATTTCACAAAATAACATAGACCAAACACTGCCTTAAAACACTGCCTCTATCATTTAAAAGTGAAAGAAATTCTGGAGAGTTATTTAAGTTTTCCTGAAGACAGTGTTTCCACTTCAAAAACAAAGACAATATTAGCCAAAATGCCTGGTTAACACACAACATATTCAAATGAGCACAAAACAAGATGTACATATATATTTTGCATAATTAAAATGAGGAGATGAGGAGTGCCAAATGCAGCTCTCATTTATTTTAATTACATTAATTTTAAGTGTTGAAGTTCTTGAGTTTTAAGTCAATCCTTGTTCCTCTTCAGTTATAAATTGTCAATTAATTGGGAGGGTTCTTATCACAATAAATTTTTCCTATTAGTTAATATGAAGCATTTGTCACAGTCCAACTTCAATTACCTTCAAACCAAAAGTCATCACATCTACTGGAAATTGATTTCTTTCTTGCCAGGAGTGACAAATTGAATCATTCAGATTCAAAGAAATACTAAGCCTGCTCACATGAGTGGCATTCATCAACACCATGCACTTTGCACAAAGAAGGAAAAAATAATTTCCAACATCATGTCTCTCAGCTGTGTCCATACTGTGTCCATACTGACTTTATATCAAAGAGTATACATTATTTAAAAACATAAGGTCAAACAAAACAATGGTTATTAGACTTTTTACTGCCTCTCTGAATATCACTATTTTTCTTCATGAGATACAGGAAGTCTGCAATTATCTGCATTATGCTATAGTTTCTATTCAGAATCCCAATTAAAAATGTTTACAGTTAAAAACTAATTACACTGCACACATCCTACAAAAGAAAAATAAAATACTCCACTGCTTATGTAAAAGAGACAACACATTAACACAAAAGGTTACCTCAGTTGATCACAAGTAACCACTATAAAAAATGAGATGATAAACAGTTATCTCCCTATTCTATCTACATTAGCATAAAAGTATGTTTCGGATTGCATCAATTTAACTGGCAAATTAAAAGCTATATTAACAGATTTTAAAGTGACAAGCTTACATCAATTACTATAGCACCCTGCAGGATACTGCTCCATTAGAAAAAGATCTTATAAAACACAAGAAGAGAACCAGCATTACTGTGTATTTATGGGTACAAACACAATAATATGATATGATAATTTATTTTCACATAAATATAAGGCACAGTGTTTTTAAAGCAGTCAACACTTTTAGATGTAACATTATCAGCTTCCCTCAGCACTGCAATTAATAGTAGTCCAATTGAGCACGTCAGATATCCTTTATTTTAAAAAGCAAGTACATGTAATTCCTGTAACATAACAAAGCTCTAGTGTGCCTAAAACCTTCAGTCAATTAGATTTTCTATTCTGCTGCTTTAATAACTGTGAAATGAACTCAAATAAAATGCCTCAAACATACACTTAGTTTGTGTTTCTGCTGAAGCAACATCAGCAACCAGTTTGGGGAGGGAAATATTGATGAAGAGCAGAAACTGACTCTAAGTGATAGCACATATTCAAGTCAGTCTCTTCCTGTACTTTGATTTGGTTTTAATCAAACAATCAATAATCTTCACAGCAAAATTCAACAGGACCCTCTGGGCTCAAACACTTGCCCGATCATCGTTCTGCTTCCTGTGAATTTACCAAGTATTTGCTGATTGTATCAGGAACAGAGCAGTAGGTGCATCTGAAAGGCATCAGTTCTTCCAATCTGTCTTCTGGGGACGCAGTGGGAGCTCAGCCCCAACCGCAGCAGGCAGACTCCATCACCACAGGACACCACTACAGCTACTCCATGACCACAATGAGACTACCTGGCAGCCCAAGAATGGAACTCGTCCTGGCAGCATAAGGAATAATGGCACAGCATACGCTTCAACATTTGACTCCTCCAGGCCAAGACAATCTTGGACCTCTATTGCAATGCGCATGTACAGGAAAATAATGTATGAGAGGGGTCAGATGGGATGGGATCCGGCAGTACATCAGTTGCTCCACAGTAATTCCTATGGATTTGTCTCTGCCACAGGGATAAACATGAAAGAGCTACCCTTCTTTCACTGAAAAATAATGAAAAAATTAACAACTCTTCCTAAGGGAAAGATGACACAAAATTTCACTCCAAAGTGAAAAAAAGCACCTGTTTTCTCTGCCATACCGACTATTTCTTTTAAAGTTTCAAAAGTGGTTTTCTAAAAAAAAAATGTAAAAGGATAAACTTGTCGATTTTCAAAGAAATTGGTATCTCAGGACCAGAAGTCAGTACCTTTTTTATTTTATTAAGCAAAAAAATATAAATTCCCACAAAGATATTTAATGTAACAACCATGCACATGCCAATTTATACTAAGGACTGATCTAACATTAAAGATACTTTGGTATGAACTTCTAAGTGTGATAGCATTGTTACCAAAAGATAATAAGATCATGAATTTCCATTGGTAATGCTTTTGAATGATTGTTCGCATTTTGGTTGTACATTAGAGCAAATTGCTATCTCCAGAGACACTAAAATTGCTGTAAGGTTTGCAGTTCTTACTACACAAGGCACTGATTTCTCTATTCTAAAAAGAAAAGCATTCAGGAATGATGGCTTTTGTTGGTATTTACATTAACTGTTTGCCAACCTTTTACTAAAACTGGATGAGAATAATATATGTCATCTATGGTCATTTCCATAGCTATTACATGAAATAAAGAGGGTTTTTTTATTCCATCATTATTTGCCTTTCCAACTGGAACACTAACCATATATCCAACAGTGTAGGTAAGAGATCATCCACTCTAAAGAGCAGTTTCACTTCATTGTTATTCTGGCTTGCTTTGCAAAAGCACATTCTGGACCATTACTGTACTGCTAAACTATTATTTGGAAAAGGACACACTCACAAAAAGCTCCTCACTAAATCAGTCTCATGAAAGCACTCAAGTACACCACATTTGTGTGAAAAAGCACTATACTTGCCCTCTGTATTTTTATCTTCCTCCCCATGAGTACAATCCCTACTCTGATCCATCTTTTTTATATATGCTCATTCTACCTGTGATTTAAACTGGTGAATTGCCAGCTCTGATCTAACATTGCTGTGCACTCACAGGGTTTTTTAATAGTGAATTACTTATCATTATATTAGAAAATTATCATATAGAAGAAAAAAGTAAAAGCATTAACAGATTTTATTACACACTTTCTTCTCTTCAACATGATATTGCAGTTTGTGGTTTGTTTTTTTAAAAAAAACCCACAACTGTGATAATTTCCAGCTTTAGTATAACCGTGTTAGTTGCTCTCATATTAAGAGTGTTCTTCCATTTGACAGGAGTGACTGCTCCTCTGGTCCATTAATCTTCCAAAATTGTCAGTGTGCAGCACCAGTAGCCAATTCAGAACCCTGAAGGTCAACCAGCAATAAGCCAGGAAAGGTGCTAGTGCTATCTGAAGTGCTTCAGAGCTGTTGTCTCTGGAGCTACCTCTCTTGATGTGAACATAACCAAACACAAATATTTATTAGCAAAGTTTTCATTTGACAATAAAAATACTACACCTCAGCTGGAAAACCCATCACATATAAATTAACAGAACAAATCAGAATGCATTGAAACAGACAACTCGCCCTTGAACTTTAGTGATACACTTTTGACATAACAAACATCATTCTGCATTAAAAATAAAACAACAGCCTGTTTCAGAAAATTTACTAGATGTGTACTTGAAGTTCAAATGAATTTTGCATTCAGTTTGTTGATCATAACAGATGGGACCAGGGAACTTTTGAGGCTTTGCCACAAGTACTACATTCAGAGTCACCCAGTCAGAGACAGCAGTGCCCATTTGCCAGGCACCTGATAAAGAGAAACAACAGTTGACAGTCTGGGCACAGTTGAGAACTGGAGTCACCACGAATTTACAACTTCTGCTGCAGGTTTCCCGTATAAGCTTCAAGAAGCCATGGGAGGCAGATGGGGATTAAATCAGCTATTAAGATGCACAAATTTAAATATTTAGACTCCCATTACAATGGATATTGCCTCTACTGAATGCTCCTTAATTCTTAAAGCCTCTCCTTAAGCTAATTCAGCTGACCTGCTAGCAGGGGCTCAATACAGAGGTCTAAGCTCAGGCCTCTGTATCCAAGACAAGTACCGCAGACAGCAGAAGTCCATGCTCTTCTGGGCCAGCTGCTGGAAGCCAAGGAAGAAACATTATTGCATCTTAAGTGACAACATAAAACACTTAATGTATAGGTGACAGAGTGAATCAGTCCCCTGGCTATATAATGCTCTGAGTAGTTATTTGGATCCACTGACAGTACTCCCTTAACCAACCAAACCTGCACCATCAGTGAAGGGTCATTAGTCATCAGTCGCCTTAATCCTGCACTGAAAAGTGTACCTTGGAAAGTGTACAGATAGACAGAGATACTGGAACTTTCAATCATTTTCTTTATTCCTTAAATTGCAAGGTATTACATGATGGAGAAAGTGGGTCCATGTGCATGATGTGAATCACTTCTGAACACATGACACTTTTTCTCAAACAACTAAAATGATCACATGAAGCTTAGAATGCATTTGAATAGATGATGATCCCCTAGAAAAACAAGAGATCACTTTTAAATACGTAATTTTGAAAAAATATATACTAGAAAGATCCGTATTTGTGGGATGATGGATAGGGTTAAATCTAGAGGAGATTTAGAATTCTAGGGTAAAAAGCAGCTGCAACTCCCTGGACAGACTGAGGTCAACGTGCTCCCCAATACAATGACAATCATCTGCTCAGAGGAACAGAACAGAGAGATCGAAATGGAGACTACATGGTGCCCCTCCATTCAAATCCCAGAAGAATGGGGAAACATTGTGGTACTGAGACCATACAGTACCTGTCTGACAAGGGATAATCAAGATGTTCTGCTGCTGAAGCAAACAACCATGTTGAACTCCCTCCTCAGGTGCCAAGCCACGACCACCCTCCCCCGTCCCACCCCCCCAGATTAGGTACACCAATCAAAAATAAAAAGTATTTATAACTAGAGCCACTCAAACTCCACCCAAACATAAAGAAAATAGTACAAAAGTAAGTTGGGGAGAGCGGGAAAGTGGGAGAAGACTTCCACTGAAACTGCTGGGATCAGTTGACGGGCTGAGCCCATCTTCACCTCCCCAGAGGAATGTCTTGGGTGAGAAATTAACTCTACGCACATTAAATGCTGCTTTTAGGACTAGAACTTTTGCTTGTGCTTTCCCTATATCATACTAGTAAATTGCTTCACATCAGAGCTTATGCTTGCTTAATGTATGTATCAGTAGATTGCTTTAAAACATATTTTTGCAGTAGACATTATCACAGCCAACCTTCAAACCTTATTAACCTGTCACAACCTGCATTAATAAAGAGTGTTATTCCATGAACTGTTAAAGTGAGTCCTTGCAGTTGTCAGCAGCAGATAACACCTTGGCAGGACCTGCTGAGGGGTCTTCACTCTGTTGAGTCCCTCCTAAAAGGGTGGTCGAAGTACTCTCTAACCCTGTGAATCTGTTGGTGAAGGGTTTCCTGACGAGACAATGACAGACTGTTGGACACCAGGGTCTAGACTTTCCTGGGGGTACCGACAGGCAAAAATGTAAACTTCCACTTTTCACATGACAGTATTGAATAAAAAACACTGTAAAATGAATGAATTCAAAACATGAAGCTAGCAGATGCAGCAAGATCAGGAATTGTAAAAGAAACTGAAGGCAACATTAAGGATCAGCCGTTTCAGGTTACCAGCTCAGCTTTGGGCTGGCAACTCAAGAATGCTACAGAGTAATCTCCAGTCACATGCACAAAACACATGCTTAAGTGTAAGCTGCCCAAGTATGACAATATCCATTTTAAAGAGCATTGTTTGTCTATTTCAAAAGAACCTTTAAAATATTAGTTAAGTGAATACCCATTAAAAGCAGATTAAAAACTCTACAGTATTTCATCCTTCTTAACTAATGCTGTGAAAACCTGAAAATAAACCAACCTGGAAAGTTCAGAGTAGGTTAAGTTCCCTGTAGGCTCAAGTGTCAGAACTATTTAAACCATTTTATTCAAAAAGTAAAGGAGGAAACCCAAAAACTTGGCTACCCCTACAGAAAATGGTCTATGTACAAAGGTTTGTTCTTTGCTAGGTTCCTTTGGCTCATCCTTTTACCACTAGAGTAGCATGAACGCAAAGCACTCAGAAACCGCTCAGTGATAGCAGTACATCAAGTCACTCAGATGCCCAAATCACAAGGCATTTCAGCACATCATTTTCTTTCCCAGCCTTCTCCAGTTGGAGTACTGCACTATGTTCAACAGATTTTCTGAAGTATCACTACTGTTACAGAACAAACAGCTAATATTCATACATTTTTAACTGTTCCTTCCAGTTGCATTAGGAATCCTAATGAACACTTCGACATTACAAACAAAATTAACTGCCCCGTATCTTTCTAAGTATGTTTAACTGTTGCAATACATCCTGATGTTTAGTTCCGTACAGCTATTCAATGACATCAGAGGTTCCCTAAAAAGGACAAGATTCCCAACTAATTATTTGACATTAGCTCTAAACTGTGTTCAGGATGTGCACATCATTCCTAAACAAGAATTAATTAACCCAGGGGATTAAATTGTTATGTTTGTCACTCAGTGCAAACAAGTCAGGACTCCAAAGGAAGAAATGTATGAATAATGCTGTCCTCACACAACACAACACAGAGACTCTCAGAAAGGGCAAATCCCATCTCTTGTCTCAGCTAGTCCACACCACTTCTACTGTAATTATAACATTTAAAGTTTACTCTGTCCAAAAGTTATTCAAATCCTAACTTTTTAACTTTTACCTTAAGAACTTTGTAAGGCTACTTGCCTGCAAGTAGAGTTACCTCATAAAAGAAAAAAAATAAGATTGCAAAATTGGATTCTATTATTTTTCCTAGATTCAGCAAATTACTATACAGTTTCAAAAATATGTCTGTATGCCAAAGGCACACACAACTTAATAAACAGCTAAACAAAAGCAATGCTGCTGTTTCAAACAAAGATCTGGTTAAAAAAAAACAAACAACAAGCACGGTGAGGGTATTAAAAGCTTTCCTCCAGGAGTCTCAAGGGAGCATTTCAATTGACCAAAGTATTCAAGCCTAATTCTGTGCTGCTCTTCCAGGTAGAGGTGAGTTGAATATTACTTCTTTTCCAGCCCTACTATTCCAAATCACCACAGCAAGAAATATCCTAAAATGTGCAGGCACCTGCAATCCATGACACAACTCCAAGTAGAGGGCATGCCCTGTCCCATGCCAAGCTGATCCTGACACAGTCCTTGTCTGCCCCAACCCCATCTGCCATCTCCCTTCCCCTCTTCTACCAGCACAAATGCACCTGTAACTGTGCAGGGACCTGGATAAGAGGTAATTTTTGTGGTATTTTTTTAAACTCGTTTTGGTTTTACTGCTGTTTAAAAGTTAAGAAAAAACCTCAGTCAACATAGAGACTTACAAGCCTTACAAGCTGAGACTGCTTGGCTGGATCTGTGTAAACAACAGTTACATCTGACTGGAATTCAGGCTGCAAGGAACTTTTGGGAAGAACTTATTTTCCCTTTTAACTCCATTATTTCTGCTAATTATACATATTTCCCCCTTATATTTCTAAGGTTTTTTATGCAGTGAAATTATCTAACCAAATCAGATGCAGCTTACTGAAGAATATTTTCATTCTGTAATAAGAAACAGTGGGCAACCTACTTAGCACACTGAACTATTTTCCATTTTGTGATAAGACAAAATTCTTACACCAGTTCTTTAAAGAGAGCACAACCAACCTCCCACAAACATAGTGCAGGATATCAAAAGTGCAATCACTAGCAGGTTAAAATAGTTTATAAAGCTCTATGCAGGCAGCACGCAATTCAGTGCAGTGTTAGCAGCATTACAACACTCTAGAAAAGAGCAAATCTTAGAGCCCACTGTAATAACAACAGAATAACAAGCAGGTAGTATTGTTTTCTAGGAAAAACACCAGCTTACTTAGATAACATGAACACAATTGATGCCTGTACCAAAACCTGGTTCATAATCTGTAATTTCAAGCTCCAAAAGATACTGTTTAATTTACACTTGCTCTGAGAGCTTCTATCCCATCCATGGTGTCTATTTTTCTAACTGGGCAAGAGAAATACATTGTGAAAATACAAACACACTTTTAAGCAATGTCCCTATTTGTATGTCTGCCAGTATAAACAGGTTTAGCATAACACAGACATGACCATGAAATCACTTCTTGGTCATAATATAGAGCTTTCATGCCTAGTATGCTTCTGTAGTCGGTGCTGATCTGAGGAGGTATCAAACAGAAAAACCATTGAGTAACAAACAGATGTGGGTCTGAAGCACAACAGTAACTGGTATTCCCCACACCCTTAAGAAAAGTAAGTCTGTTATGTTAGTTAATCCCCAAACATCATCAAGCAACAGAATTTCAAACCCACAGATTCTTTCAACAGCTCCCATTCTTACACCATTAAATGGCATAACCCAGAAAAATCCTGCTCAAGTATTATTTGGCACACAGAGCAAAAATGAGGTACGGATGCTTTGGAGCCAACAATATATCCTGTTATTTCTTAGTTAAAAGCTCTAAGAGGAAGGAAGTTTGCCACATATTTGTCTCATAACTTTACATTGGAAGAAACTCAGCAATTTCAACATTTCTTAACAGATAATCAAAGTCAGCAAAATCAGACTCTGCTATTGTAAGTAACTAGACCTACAACTACATATCCACATAAATGCAACCTACTAAGAAAACTTTAAAAACCTCAAAAGTAATAACAAAATATGAGATGAAAGTACTTAAAACAGCAGAATGTTCAAGTTCCATTTTCATTAATGGTTTATTAAGACCTAGCTCCTAACTGTGGATAAGATCTGGATTCCACAGCTGGCTGTCCCCTTTTCTGCTGCATTCAAGCCCCACCCTCATCCTCCCTCCCCAGAAGTCCAATGAAGTTCTTCAGCTGTGTCATCTACATGCCTGTTCAAAGAATCATTTAATATTGTTTTGGGCTCTCTGTACCTAACAGATATGGTTTACAAATGCATTAGAAAGATGTTTAAAAAAACTAAATTAGTCTGAAATTTAGTTTGAAAACCAAGCCTGCTTTAATAATACAAAGGCTCTAATTTTTGATCATACAACTGTCTAAATCCTTCCAGCATTAATTAAAAAAGGATTTGCTCAAGTTAATCATCTGAGCAACAAGCAGAATTGAGAACTACATTACTACTTTTATCAGCAGCCAACCTATCAGCTAAATTCACTTTATAGAATTTTAACACTATTAATACAAAAACAAAACAAAAAAGAACTAGAACAGATAAATCATTTTGGAAGTGGCGGATAATAACAAATAACTTGGAGCAACATTTTCTACTATGTCACATACAGGAAAGATTATTAGAAGCAGTTTACCTTCATAAAGTACCTATCAAATCTAACAACTATGATACATCTCATAACTATTAATTTTGGACCGGGAGTTTTTCAATAGCTTTATCACAGTATGTTAAATTTATTGAGCGACATGAAAGCACACACATCACCTGCAAGATAAACTCATAAATTACAATGCATGAAGAAGTGATGAGGTGAGTGTAGCTACACTGCAAGTAAAAAAGTAAGATTGCAAGTAGTAGGAATTTGTTTTATAAAGCCTGTGTTTTAACATGGTTTAAAAGCCTGGTGCTGTTCCAAATCAGTAAGAAGAACATACCATTCTTCTGATCACTCTAGCAGAATCTAATTATGTTCAGATCAAATATATGCAATTAAAATATCTGTTTAACAGTTTAGATTTGACAAAAAAGGACGCCCGTTTCTCTAAAACTAGAACAAAAAATGGCTTCCAGAAGTGAGGAAGTCAGATCATTTCCTGTGACTGTATCATACATCCTACTGTAGAACTGCTTTCTCCTCAGACTCCCTGTAAGAGCCCCCAGGTCACAGCAGAAAGTCCCACATCTTTTATAAACACCTCCAGTACTATTCCATAAACCTATCCAAACTCCAGACAACTGTGAAACACTTTGTTAAGTGTTTTTAAGGAAGAAAGCTATGCAAATTGCCATCAAGATATAAAAGGGAACAACACAAAAGTCAAACTTACACAAGAATATGATAAACGTGCTGAACAAGTGCCAAGAACTACGCATGCAGTAGTTACTATAATATGCAGCATGGCAAACGTAACGAAGCATTAGTAAAAATACTAGCTTAAGAATAACATTGCCTGTCTCCTTTAGAGATCTTAAAAGAAAGTAAACATTAACACAGTGAGGAAACTTGTTCAGAGGCAGAACAACTTAGTCACACAGTAGTACACAGAAGAAAGCAGAACTGGCATCCCCACCTCCCTCCAAAACACACACGCAGATTTCTGTTCAACTGACCACAACTTTTTCTTAGTTACATGTGACCACACAAAATTTCGGGACTGATCACCACTTTCTCCTGTTTTTCTGTGACCACACAAAATTTCTCTAACGCACCAGCACTCTTGAGCAATCTCCGAATTGTATACAACATGCAGTGTGTCACTTCTTGCCTTTCAAAACAAAAACAGTCATTACCTTCAAGTCATCTGTTAAATACAACATTAAATACGCTATCACTGAATTGGAACTCAAGTCACATTACATATGCAATTTCTCTCTTCAAAGCTTCTGGATCTGCAGTTTAATCTGAGTTAATGGCATTAGTACTTTTACTCTCAGTATTGCATAGAAAACTTTTTTTTAAACGGCAAGTCACAAACTACGGATAGGGAAAAATGAGACTGACTGTATAAACACAATTGAGAAACATACGGTTAAAATGTGTAACTTCTGTCAGCGAGAAAATTCTGATTGCCCTTCAGCTGAAGTAATCCTGCCCATCGAGATTACTGAGGTCCCAGGCTGCACAGCGTAAACTGAGGTTTGAAAAATAAAGCAGACAACCTTACTGGCATAAATTTGTTAATGGGATTTTTCAGGAGGGAGAAAAATGGGAACCCAAACTTCTGTGTCTCCAAAGCTTCCTCGGCTGTACCCACAGCGCTGGAACGCCAAAAGGACAGTGTACACTGGCGATCCCCGCAGTTCACACGCAATGGTGAGGAATAAGCCACGTCGACCCGGGGGCCACAGCGGCGTGTGCCTCGGCACAGGGGCAGGGCCGGCCCCGAGGGGCGACCTGCGCGGCCCCGGCCCGGCCCCAGCACAGCGCCGGGGCTGAGCGCGGCCCTCCCGGCTCCCGGGGGCTCCTGCCCGCTCCGTGTCCGCCCAAGCCCCGGCACCGAGCTCGCCGCGGGCGAGTTTTCCTGCACGCTGGTACCGAGACAGCCAAGCTGAACTTTGCCTTTGCCCCGGAGGGCGCCGGGGGTGCAGCGGTGCCGCCCCCGCTTCGCCCCTGTCAGCACGTTGTGTGCCCGCCAGCCGCGCTCCCCGCGGGGCACAGCCCGGCCCGGGCGCGCACTGACAGCAGCGGCCGCGGAGCTCGGGCCGTGCCGGGAGCGGGACACGGGCACGGCGGCAGCTCCGCTCCGGCCCGGCCCCGCCGCCAGGGAGGCCCGTCCGGAGCGGCGCCCGGCCCGGCACGGCCCGGCTCGGCTCGGCTCGGCCTGGTTCAGCGCCACTCACCTCCTTGACGGGGGGGAATTTTTTCCGACACTCCAGGCTCAGGCCCCGCAGGTCCCCCTGCATGTTTTCCAGTAGCTTCTTCACGGCTTCGGGGCTGCTGGTCCCGGCCATGGCGCCGCCGGGCCGGCCCCGGGCCGGGTGCTGTTCCGAGCGAGCAGGGGCAGCGCCTCCGGCTCCGCGGCCGACACGTCTGCGCCCGCAGCGGAGCCCTCCGGCCCGGCCCAGTCGCGTCCCCTCCCCGCCAGAGGCCCCTCCGCTCCCACAATCCCGGGCGCCGGCAGCTTCCGCACACACGGCCGGGGGCGGGGAGGGAGGCAGGGACGGAGGGAAGGAAGGAGGCGGCACCCGGACCTGGCCTGGCGGCCTCGGCGCGGGGAGTGCCGCGCGTTCCCCACAGTGGCAGGGGCGGCAGCGACGCTGGGGCCGGGCAGGGCCAGGCGGAGCCGCCGGGGAGCTTCCCTGGGGAGGGGACAAACCGCGGCGACGGCGGCGAAGGGGAAGGGGGTGCGGAGCAACCTGCGCTCCAGCCCCGCCGAGCGGCCGGAGCGGCCGGTCCTCTTGCGCCAAGTCCGGCTCTTGGAGGAGGTCGGCGCAGATTTTGATAAAAAAACCAAAACCAAAACAAAACAAAAAGCGAGGCAGAGTGTTTCGCTTTCTCTTTCATGCCTGAAGTTCTTTGCTTGCTTTCCAGTTGAAGCACTGGAACATACTGTCTAGGGAGGTTGTGGAGTCTCCCTCACTGGAGGTAGTCGAGGACTGGCTGGACACGATCCTGTCTCGTGCTCCAGAATGACCCTGCTTGAGCAGGGAGGTTGGACCATACGACCTACTTTGGACCCTTCCAACCTCACCCATCCTGTGGTTCTTCAGCAGGGGTGAAGCTTTGTGCTGTTTGTGACATGTGTCTACACAGCTCGCGTGTTTTCCTCCCGGCAAAGCCAGGGTGAATCCTGCCTTGACATTTTGTATGTGTATGGCCAAACTTGCAAACAAAGATTTGGGCAGGGCTCTCCCCACGTGGGTGTGCCCTTCCAGCCTGTGCAGTGGATTTTTTAGGTGGGGTGCAGCGTGCGCAGAACTGGCCCCACCGTTGAAGTCTTGAGGTCCATCTGCCACGGCCGAGCGAGCTTGGACAGTGACAGGGAAGTCCTCGGGACTGTCACAGCACCCGGTACTAACCCTTGAGAAGTTTTAAGATAAACACAGGCAGGGCATAAACAAGGGAATGTGGAACAGTTGGGTCCCAGGTACCTTTCATGTCACCAGCAGTATCCCTCTGAAATCCAAAAGCATTACAAACAGTAATTTTTAACCCACTTCTAAAGCAGGCACCCAAATGGGAAGCAGGAGCTGTTCAGTATCCGGTGCCTGTGGTAATGCAGGGGGCTCAGGCCTGATGGCTGTCTGGGAGCTTCCCTCTGGGGGACACCATTTGTCATTGTAACAGTTAACATTTCACAAAGGTTTTGGTCTCGTTTTTCCACATACTTTTTGCTGTAAATCCTGTACTGTGCTGGCTGCCTACCTGTAATGCAGCGTGGTTCTGTTCTCCTTCCCTAAACCTTGGGAGTTGGAAAACATCCTTGAGTTTGGACACGCTCTAGTTTTTGAACTTGGGAATCTTAAAAAAAAATTATGAAGAATCCAAATGAAGAATAGTTTTACTGAGGTACTATTTTTAAAATTTCTATTTTAATTACTAGCTTTTGTTCAGACTTTCCTGAAAGTCTTTGGTCTTATTCAGAGAATGTTCTAGGATTTTTTTTTGTCTTGTTATAAAGAAGTGAGAACTTTTCATAAATTCAAGCATCCCTACTCGTTTGCTGTGATATCCATTGCAAGTAATACAGTAAACAGGCACAGCACTGAACACTGTACCTGTACACATAAATTTTTAGGTTTGCTTTGTGAGTGAAAGAGTGCAGAATGGTTTTCTCAGTAACTTAATATTTCAAGATCATAATTTTTACATCATTTTCATTTTACTGGCTGTTAGCTTGGCAGAAGTGGATAAATGAGTGAAAGTTTTTAAAACTGTGCATCTGTTTTGAGCTTCAGTCCTGATGGCAATCCACAGACCAATCCAAATAACCTTAATAAGAAATACAGATGACTAGCTAGGAGAATGAGTTAATTAATTATCGACTATGCACGTGTATTTCTTAAGTAAGCTTTAATGATTTACTTCCTTTTTGTTGTTTGGATTTTTCCACCTATTTACTGTACACAGATGTGCTCCCTGAATCTACTTGTCTGCCTATTTGTGAACTTTTTGTCATTTCAGCTGATCATATGTATCATTTCAACTACCAGCTTTGACACTCAATCTGCTCAGCATTCCCAAATACTGCAAGATTGCTCCTGGGTTTGGAAATGAGTCTTAAAAGTAGTTGCAGAAATGAAAAGTCTTTCGGATCTGCTGGGGACAAGAGTTGGCAACTGTACACATGCCTTGATCTCAGGTGTGTCTCTTAAACGGCAGGGTCCTTTTCCTCACTGTTTTGACATATGCCTTTTGTAAATGCAAATTTATTAGTGAAGCTAAATCAGTGCAGCTAAACTGTTTAAACTAGCCAGGATCCTTTGAAGTGACACTGATTTGATTCTGAATATGACCTGCATTTGTATTTCATTGCAATAGATTCTATTGCATGTACTCCCAACCCTGAGCAGAAGTGCTTGCTCTGTTTCAATGCAAGTCGCTTTTGAGTCAGAAGGTGGAGCAGCATATGTGGATGCTTTGAGGGCACATTTTTGGCTAGCAAGCTAAGAGTACTAGTTAGTTGTTAAGCTAACTTGATTGGGAATTCTACACATGCCTGAATCTTAGGTACATCTCTTAGCTGTTAAGCTAACTTTGTATTGCACTGCAATTATTGTATTGTGGTTTGCTTTATTATTAAATTAAATGTTATTTTGTGATGGGCAGTGAGTGATTGAAATAATTCCCTGTAGCTTTATGGCTCTAATTACCAACAAAAATGCTCATGAGACCTATTGTTATTCATTAAGTGACCTCATGTTAATTCCAAATGATGTGCATCAGTCCTTTAAATTGGATTAAACATGACATAGCACTTGGCTGTATTAATTTAAGATGTTTAGTCCTAGTTATAGTCCATCCTGGTAGATGTATGCAGATGCAGGCTTCGTATGTGAGTTATCATGTTACACAAAGGCAAAACTATCAGTTTTCATTCACTGTGGCAATGAATTGCTTCCATCCCGATGGGAAGAGTTGTGGCTTTTTGTCTGAGTTCACTTTACTAACACTCCTGTATACTTTTTTAATTGATATGAATATGTAAATAGTGACAGTACTAAACAAACTTTGGGATATGAAAATCAGTTGGGTGGAAAAGTAAAGGTGTTTGCAGACATCTCTGGTGATTCTTTTTTGTATTGCAGAGTTAAAAGTCACAATGGGAAAAAGTTTTGCCTTAGACTGAACATAGATACTGATATCAAAAGGCAAAGTTAAATTTCAAATTAACAGACAGTGAGAGACAGATTAATACCAAATACTTCCTGTAGAATTTTATAAAAACT
>JAWWLZ010000042.1:31816679-31842459 GCA_035041345.1 Poliocrania exsul | reverse complement strand
CAAAGTTAAATTTCAAATTAACAGACAGTGAGAGACAGATTAATACCAAATACTTCCTGTAGAATTTTATAAAAACTGTGCATTCTATTGGTCTGTGTAAGCACAAAGAAACCCTTTACTATGTGAACATTTCAGTAGCTCCTTCTTAAATTACAGACACAAGAAGTAGGGGAAGAGGGTATTTCTGTTGTGACACAGATGGGTTAAAAGCACAAGTAATAAACTTCCCTCTAGTACCTGGTATTGCCTTTTTTTTTTTTTTTATGGAATAGAAGTGGAGCCCTTTTTTCTTTAGGATGTGGCTGTGCAAGAAAGTTGGATCAACTTGCAGATTGAAGAATACCTTATTTTCCAGTGTGAACTCCTCATGAATTTAGCCTCTGTTCCATTCTGCATAGGTGTTGAGCATATGTTTACATGTTCAGTACCCATTTTATTTGTATATTTACAGTTCATAGGCATTTTATTTCATTTGGTCAACTAAAAAAATGATCCCTGCTGCCATCTATCAGTCAATTATCCTCTTTGTCATTAGCAAACTATCGGTAATTATGTTACATTTTCTTTAAGGTCAATGACAAAAATGTTAAGCAGCAATGCCCCAAATGGCAGAGCTATGATGAGTATTAGATACTTAGCAGTGATTCCCTACTGAGTTTCAGTACAATCACTTCAGGACCTACACACAAATCTCTCTCCAGAGGCTTAGATGTTTCCATGACTCTTGTGCAACTAGCCCGTAAAGCTGTTTTTCCGATTTTTCCTGCTTGAGTTGTGTCCAAACAGATTCTCAGAGCAATGGGGTTATTTTTGCATTGCCCTTTCAAGTACTGTAATTGAATCAGCTGAACCTGGTAACATCTTTTGTGAGAAAGAACTGCTGTCCACTGCTTGAATTAATTTATTGCTGTCTTAGAGCTAGCAGTGTAACAACAGGTTGACAGAGATGTGATAATCACAAAATTTTTCAGCAGCTCCCATGCCCTTCATACTTTCCAGCTCACACAGGAGGAATGTGGCTGGCCTGGGAAACAGACCTTACTCTGTGCTTCAAACTGAATTCATCTTTCATTCCCTTACACAAATAACAGAATTAATTAATGTCTGTTCAGGCAGCACCTGTGATTTTTTCCTGCATAGTGTGTAATGCAGCCCATTCATGATATTTTTTTTTCTGCCAAGTGTAGGAAGTAGAGAAACAGTGATGGAGATGTTACTTTACAGTTGTTTATGTAGAAAAACCCCATGCTGACCATCCTTGCCACCCTAACAATTAGCACAGCATGAGGTCACAGTCAGCAGATCAAGAAACATCAGAGATGTTGCACTTCTGATCATAATTTACTGTAATCTTTATGTCTGTTTTTAGGAATTTTGCTTTAGAGAAATAATTGTGATTCCAAGCACTGTTCTTTGATCCAGAGCTCTTCCAGTGGACAGTGGATTCAGCTGCACTCTAGGGAGAAGTTTTTTCCTGAGTATCTTCTGCTGACTGCGGGATGTGTAACTTACAAATGCCCATCAACAATGTCAGAAATGTGCATTATGCTGCAATCTGTTTATTTTGCTGCTCTCTCTATTTGCCAAAACCCTCACTGTATCTTAATAATTTCCCTTTTATCTCTTTTTCAGCTTGTACGAAAAATATTGAAGTACTTCGAGACACCTAGTAACCTGCAGACAATCTACTGATCACAAAGCAACACCAGAGAGGAGAAGGGTGTTCCCCTCTGTAAAAATAATTATTTTTTGCTGCTGCAACAGGGAGGAGAAGCCACTGGATGCTTTCTGCAGGCTCTGGTGAATCCTTTAAGATAATCATTTCAGATTGCAGCGCTGAGGCTGTTGAGTGATATCATTACTACGGGAGAGTTCCCACCAGCTGAATGGGTGTTAGCACACTATGTGAGTATTCTTTGCTCACACTGCCACAGCCACACTGCTGGTGTGACCGATGTAATTTGTAGCTAACTCAGCCCAGCCTAGAAAAGGCTCAATATGGCCTAGTACTTCTGAGAGCCTCCAGCAAACTGTTCACAAAGATAACTGACATCTGATCGCTCCATTCTTTTACAGGCAGTTCTTTCTATAAACCGTGAGGAGGATTAGAAATTTCCTATGGAAGAGAATGAGATGAAGAACTGTTTGGTGTAGAGACCTTGATTTACCTTATGTATTGCACTCATATTTGTTGCTTTATGAAGATTATAGACCTCTTATTTAATTTAGAGGAATTTGCCCTTGATATAAGTATTTATAGGGCTGCATGTGTGGCTGTTTTTATAAGCAGCAGTCTGAAATAAATCTGGTTACTCAGACTGGGTCAAAACTGATAAACAGAATGAACTTACTTCTCGGGGAAACTGGAAGACAGCCAAGGAATCCAATCATAAAGAGCCGAATGCTTTCCTTTGTAGTAAAATGGCTGCCCAAATCACCTCCACATATGAGTATGGATTCCCAGTAAAGCAGGGCTATACCACTGTATGTGTCTGTGTCCTGGGTAATGTGCTCACAGGAATGTCCGTAACTAAGGATGCATACCTGTGGCAATTTCAAAGTTAACACTGGTATTGTGGCAGCATTTCTACAAGTTGTATTCAGTATTTTGCAAATAGTAGCCTCTTTCTGGAAGCTGTTCCCAGGGCACAATGGGTGAGCTTGTCTGTCTCATACCAGTGCATGCATGGATGGGCTCTTGGCTGACTGCTGGCTGCTGGCTGAAGCATAGGAAATTCCAGGTCTGAACACTCACTGTTCCACCTGAGAGCCAAGCCCTGGAGCTACTGCACAGATCATTAAGTGGGATGTAAAACTTGTTCAGCCAGTCTGAAACCTTAATTCCCTTTGATAGCATGGTCATCAGTAGATTCATATGTTTATTTCTAGGGGCCTTACTTCCCTGTTCCAATCATAACTAACTAAACCACACCATGACCTAAGAACATTTGAAAAACAATTGAATTATAAAATTAGGAGTTAACATGTACTAAGTGTTGACAGATTCTTTACCAGATGGTGTGCTCCTCACCAGCTCAGCCATGGTTTGTTATGGGGGGATACAAGTGTCTGGTGGGCTTGAATGTCTTGTTTTGTTGGAAGCAAGATCACAGAAAGTCTTACCAACGGAGTTACAGAATTTCAAAGAAATTGACACTTCATTGTCCTGTGAGGAGCTGCTGAGGGAGCTGGGATGGTTTATCCTGGAGAAGAGGAGGCTCAGGAGTGACCTTTTCACTCTCTACAACTACCTGAGAGGAGGTTGTAGCCAGGTGGGATTCAATCTCTTCTCTCAGGAACCAGCAATAGGACAAGAGGACACAGTCTTCAGCTGCACCAAGGGAGGTTTAGGTTGAGCATTTTGAAGAATTTCTTCACAGAAAGGGTGGTCAGACATTGAAATGGACCTAGGTTGAAACTATGACAGTATAACAGGATAATAGGATTTGGAGCAGCTTCATGAGTTTAAGTTGATAGCAATGGTGAAGGAAGGGAAGGAAAATCATACTGTTTGCTATGCTAGAAGATGAGCATGGGTTTTATATCCCTTTTAATGAATTCTTTTAACACTAGCAAGTAAAGGCCTTCTCTCAAACCATGGAGAGCTCAGAGCAAATACCTACACGTTCAGGCCTCCATTCAAAACTTTTAAGTAATTTTAATGGGTACAATTGGGTTTGAAAAAGGAGGAACATTCCTCTGAAAAGAACAGGATGTTCACTGATTCACAGATCTCAAAGCTGGGGCAGGTGACAGACTGTCTCCATTCCACCAGGGTAAGGGCTATTGCAGCTCTCAGCTGCCTCCCTCTAGCCCAGGGAAAGCATCTAGCCCAGAGTTAATAGAACAACTCATCACTTGCCTCTGCTGGTTGTTCTGCTGGTATCTTCCTTCTCCTTGTTAAAAAAGTAATTGCATAAAAGACTCCCACACTTATCGCTATTTTCAGATTGTCTTGTTCCAGTTTTAAACCATTAGTTCTTTTAATGTTCCTCTACACTCTATTACCCCCTGCATACTTATGTGTCCCCACACTCCCTGCTTTAGGTATCACATGGTAATTGAGGCACTTCTGAGTAGTCTTTCCAATAAGGCAATTCTTCTCTATATCTCTTACTGCAAATGTATTTATTTACTCTGGGGTTGTAACTTTTTTTCTGTAATGTCTCCCAGGTTACAGTCTGAACTTCTAAAAGGTAGTAACTCAAATGGTGTATATTCAGAGGTTCCTTATTGCAGACCTGGAAGGATTATGTCAACTTCTCATTTCTGCTTATGTATCCAAGGCCAAGTTCTTATGCCACTGTTTCAGTGCTGAATTGTTTGTCCACCATGGTTGCCTAGGCTTCAGGGGTAACTACTTCTTTCCACCTTCTATAGCTGTGGTCTGAATATTTTGCACATTGAATAAAAACATCACGACCAACTGCCTCTATCTTCTCCAATAACATCCCTATTCCACAAGGACTTCCTAATAGGAACTATTTTGAGCTTGTTGGTTGGTTCCTAAACTTCATATTGGTGATACTGCATAGTGTTCACATTTTGATGAGATACTTAAGGTGACAGTTCAGTGCCGAGCACTGAAATAATTCTAGGGGTGTCTAAATTATTGTATTTATCCACTGTCTTTTTCAATTACTGCCCTCCCAAATAACAAAATTTATTTTTAATAAAACCATATGGACAGATGTGAATTATTAATCATTAGTCCTGTATCAGCTTTTATATTATTTGGCCCAGGATAACTGTTAATGCTACCTGGCATATAGTAACGTAGTTCATTCCTGAAGTAAGTTTCTCACATTTGGACTATTCCAGCGTTTCCATGTCACTCCAAGGTGTAATTTTTAGTAAGACAGGTCTCTCTGCCTGCCTTAGGAGCACATGACGACAGGAAAGCACGCAATAATCTTGGAGCTAGGGAAGTGGAACTGTTTTCACAATGTTTACCCCCTAAGGAAAAAGAACTAAAATCTGAAAAGAGCAAT
The DNA here is from genome assembly GCA_035041345.1 of Poliocrania exsul. NCBI lineage: Eukaryota > Metazoa > Chordata > Aves > Passeriformes > Thamnophilidae > Poliocrania > Poliocrania exsul. The sequence continues at coordinate 31,837,468 of JAWWLZ010000042.1, read as the reverse complement.
TTGCCTGCAGACTAAGAATACGCTTATTCTATGAGAGAAAGCTTTCCTATTGTTTGACTACATTTGCATTGATTTTGTCAAAGTAACAAATGCTTAGAAATAACAAAAAGCCATACCCTGCAACTACGAAGTCTGACATCAAAGAAGGTGGCACAATTTTTGAAGAAAACTAGTAGGTTTGTCAATTAATTTCTTTGCCAGTCATACTGACTTCTCTCTAAAGATTTCAAATCACTTAAAAAAGACACTACACTCTGTAACGCAGGTAACTAACTTCCTGGGAAAGCCAGAAGGAGTTGTGGCTCTCCCAGTAGTAACTAGCTGTAGATGCAGCATCTGACAATGGAACATCTTAGATTTTCTGATCTCATCAGCTCAGCTCTAAGCTGCAAACTTCACCTCAGTGTGCCAGGAAGGCAGGGGGGTCTTTAATTTAGGCAGGTAATGGAAGACATCAGGGAACTCTGAAACGTCCAGAACACTGTCTGAAGCAATCTATAACAAGAGATCCTGGGCAGTACCTCTTCACCTCTCCTTCCCTCCCAGCCTGGATTTAAATGACATATTGCTGTCACAAAATCCATGGAGTAACTGGGAATGGTAAGCTGTCTTCTGCCTGTTTTGTTTCTGTGACTGCCACATTAACAAGGTTAATTGAATCTTACAATATTAGGATTTATGTTGATACTTACTGACAACAAGCTTTTTGATGAAAAAAGCAAGCTGACTGTAGATTTTTATCGGGCATGATTCATAAAAAGAGATGTTAGGATTCTCTTCTCTATATGAATGACTTTTGATAAACACTGTAAATAATAATACACTGTCTGTAGTTTTAAACCTGTGCACACTGAATGAGTTATGTGTGAATATATAATAGTTTTATAAAACTCACAACTTGACTGAATTCCCAGAAACCTTTGAGATACTCATATAGAAATGTTGCTGGGTTTTTTTCTCCCCTTAGGAAACTGATTATAAAATCTGTGTAATCTTGGCAGTCAAATTAACAATAACAAAGGGTCAGTAATTTTTTCCTAACTGTTGCTTAGATCAATACCCTTTTAAATTCTAGTTGGATGATCCAACTATTAGAAGGTAAGTACATTCCTTCAAATATAAGATTCCATGTATGAATATATATTTTTGCATTTTTAAAGGGAGAATGAAGTGCATTAGGAGACCAAAGTTATCAGGTATTAATGCTCTGATCTACAAACTCCTAAGTACTTTGGTAACTCAAACTAGATCCTTTGCTCCTCTGTGATTTTTCCCATTAAGTTCTAGGCTAACATGATATGGAAGAACAAACAAAAGTATGAATGTAGGGGGCCTCTCTGTGTGTGTTCAAAGAGTACATCACTTCTGTAGAATTACTTCCTCTACTCCACAGATAAACCTCATTTCTCAAGTGCTCTGATTAAAATAAGCAAGTTAAATTCACAAGCTATTTAGGGCATAGCTTTGTAGTGGGTTACTGTAAGCCCCAAAAGTTTGTATCACTTCCGCCCCTCCATGCACATTGGTTTGTCTAATGTTAAATGTATTCCCTCATTTTACCAACAATCTCATTAGTATCTTTCCATCTGATTAATTATTGTTACAGTATTACTTTTAAAACCCAAAATATTTATGACAATACACTCTTTGTTTTTGCAGCCTTACAGCTTTAGAGCCAATGACAGGAGAGTAACAGTTTTATATATACTAGCTTCTGGAAATATTACTTACTCTGTGTAGGTCATTAAATAGCCATTTTGTAACAGAGAATATAAGTCTTAGACAAAGCTTATCCATGACACACTGTGGGAAAAGAGCTGGTAACAAAATGGAACACTAAATAAGGCCTTGAATAGCTTTATTGAAACCTGTATAAATAAACATGCGCATTTCAAATGTAAACCCAAGTGAACTCAAGTGCAGACAAAATTTTAACCTCTGTCATGCAGGAGGTTAGTTTACATTTAAAAAAAAAAAACAAACCTCAAAGCAGCTTTAAAATACCAGGATGAAACACCAGTTTTAATATCAAGGTATAAAGCAAAGCCATGTCCAACATATCTCATTTATATCCTGGTCAAATGCAATTTTTTAAACTTTTTAATGCTAACATAAATAAATAATTTACCAAAATGTGCACTCACAGAGTGAACTTTTATTTACAATACACAATTTATAACCTATTGTATTTGATTAGTTCAAGTGAAGAACATCATACTTTTTGCTTTTTTCTTTTTTAAAATTGTTTAAACAGTGGGACACAAAGCAATTCTCCAGGTAGCAGATATGTGATGTGTGCCCCCACACTTACGAGCCCCTCTCAAAGGCAGTATTGTATACAAATTTACAATACATTCTTCCAACAATTCTTCAATGGGAAAGCAGCAAATCAAAAAATGTTTCAAACTGTCACACTTATTTTGGCATCCTGGACCCCTGAACATAGTTAATTGAAATCCAATTCGGAGTTTGTATGCCTTATATACTGTACAGGTTCTGACTTGAACATGCAAATGCCAATTGTCTTATAATTATGAGCTACCTTTTCAGATAAGCTGTAAGGCTATGGTGAATTCCATCAGGAACACACAAAGAAAATTAACAGGCCTACCTTTAAAGTGATTTTGTAATTAACAATTTAAAGGCAGGTTATACTGAAAAAATTCTCAACTAAGCCTGATACACAGTCATTACTATGGATACAGAGTACTATTAACTTTGACCTTAATACAGAGTAGTTTGCAAGCTGTCAAACTACAAAAACTGGGGAAAGAGAACTTGCAGCACAATTTTAAATTTTGGACTGATACCAGATTAAAATTATGCATGTCTTATAAGCAAGATAACAGGAATTATGTCTGCAGAGTAGATTCCAACAAGCAACAATGTATACTTACATTTAATTGAAAACCTCTTTGTTAATGGAGCATGAAATCCAGAACCTGTTCCACAGCAGCAGTAAGATGAACATAATATTCTGGATGTTCCACTATATCACAAAAGGTTAAAACACCTTTTTCAAGCTATTTTTTCTATGGTGACCAAATTAAAAAAAATATGGAGAAACAAAAATTTGCTGTTTCAAACTACTACTGTAGGTATTTATGGCGTTTTTACTTGTAGTCTGTGTGGCAGCCTAAGAAACATGTATATATTCATCCAGAAACTAGACTTGGCAGTAGTATTCTTGCAATACCAATAAAATAAACGTCAGAATTCCATAGATTTAATATTTTAGTTATTAAATCACATCCAAAACAAAAGAAAACATAATCCATCAGAACAGCAGCAGAAAACTTAAAAGGGGTTTATTTGTGATTTCCTATATATAACTTGTGAATACAAGACTGTAAATGCATTAGAGACAATTTCTGTTTAAGTTTTTATTGTTTCACTTCAAGTACTGCACATGTTAAAATGTAATAAAGATTTACATTCTGTTATCTGAAACCCCATCTCAGATTTTTATTCTTAATTTGGTGGGCATTTTCACTCTTTCAATCCGTATCCCCAGCAAGAGAGTCTCTTTTATGGCTTCTAGTTCTTCCCATTAGTTAGTGTGCATACAATTTTCATTTTCTATGTCATTATCATTTTCATTGCTGTCTTCATCACTTTCTAGGGGGATGCCTGTGGCAGCTGAAGCACCTTGTTTAGTTTCCCGGTCAAGTGGGAAAAAGCCAGTTCCACTGATTGTGTCCTGTCTCTGGTAGAAAAGCACATATGCTGCTTTGGACTGTAAAAGAGAGAAGTGCAGTATGTTCATGAGGCTCCAAACAAAACATTTACAATCCAAGTTATATTTTTTCTTTGCTTCCAAGTATCCAAGTTAAAATCAAAGAAATCCAAATCTTTCATATAAGTTAATTTTGTGTGTTGGAGCAAACCATTTTTGGTTTGCACTGTCCTTTCAAAGAACATAAATTACTACCTACAAATTTCATGGTTTACTCTTAGTTACTCGTCCCTCAAGAAGAAAACATCAACAGTCCCCATTTTAGAAACACAAAAGGTACTTGCCACTATTTGGTCCTCACACGCAGTGGACACACTACTGTCATCAAAGTAGTACCATTTTCCATCATCCTTATTTTTTGCAAAAGCAGTATCTAGGACAAAAAAATACAATGTCTAAGGACTTTCTATGTTCATGGATGTAGTACAACTAGTTGCTGGAGTCTGTTACTGTTAAAATACTTCACATTTAACTAACTAAAACCTATTATCACTATTAGACTCATCTTTCACACTTTTTTTAAGCGAAGAGAGCACTAACATTCCCCTTCTAAAGACAATACATACTGAGAAAGGACAGACAAAATAAAATCCCTCAGTCATTTTTTCTCTCTACTTGGAAGAAGTTGCACAATGAACAAAAATACAGACAAGCAAGACAAAATCAGTTGTAGGAGTACAGTAGCTCTTACAGAGCTCTTATGTTTTCTCTTTTCACAGCTGGAAGTATAAAAGAACCTATAATTATCCTTGAAAGCTCATTGCATACAGATTTTTCTGTTAGAATACTTGTGAAAGCATTTCAAGTCAATGAAAAAAAAATTGTCCCTCCATCATTAAAAAGAACCACTGATTCAAAGTGATCAAATTCAACACAGAAAGAAAGCTGGCATGTATAATGATGATACTTGAAATCAACTTACAGTGCCCTCCTCCCATTCCTCCATAGTGGTTGGAGACAGCAATCAAGTTGTAGCGGCAAGGCCCTGCATTAGGATTAATAAGGAACTCTGACATGTCCAAGTCACTGTTAAAAAACAAAAAACAAAATAAAACAAACAAAAAACCCCAACCAAAATTAGCCATGTTAAAATAGTATTTCTAACCATTTTATATTTTGGTGGTCTTTGAGCTCTTTCCTTGATATTCCATACAAAAAAACACATACACCAGACTCCTCTGACAGCGCATCTCTTTCACTCTGTGAGAAGTGGAACAGGAACGAGTAATTTTCCATATTTATCTACCATTATTATTTTTCCAAGTTCATACTTTAAACCTACAAGCATTTTGTCATCAGTGTTTACATGGAAGCTGAGAACACACCCATTTTATGTAATTGCTACATTAAACATATGTCCTAGTCATGCTTTTACACTTCTAGCACCAAAACATTTATGTTTCTTACTTTATTGGAAAGTCAACCAATGTATCCAACTTGTCCCTCATGTATCTGCTGTAAGAAAAGCGCTTTAGATGAACTACCAGTACAGGGGGCAGTGACCACAAGTCTAACTTCTTAGTAGCCTGCTGATGTTCTTTACAGTTTGGACAATACCTAAAAGAAAAAAAATCAAATTTAAATATGTGTAGTCCATATACACACTAAAATACATTACCATAAAGTCAGCAACATGGGAGGAACTGAATGAGCAAAACTCAACCACACATTTCATCTTTTGTTACTAATGCTCTTGATAAGTTTAAAATGTGCAAGTGTGATCACAGTGAAGCTCAGCAGCATTTTAAACTCAAAAGCAGCACCCCCCCATGATGGATTCTCATCTTCTATAGTATTGCCTGAATCTTTAGTTAAAACATGGCCTTCTCATATTTTATAAAAAGAAAGATGAAGGGTTATGAAACTGATTATAATAAAACCCAAAAATACCTGCTAACTGTGGCTTTTTCAAGTTTCAATTTCCAAATTCATCTGTCTCCCACCCCATCCCACGTACACCTCAAAAGATAGAACAGTGACTACTGGAACTTGGAAAAACTTGTTACTAAAAAAACTTCCCTTTGTAGTAGGCAAGTACTAAATAGGCTGTGACTTATAAATTTCTGTTCCTTGCGACGCATACTTGAATCCTTCAGGAACTAATGCTCAGGGAGGAAGATAAGTAAGAAAAATGAATGGAAGCAACTCTTCCCTGAAGTGGTCTATGTATGTTCTACACCTTGGTATCCAACAAGTAAAAATCAAGGAGAAAGAAAAAACAAAAAAGAAATGAGCCCTAATTAGAAAGACTACACAAACATCTTTAAATATCACCATCAGAAAAAGACAAGAAATTAGAACTGTAATGGCAGGCTATAACTGAAGATCTGGTTTCACAGTTGGCTTGGAATATCTAGAATATAAAGAGTGCTGGATTAGGGTTGGTGAGCTCTTATTGATTAGATGTGTTAAGACCTAACAAATTAAGAAAAATGTGATTAATGACATCTGATGAGATATATCTAGTAGCAACTGCTTGACTTTTGCAGTAGTTTTATTTTGTAGTTTAAATAACCTGCTTATAATGTGCTGCAAAGATGGAAGAGCTTCACCATAGCTGAGTTACATGGTATCTCAAATAGTCTATCCAGTGTTGTATAATCTGGCAAACCCAGAAAAATAAAAGAGATTTTTCTAAGTTAGCCCCCTACTCTGCACAAATACAGGAGGATCTCTGGTGACAATGTTTGGAGGTCTCCAAACTTTTAGGTATCCACAAGAAAAAAACTGGCAGACCTTCTTTTCAAACTTAATTCCGAACTTAAAAGTGTTCATGAAGGATTTATCTGCTAGAAAATTCATGGGAGAAAAAGGATCTTACAGTATCATACTATTATTGTGAATATTCGTATATGATTCTAAACTATAATTTGAAAGAACCATGAATCAGAATAGATTTGTCTGCCAAAACCCTAATGGTTAGAACATGAATTTGAGAGGTTCTAGTGACTACAGACATCCCCCATTCCACAAACCTGCTCTTTAAGCACATCCCTATTTCAGAGATCAGTGCAAGGCAAGTTACGTATTTCCATAAAAAACAACAGTATGCACCAGCCTCTCTCATCTCAGAAAGGAGTATTTGTTTAAACCACTGCACTGAATGTGTCATAATATTATTCATTCACTGTCCAATCACAGTTCACAGACTAGAGTATCTTATGTATCAATCCGTCCTCCTAATTCTAAATGCATTGTTTCCCTTACAAACAAACTTCTGTACCTGGTAACAATTTAAGTTAAGTAATGGATCAAAGTAAAAAACATTTTGAGAATCTTCAACTATGACTGAAATAACAAGATTCAAAATACCATTAATAAATCAGTATCTCAGTGTTCAAGTGTGTTTTGATTACATTTTGAGAAATACATTATAGAGTGTAACAATTTTAATCTTTTGGGCTTACCATGGGTCTTCAGCACCCAGTTTCTCCTTTGTTGTGAACAGCTCAATGCAATCTTTTAACTTCACGAAAGGCTTTTTGGGAGGCTTATATTCCACACTTTCATGTTTTTCAAAATCCTAAAGAGAAGTATTTCTTGAGTTAAGAGAACAAATGAAACAAAACTCATTTTAGTGATGTCGTCTTACTATAAACAGTAACTACAAAGCTCCTATATGGAAAAACTGATTAGAAACCATTCAAGCAAAAAGTTTTCACAGCTTCAGATTTACTTCCAAGTTCGTAAGCCTCAGACTTGCTAATTACTTGAATGTGTATATGAAGTTTATTTATGACAACATATTTACTAAGAGTAACATGAAAAAATATATGTTCACTTCTTGTGAAGACTTACAATGTCTCATGTCACATAAATTAAGTTGTATTTTTTACATTTAGGTTTTATTTGTGCTGGAAAGGGGAGCAACATAGACAGCTTACCTCTGCTGCACTATCATCAAAATATCTCTTCTTTAATTCAGGATCCCAATCCAAAGCAAGGAAAGATCTTTCTAAGATTAAAAAAATTATTTTCTCTTAATATTATTTCTTGCTTTATGCAAAATTGGATTAACTTTGGGCAAACAATCTTCAGAATCAATCACACAATGCTACCACGAATTTAAGATGAAAAATTGAGCACATAAACATTTTGCATTTCTAAGAGTCCATCTCACTAACGAATTAATTACTCTTACAAAATTCACAACTGAAAAAAAGGTGTATCAAACATCACACAGAGAAAATGAAACACAGGAGAGGAGTCAGAAGAGTATCAGAATCAAATGTTGCCCAGCCTGTTCCCCATGACTTACCATCAAGCCTAGGTTGCCTATCATCAAATCTAATATGCCTGGTATCATCTTTGATGTAGTTTATGTCAGTATTGCCTAAATTATTGAACTGGAATGTAAACAATCGCTTTTTGTGTCCTGTGAGTGGTTGACCTTTGCAAGTATCCTCAGTGCATAATCCATTTTCAGAGTCATTGTCACCTCCAACTGAGTCTTCTGACTGGCTGTTTTCATTCTCTGAAGGAAGTTCCTGATCCTGGCTGGATTCATCATCTTGCTCATCTGTTTCCATTTCGCCTGAACCAATCAGAAGAATAAGGAGGAAGAAACGAAGTAGAATGACAATAATTGGAAGACACTACTGAGTTAACATCTGTTTCAAACTGAACAGAAAATACTAAACAATTTTAGGTATTCCAGTCTTACTTGGAGATCCTTCTTCATGTATTCCATTTGGGCCATTGCCATTGATACCATGGTCCTTACAGCAATGCAGGGATCCTTCAGTATCTTCACTTTCAGTACATGTTTTTACGTATCGGCTAAATATAACAAGTGAAAGCAACAGTTAGAAGCAATGGCTTTTTAAATATTTACTTGGTTCAAACTAGATAATTAAATTGTTAGAGCAAATCCTTTCTAGTGTATTGTATTTCTGCACTTCTTTCAGATTTATTCAGAATTAGCAGTTCTATTGCCAAACATGTCTACTGTTACAGGCGCATCTGAGAAGCTGCTCCTAGATGATCTTACATATTTGGCAGCTACTTATCTTAAACAACTTGGGTTTTGGTATCAGTCTCTCTTTGTCCAGAAATAATTTCTTTAACTGTTCATTAACTGTATTTTTTACACAAAAAAGTTTACATGGGTTCAATTACAGAGAAAGTTACATGAACAGAAAATGAAGCATATATTTAAATTGTGGTTTATATGACTCTAATTTTTTCCACATAATGACACCAATTCCAGTCTAATTTCATAAAGTGTCTACAATGTACTTTTACAACATAAATTAGTACAGTAGATACAGGAGATATAACTGTAGCAGAATAATTGGAAAACATTTCCACTCTACCAATTCCTAACAAACAGCTAAGCATACAACAGAATTATTTTTCTAAACTGAGAATACAGATTGGCTCTATTGTCTTCTCAAATACTTTTGAGATGAAGTCATGCTAACAAGAAATCAAATTAAAATCCACACTAGTTCATCTCAACGGGCTAAAATTTTAGATTTAATATATTTAACAGAATCAAATAGAAGACAAAGTACTCAAATCTAATCTGCTTGTTAGAAATACACATAAAAATAAGTGCCTACTGATTGCAACAATTAGCACTACTCGTAACATATGCATTTTTCTTTAAACAATAACCTTACCACATTCTCAGCAGCAGCAGGTTATAGAGTTTATCTTCAGTATTGTTTCTAGGCACTGCTATAAGAAAAGGTTGACCAAAAAGTAAAGAACCACTATGGCTGTAGCTGGTGTGCCTGCACTTTTCCCTTAAGCAAACGGGAATTATAACTTGTTCTGTATCTTCAGTTCTATTGATAGCGATTTCAAATCTAAAAGAAAACCCATCAGAAATACAATGAACAACGGTCATGTGAAAGGCTGCAAAGGGGGAAAATGAAGAAGTAATACCCCTCCCAGTTTCATCTTTATCTGATGTCTAGGTTTTAATCTTTTGCAAGTAACTAAACAAAGCGCAAGGAGACATGAAGCATGTTATCTGTACTTACACATAAATGTCATCACGTTCCATAATACTACTCAGATTTTCATCCATGCCAAATATCCTGTGGAACCTGTGATTGTATATATCAGTAACAATCATCTAAAAAGAAAATGGAGTATACATCATTAAATGAGGTTAAAGTGCATTAAAATATTCATTGTTTTGCTTCATATAAGAGATCACTCTTACCTTATCTGCAGCAACACCAGACAAAGCCGACAATGCTGTGCAAAGATCCAATATATTTCCAATTTTGGGAACAACAACTTTGTACTAAAAAGTAAAATATAATTTTAATTTCTTAATAAAACAAATATACATAAGGAAAAAAAACAAAGCAACTTAGCACATGTTCAGCATATTTTACATACTTCTTTCATGTTCCTGAAGCATGTAAATCACCTAAAATGAATTCCAAAAGCTCCTGAAAATGTAGTAGTTACCTGCACAACTTTACAAACATACACACTTGGAATACTCCATTTATCAGTTGATAATGCTTGTTTAAATGTTACTTTATTTTCTCCATAAGGGGAAATGCTGTTCTGCATAACAGCACCAATTACTCAGATTTGTATTTCAACAGCACCCACTTATTTAACCATTTAAATAAAATAATATGCATGCTATCAACTACATTATTAAATCTGGAACACAACACAAGTTTTCTATAGAGTCTTACTTGGGGGGAAAAAAGCAATGGCAAGCAATGGATTCTAATTTCACATGGAGAGAGAGAACCTGATGATTAACAGTCTAAGTTCTACACAGGACTCTAATCTGTTATTCACATAATGAAGACAGGATTAATTAGAAATAAGGTATTATAACTTTATAATTAATTGCCAAGTATAGCATGTGTATGTTATGTCCTTAAGTTTTAGACTCACAAAAACTCTGCTGAACTTGTACCCTTCCCAAACTCCATTACTCTTGCACAACTCTCACATGTCATACAAGTCATCTTCAACTACTGCGTGTCCCCTGTGCAAACTTATTTTCACAATTAAATTTCTAGCAGGCTCATCTCCCATTAGTTAATACATGTCCCGTCATCTCTGACTTCCCTAACTCATAGTACCTTTGAGAACATTTCCTTTTCACTCACTTTCCTTCCTGTGGTGTTAAAATTTTTTGGCATCTGCCTGACTGCCCGTGTCTTATTTATTTCACCCAACCTCACTTACCCCATAAGGTACAGGTAGAACCATTTCATCGTCACTTGGTTATGATAACCTTATGTATATTTTTCCACACCATTTTAAGGTGTATAATACTATCTATCCTAAAAACATGGCAAAAGAGGTACTCTTCACAAAGAAATCTCATCTGAATTTTTTTCTTTTGACTATTATGTGAGAGCACAGAGAATTCAGGACTACCTGATATGTTACTCATGGGGTTTTTTGCACCACCTATAAATGTTTGTCTTTTGTGATTAAGGAACCAAGAAATTAAGTCTGGATTAAGTGTATAAATATTTTTTATAACTATACAAATTCACTACAGCAGCACTCAAATAAAAAATTATGTCAGGATACATTTTAAAGATTAAGAACTTCCTTGAACTGACAGAAATATAAGAAGTTATGTGTAGTCTTCCTCAGGCTTCCTAAGTGGGACTTCAGAACACATACCAGAAAACTAAAGCTTCTTGGATTTGCTTGTTGTACCTATAAATTCACATCATGTAAAGGAACTCGGGTTCATTGTTATGCCACATAAATCAGGGTGTTAGTATGTAAATTAAGCCACTTACCTGCATGGGCTTTGCAAGTGGATCCATTCTAACTAAATAAACTTCCAAAGTACGTTCTTTTTTCATGGGTAATGGAAGTGTCAAGTAACAAAAAGGATCAAAGGTTACAGATATCTTAGCACATTCAGGACAAACTAGGGTGGATTTAAAAAGGCCATGAAATATATCTACAATGATGGAATCATTTCTCTTCAAATGGTTTTCCCAGGCTTCTTCAGCAACCACCTGTAAATAAAGCATGACCTCAGTTATAACAAAGTAGTAGGAAATTAATAGGGAGAATTATTAGTAAAAGGCCTTGATAGAACATTTTCAGTAACCACCTAAACACAGAATCTCATTCCCAAGGACCCTGTAAGATGTTACTACCATCAGGATCCCTGGTTAAAAGATGTATGCTTTCCCTAGGACAGAGATTCTCTCAGTGGTTTTTATAGTCCGAGAGAGACTTCCAAATGGCTTTAGGAAAGACAAAAGCAAAAAACCCTGAAGTTCCACATGAATTAACTCATAACAAAATAAGAGTTTCCTTAAAGTAAGAGTACTGGAGAAAAATAGAATTCTGCATGATATAGATACAAGAATAAAAGAACAACAGAATGGAAATTGTTTTTCTAACTGAACTGAATTGAAAAACAGGTCTTAATGAAGTCTTAAAAAAGCCTTACCATCTCCCCATCCATCCCCCCAGTTACCTTACAAACAAACAGAAATGTACACAGGTTTTCAAACAAGATCTCCATTTTAAGAACTTATTTTCTGAAAACTCTCCCAGCAAAACACCCCAATCAGTGTCCCAGTCTTTCAGTAGAAGATACAGCCTTGACTAAAATGAAGATGATCAACACCAAAACCCCTACCTTGTCTGGTCTCCCATCTGCATCCTTTAACTGAATATAAGGCTTTTTCCTAATTCTATTCAAATCCTCATGTAATCCATCCAAGAGAAAAGCCAGTAGCTCTTGACAATCTTGTTGCTGATAACCAGAAAACTGTGGTGCAAACCGTCCCACTTGTGTCTAAAAATTAAATACAAATACTTCTGGTACCTTAAGTTTTAGAAAACATAGATACTTCTGAGATGGTGCAGCAGCATGTTGTAAAGGTAAAACTTATAACGGATAAGCTTTTCAATGGAGACAGGAAGTTAAAACCAATTCTGAAAGACCAAAGCATAAGGGCAGGTGACACATTTAAATATACAACCAACTGTTTTAACAGTCAAATGGACTGCAAACTGATAAATATTACTTCACATTCTTCTTCTTGCATATTTCTGTGAGTTTTGTATACTTAGAAGTACAAAACCACAATTGACATTCAAGTTAAATTCCCTACTGACCTTAAATGCTCTTGGGGTAACATAGCTGTATTTTCCTGACCACATTTGCTTGATAAGCTCGGCGTAAGATTTTGCTATTTCCCCTCGCATTCCTAAAGGATTGTCAAAATTCAGCTCTTCTTGGTATTTATCATTGAGGAAGTACTCTGTAAGAGGAGGTGTGTTGCTCAGACACTGCAAATAGAAATAGACTCTTTAGAACAGTGATCTGAATTAGCTCTAAACAAAGAATTTTGTTAAAACAGTCATGATCAATAAACACTTTAAACTGGAATATCCAGTGTCTGCAAAGAAGAGGAGAAAAATCCCCAATTAATCTTTTCCAGAAACAAATAATAGTTTTAAACTGAATGCAGCTGTCATTACAAGTTATGTGCAGATAGTATTTATCAAAAGGTTTACCTCAAAATTTATTAAACATAGGAGTCCAGTCAACCACAGTGTGACAGCACAGTTTGTATCAAGAGTTAAAACAAAATAAAACAAAAGACGGTGGTTCTTGAGACATGAATGGCAGCTTTATGAGACTCCTTGCTGAAAGTTGTTAGAGATGCACAAAGGTGAAACTGCATAGGTATTTGGATGAAAGAGCCAACAGGGCTTACTAATTCAAATTATACCATATTCCAAGCAACATGTGAAAAGAGAGATTTTTTTTTTTTTTTGGCAGAGGTCGAAGGGGAGAGAAGGGAAGGTAAGGATGCTTGCCCTATTCCTTCTCTTCCTAAACATCAGCTTATGGATGATATGGAAGACAGCAATCTATGCTAGATGGGCTAGACTTTGAATCAGAAATGGTGCAGACCTTCTTATGTTCTTTCAAATCTTGTGATGCTGTTTAGAGCTGAAATTGGTTCAAGGAAGTCAAGGACCTTGTTTTAGATTGAGCTAATCACTTATCCTCTGTACCAGTTTATCTCTTCTGTGAGGACTTGGAGATAGCAGGATGTAATCACTGAACTATGATTTACAACTTAAGGAAACCTCTTTGAATTTTTGTGTGCTATTTTTCACACTCCTTTAAACACAAACTTTTCCATCATTCAGAAATGAACCCCATGCCATGCCTCAGCATATATATTTACCAAGATTCTTCATTAAATATCATAAGATTTTCTGCATTCTTTCCTGTAGTAAAGATACCAAGAAAGGTCAAATATTTCATCAGTCTCACCTGTCTCTCTGAAAACATGCTACTGCATAGGTACAACAATGAGAGTGGAAGAACTACAATTTCATTGAGTGGGGCAAAAAAAGTTATTCCTATGTCTGCCTATCATACCTGTTGTGGTGGGTTTCCCTTGGCTGAAGGCCAGGTGTCCACCCAGCCGCTCTATCACTCCCCTTCCTAGCTGGATGGGGAGAGAGTAAGGTGGAAGAGAAAAACAACACAAATCGTGGGTTGTGATAAGGCAGTTTATATTTATGCAAAAGAAAGGCAAAGCAGAAGCTGGCAGTTAATCTCTATTTCCCATAGGCAGCAATGGCTGGCCACTCCTCAGACACAGGGCTCCGGCACGCGTAACAGTTGTCAGCAGGCAGCCATGGGAGACAATGGAGGGCTCTGTTCCTCCTTGCCTTAGCTTTTATAGCTGGGTTGACATCACATGGTATGGAATATCCCCTTGGTCAGTGTGGGTCAGCTGGCCTAACCTGTGTCCCCTCCCAGGGTCCCGCCCTCGACTGAAGAAGGAATGTTACAGTGCTGTGCTCAGCAGGAGCCAAAACACAGGTGTGTTATCAACACTCCTCCAGCTACCAATGCAGAGCACAGCACTGTGTCTACTGTGGGCCACTATGGGGAAATAAATTCTGGCTCAGCCAGACCCATACTGCAGAGAGCTGAATTTCATGCCTATATTGAACTCCTTTCTTTTTCTTCCTCCTCATCTAAAGCTTTCTTGCACTGTCAATGCTGCAGGAAACTCCTGGTATTTTCACTCCCTTTTGGACGCTGATGGTTGAAGAAAGCTCCTTTTTCTCTTGCTACATGGCAAAGAGCTTTTATTTCTAGTAGCAGTGATCCCAAACTCCCCTACCTCACACATCTGTGTTGTCAGTTCTGAACTGATCCATGCAGCTAAGAGGAAAAACACTTGGTTTCCCAAATCCATACAGAGTGGTCAGAATTTTCAAAACATTACCCTTAGCATCAACCTCAATTAATGGATGGACTACCAAGTATCAACAGATAATGAGAAACATAAACTACCTATAAATAAAAATAAAACTACACTTTAGGTAAAATTGCATGCTCAGTTTGAGTGATGTGACAAATCCTACTGCCCCAAGAAGTCCTGCCCCTTCTCTGCTGATCCTCATCTGATTGCACAAGAAACATTCATATCACTGGTTTTTTTCTCCTCCCTTGTCTTCTGAATTATTTTTGGGCTGGTTTAGGAGATGACAACAGTTCAATTGATCATCTTAGTGTGAGGAATGTCCAACACCAGGAACTAAATAATGCAAAAATAGTCATTTTTTCTGAAGGTTCTTAGTCAAGCCCTATACAACGTGCTGACAGTTTGTTTTTCACTGAAAAACTAATTTATCTTTTTCTAGTTTCACCTGATAAACTGGTTTTGTCACTTTCTCAAAAAACTAATTAATATTTGTATGTCTAAGTCAGAAAGATAATTTCCTTTTTTCCTTTAACTTTTTTCACATTACAGCATAAGATAACACTGATGATAGTTCTGGAATGAACAAGTGTCCATTTGAACACTGTACTTTCTGAGATATCAGATACCACAATTTTTGAAATTGTAGCTGCCAAAGGAATTAATACAGTTTGCCACACACCCACCTACCTTTCCAACTTAACTGACAATGCTAAATGATTACAAACATATTTACTTCTTGGAAAGGGTGACAAAGGAGAATTATTTAAGATTATGATTAAAATCCCAGGAAAAAAAAAACTTCCAGAAAACAATTTGAAAGGAAGTCTCTGTTCTTACTTTGTTATGATGCAGTATGTTGCAGTTTATGAAGGAAGACTTACAGAAAGCATCAATTTAAACTCCTCCTTCACACAACCAAAAAAAACCAACAAAAAAACCCAACCGAAAACCCATTAGAACCAAGACAATCTACTAGACAGCAAAGTCATCACATTTATGTGCCCTGTTCCACCTAGTGGTTTGGGGAGTTTTGTTTGTTTCAAAACACAGACATATGTAAACTAAAAGTATATAAACAGATGAAGAATAGTAGGGGGAAAAAAAGCAAAACAAGTAAGGTAAAACTATGGAAAACTGTGAACTAAAGAGGTAACACAATGGCACTTCATTTCAGGTACCTCAGTCTCCACAAGTTTTCTTTAGCCAACAAAATTTCCATACAGTTCTTAGTCTGAACCCAAACTAGTCATTTAGTGCAAAGATCATGGCAAAGATGAAACAGAATGTAAAAAACTCCAAGATGAACTATGAGACAAATCACAGGACACAGGATTAGTCTTCAGCATGACAAGGATTAACATTGAAATAACAGTTCCATGTTACATATTAGTAACTTGAAAAAAAACTATTAATATGTACAGGAAAATGAACAATAAATAATCATTATTTTTAGGGAAATATATATAAACACACATATATACATCTCAGTGCTCTAGTCCCACGGGAATACTCTAATTCTAATGCCAGACTATGATCATGTTTGTGATCTACCTGTCCTATGAAACCTTTATAGAGGGGGAAATACACGTAATTTAAGTATGGAATAATTCTGATATAAGAATTTGCAAGGACTTAATTGACAAAAAGAAAAAAATACATGAAGAAAGAAGGCCCCCAAGACAGTCACTGGCCTAGAAGCACTTGCCCTGTGAGCAAAGGCTGAAGCATCGGGGCTTGTTCAGCCTGCAGAAAAGACTGTTTCAGGGAGACCCAAGAACAGACTTCTAGTACCTAGAGTGAAGTCAAGGAGAAGAAGGAACCAGGCTCTTCACAGTGGTACACAGTAGGAGGAAAAGAAAAACAGTTGAAACATGAGAGGTTAAGAATATAAGGAAAAAAGATTTCACTCGAAGAACAGTTAAGCAATGGAGCTGAGAGGCTCTGCCTTCTTGGAGGTTTTTAAGATCCAACTGGGTAAAGTCCTGGGCAACCTGTTCCAACCTCAGAGCCAACCTGCCTTTGCGTAGGAGGTAGCACCAGAAACCTCCTGAAGTTCCACAAATCATCCTATAATCCTAAGGAAACAAGGAAACATTTCTTCATATCCCATATGTAATATTACACAGAACTATAAAAATAAAAATCCAAAGTGAAGAAAAATTCACAACCTATCGTGCCAGTGAACTGGGAAATATAGAAGAAGACACTGAGATCATGAAATTGAGCTAAAAACTGAATATTCTCTAAGTATACTGATTCTTCAGCTTCAGGTTTCACTTAATAAAAATTTTATGAAAGGGGCAATGAAATTTTGGATTCCAGCCATCTAATAAAAGATCAAGAGCTGATGGACTGAAAAAAAGATCCAAGTTATAGGAGAAAAAGTTATTTACTTTGCATGTGTCTACCCTACTTTTGTCTGTTTGATATCAGACATGGCAAAAAGTGCTCAGTTAATAAATTCCATAATCCAAACTCCATATGCCTATGACAACTGAAACAGAGACCAAAAACTTAATCAGGTATTAATTAATATCTTAATTAAGGTATTGGTGAAAGATGCTATCTTTTCTCTAGATAAACTCACAGCTATAAGTAGCTGTAGAGGGAACATTATCAGCTTTCTGAAGAAAGAAAACTGCTGAAATACTCCATTGCACAGCTCTCAACAACTGCTGTTCAGAAGTCAACTATATATAATCACATTGATTGAAAAAAGGTGAAAATAAAATGTTGGAAAAAAGGAATGTTTTAAATTAAATTACTTTCTTTCTTCTTCTGTTTTTGAATCACAAAATGGAAACTTTGGGACTCTCAGGTTGTCACTGTAAAAGAAAAAAATTTTTTTTACAGACCTCTAATCTCTAGTATCTCACCAAAATAGCAAAGTAATACTTGAGAAACATCCACAGGTGGCAGCACAACGATGCTTAATGAAAATCATATTTTTCTAATTTTTTTTCAGTTTAGACTATAACTATATACATGTACAATGTGAATTAAAATTCTACTTGCCAAATACTTTTTTTTGCATTATACTGGTTCAAGTTTTCATAACTTTTTATTTTCATAAAGTCCACAAACTCCCTTTTGTCTTTCCTGTTTTGTTTCATGCTCAGATCTGCAAAAGTAGACATTTAGGCCTCATTAATAAAAATGAAGCCTTAGATGTTAGCACTGAAGTGAAGTAAAACCAGATATATGGAATGTTCCTTTCAAAAAATCTAAACAAAAGTCCCAATATAACCAAGAAATAATACTGAATTATTATTTTTTCTGAAAATAAGGAACAGTGATAAAAGAACAGCACTTGGAAGAAATATAGTGGCATTTTAACCCTCTTGGCCTTACTCCTACTCAGCTTGCAGCTGTTTGTGGTACCACAGAGGACCATGCCCATCTCTTCATCATCTCTCCTCCAGGTGTCTTGAACTTTTTAACACTGAAAGCCCCTACTTGGAAGGACAAAGGCCTCTTTACAATAATCACTTGGAGAAAGGGGCAAACCTAACCTTAACTATGAAGAACTATTAAAGACCTTGCAACAAAATTTAAGACAGTGTCAGGATTACTGCACTTCTACCTAGTATGGTTACAGGGCAAGAACCTTTAGACAAATTTGTCAGACTTGAGAGATCAAGCTGTGTAAGGAACTGTTCTACAAGGAATGCCGATAATAGTTCTGACACAAACCATTTTCACTGTGTATGACAAGACCAAAGAGAAGCTGCCCAAGAAATGCAGTAGCTTCTGAAGCAGAAATGGCTCTTTTGAGAACACTCAGGGGCCTCCATGCTCTCTGGAAGGGATAGAGATCTGAGAAAAATGGCAATCAGCTGGAAAGTGGATAAAGTAACCTTTGCTTCTGTTGAAGGAATCTACTTTGATTACACCCAGCAGCAACTGAATGGAAGGGATAAAAGCAGACCTTTGTGGACATCAATGGAATTGAAACTATTTCAGAGTCCAATGTTCTACAGTAAACTATTTTGTTTAAACAAAACAGATTTATCCTGATAAATCAACTGTGTTGACATAATTGTGAAGGAATACATCTGTGGGAAGATAGTTGGGGGTAAAAATTAGAGGAAACTGAGCAGTTACATTCACATCCTAAGACATTAGAATGGTATGGAAATCATAGGGTAAAGGGCAGCAGCTACTTCCTGGATGGATTGTGGTTGGCATACTCCTGGCAAAGGACAATGGATCAGTGGGTGGAGGGGAATGAGACACTGAGGCCAGGCTCTGTAGAAATCCTTGCAGGGAGGGAAACTGAATGGTACTTTGCAGCTGATAAAACTGCATCACAACCAAGGCAGACAGGAGATGTCCTCTCCTCAGATGAACTTGGGTCATTAAAGCCTCACTGTGATATTAACACACACCTCCACCCCAGTGTTACCCACCTTCAAGGTACAATCACCCCGCACTGGACATGCACTCTCTATTTTTTTGGCTGTATCTTTAAAAGCAAAGTGAGAGAATTTTACACCAATCAGTAACAAAGGTATTTATGACTAAAGTAACTCAGGCTCCACCCAAACATAAAGAAATATTGTAAAAGTAAGTAGAGAATGGGGGAAAAGTTTGGGCAGACACCATTGTAACTGCTAGGATCAGTCGACAGGCTGAACCTGTGTTCTCCCCTCACAGGGACACCTGCTGGGTAAGAGCTGTACTCTGTATGTGCTGAATACTTTTACTGGGGCTACAGCTTGTCTGTATATTGCTTTAAATACATTTTTGCACTCAGATACTACCAGTGGCAATCTTCAAGCCTTAACCTGCCACGATTTTGTATTAATAGTGTTATTCCATAAACTGTTAGTGGTGGTCCTTCACGGGCAGTAGCAGTTGCCAGCAGTGGGTAACACACTTGAATAAAGTGGGAAGACCTGCTGAGGGTCTGACCTTGTACTGATGGCTTAGCTCCCTGAAAAGGGCAGTTGAATTGCCCTCTGATCCAGCAGCACTGTCCAGTGAAGGGTGTCCCTAGTGGGGTACTTAGAGACTGGTTGGGCACAGGGGTCTCTGCTTTCCTGGGCACTGACAGACAAATCAAACACTAAGGGTTGAGGAAATCTCCCTTTTGACGTGACAACACCTTAAGAAGATAAATAAGCTGAAGTAGATAACCAAAGCAGATCAAAGTAATTACAAAGTAGTTGAGATTGGAATGCATCTCTACAGATTCTCTGGTCCAACCCACTTGCTCAAACAAGGGTCATATAGAGCAGATTGCTTGGGACTGTGTCCCATTAGGTTTTGAGCATCTCCAAAGATGGAGGCTCCAGTCTCCCTGGAAAACTTCTTCCACCGTTTGATAACCCTTATTTTAAATAACAGGTTAACATGCTTAGAATTCTCACCTAAAAGGTTACTTTTGCATCTACATTTATGCAAATTCATGTATACCAGTTTAACAAAGGTTTGTGTAAGCAACGAAAATTAACCTTGTTTTTAATCAGTGTAGCCTGGTGAACAATATAGCATTTTTAAAAAAATCACTATGTATTAAGAATATTTTCTAAATTCAAATTTTAAAAGATAATTCTGTTTCATGCACTAGACCAAAACATATTCTTTTTTCTTTACAATAGTATAATGATGCAACTCAGTAACCAAGAGAGGTTACATCTAGCACTTTTATTTAGAACGGACATTGTAAAATGTGTGTCCTTACACCTTTCAGTTTAGCCATCTTTTGTGCAACATGTTAAAAAAAATTTAATTATTCCCTGCACTGTTCAATTTCTCTTCAAGTATCCTCATGAAAACATTATTAGAAATAAGAATAAATTGAATTGTATGGAGGCCTTATGCAAATAAGCATGGAATAA
>JAWWLZ010000042.1:31785347-31816579 GCA_035041345.1 Poliocrania exsul | reverse complement strand
TATCCTCATGAAAACATTATTAGAAATAAGAATAAATTGAATTGTATGGAGGCCTTATGCAAATAAGCATGGAATAAGCATGGAATAACCCTATATACCACTAACAGGCTATGGGGCTGACTGGCTAGAAAGCAGCTTTGCATTATATGACCAGTGGCATTTTTCTGTGCAAACGTGATCGAGCTGTTTCCCATGAGAAAGATGTCCATTTGCAAGCTGGGCTGTGTTAGCAACTGTAGTCAGTGGCAAAGGGAAGCAAGTCTTCCCCTCTTTGGAACTTGTGAGACTGCTGCTGGAGCACTAGCCTGTTCAGGGCTCTCCAGAGTATGAAAGAGCAGAGGAGGGTCTGGGGGACTGGAGAACAATATACAAGAAAAGGCTGAGAGCTGTATGCATTAGTTCAAGCCCAAAGAAGACAAGACTAAGAGGAGAGCTCATGGCTCTCTGCAGCTACTCCTACAGAAGTGCAGTCAAATTATTTGCTGATTCTCAACACAAAGAAGGGATAGAAAAATCTACACAGACTGAAGCTCTGAAATATTTCTTCTTTTGAACAAATTTCAACAACTTCATGAACTTAGCTCCCAAAAGTACATGAAATTCCTTTTTTACCTGAACAGGCTAAAGAAGGAACAAAATTTTTTTTTGTTGTTTTTGGTTTTTTGTTTGTTTTTTTCATTTTACCCAAAGAAATCACAAACATAAGACAGGAACCCTTGTGATAACAAAGTAGGATAACAACTCTGAAGAATGTCTGGTTAAGATCTAGCATTTTTATAGTCATCAGGAAAATATCTGAATGAGAACTGAAATACACATTACAGTTTTTTTGATGTAAGAGTGCTCTGATGACAAAACATGGGTTCCAGACCTAAACAAAGTCAAACTAAATTACCAGTTCTTTCTGATCATTAAATATGCTACAACTTCCTCTTCCATTTAAAATTAAAACACTAAGTTTTTTTCATCTTGGTAGAGTAATAGTAGGCATACTAGTATTTCTCTTGTATTCATAGCAAAGAAACAAGCTACCACATTCCTGTAAAATATCTCATCCATCCATGAAAGAGCAGCCATTCAAAGAGGAAAGGTCAAAGGAAAATACTTTCCAAGGCTCCTGCATGTTCACTTGTGCACTAGAAGTACATAATGAGTCAGAAATAAAGGCTCAGTAATCCACCAGTCATCTATTTTTGACACTTTTTTTGGCACTATAATCAGTACTCAAGGGCATCTCAAAAGGAAAAGGTATTTTTTGTGACATACATGCATGACAATCCTTACAAAAAGCAAAGAATCCCAATGAAGGGTTCACTCATATAGAATGCTCATCAAACATCTTTCTGACATTGATCACTATGAACCCAACTATGTAAATAAACCTTTAGAATATACCAGTATAGAAGTATTATTTCCTCACTTTTAATCTTATTCTGCTGCTTAACAGATCTCTTAGTATTAGTTTTCAAACATGAAAAAATATAGCATGGTATTCGTTTCCAAGTAATAGGACTAGCTGATTTTATTTTAAAGTACATACCTGAATTGCTGAATTCATGAAACATGTATTCCCCAAGTTACTCAGGCCACACAGGCCAGGCTGCTCATTGTGTCTTCCTGGCTCTGAATAATCATAATTCTTATAAGCAGTATATGATGGGAGACAATAGTTTGAATTTTTCACACTGTAAGAAAACAAGACATCTTTCACAATGCAAACATGTACTCTATAGTACTTTAAAGCATACAAATACTTTATAAACTTAAATGATTAAAAATGTTAAACTAACTTCTATAAACAAAAAAGGATTAAAAAACTTATTAAACTTTGGTAATAACATTAATTTCAATTTAAAAGTCACCTGCACAAACAAAATCAAATGTACTGCAATAACTGCAATTATTACATCCCTACCCCTTTTTGATAGGAGCAGCTTCAGAGTTTACTCTATTCTTCATTGCTCCATCATATTTAATACACTCAGATTTTAGACACCACCAGCAGCAATCAATCATTTACGTTCCTTTTGCATCCTGCTACTGCAAGAGTGAGGTCGGTGGAAATGGGAATGCAGAGTTACAGGTGAAAGCTGAGATTTCCAAGGCCACTGTGGCATAGCTGCCTCACTGCATCAGACAATCTATTTATAGCTTCCCTGCTAGGACAGCACAATCCAGCATGCAAATGCAGAAAAGCCTTGAGAGGTAAAAGAATGCGCAAAATGCCTTGTAACACCTTCATTGTAAATCTATGATGCGTCTGAAACTGGAGAAGACTGAAATAGGTAAAAACATAATATTAAAAGCATTTTGTTTTCAGATGGAATATGAAAATACCAAATATATAATAACACTCAAAACAATAAAGTAAGCATATCTGAGTACATTAGAAAGGCAAAGTAATCTTCTAAGAGGATGTTACGTAAAATTACTGATGTTAGAAATAAACAACCAACCAGGAAGGTTTAACCATTTCAAGCACTGATCATAACGAAATCTGTGTGACAGCAGCTTTGGCTAAAGTTCAGAAGTTTCTGCAGCCACTAAGCATCATTCACATTAGAAGCAACATGAACAAAAACTTGAAAGTCAGTTGCTAAGAATGATAAGGAAAAATACGCAGTGCAAGGAATCAATCCTGATAAATAATTGAGACTTTTAATAGTAAAAGCCTGAGGATGCAGGTGGTCCAATGGTTATACTCCAGCCATTACTCCTGAATGGTATCCAACTAAATTCCAACTGTCTGCTCAGTGCACAATTACTCACTTTTCATAAAGAACTGTTGATTTCTTTTAATCAAGTTACTGAAAATTTCAAACAGAAGGGGAAGAAAATTTCTCCCTCATTTAATGGCCTTGGAAATTTGTGTAGTTTACAGCTCCACTGTCCATAAAATTGCTGTTCTCAAACTTTTACATCTGCTCATTTATTTTTAATAGCTGACTTTCACATTAGTGCTTCCCTTGTCTGTACACGTGCATTTTCTCTGCTCTCTGGCTTGCCCACAAACAGCTAAATGTAATTGTGTTTACTAGCGATTCTCAATGAAAAAAACCTATAAAGTTAGTTTTACCCATTCAGCTTAACCCTGGCTGAAATACTTAATCTTATTTTAACACAATATACTTTTTTAACTCCAGGGCCCACATACCCTTCAAGCTTATTTCTGTGGTCACCCTTCCTCTGTCATTAGTCCCTGGTTCACCCACGCATGCAAATTCCCAGGGAAAATCACCTTCCACCTCCCTTTGCAGGTGCAGTCCAGTTACTGCAGTCAACTCCAATTCCCTTAAGTTGGCAAGCTTATGGGGGCACATAAGCAAACTACTACAAGCTTACCCCTGGTGCTAATGCACCCTCCACAATGTAATGAATCTCTGACACAGCTCACCAGTGCACAGCAGCAACAGAAATGCACATACACAAGGTATACAATAAGCTCCTGCTTTTAGCCCTGCCTCCTTCCTACTGCTTTCTTTACCTGAATCAAAGATTACACTTTTCACATGGTTAATGAATGAGAGATCTCTTTAAGAAATTTAGGAGATGTTGCAGTAATAAAACAGATTGAATTTAATTCCCCTGGGGATTTCCATTCCCTTTTTTGTTTCTCTGCAGCTTTTCCCCTTCAAAAATTGCCACCCTTGGAGGAACACCAGGAAGCTAGGAAATGCAATTGGTATTTTTTGGCTATTGTGTATTCATGTAAAAGATTTTCTCAAATTAGCTGAGTACCATGGTGATAATTTAGTTCAAGATAATTGCAACACAGATAGATGCAGTGTTTGTTTACTCTAAGGGACAAATTGTCAGATTGCTTCTCAAAAGGGAAAGACATTTCTGACCTCTTTCATCTTCTGTACGGGCCTACATAAATACATTGGAGAGGGTTAGAGAATAAGGTTACCACTCCTCTTGGAAGTGAGGTCTATTAATATATTTTTCTTTCATGTTTCTATGATATTTTATCAAACATATCCTACAAAACACAGTGCCTACTATATGTAAGAGACTAGGAGATGTCTCTTTATAGCTTTATCAGTCTGCAAACTTAATTTGTTCTGGAAGGATTGTTTTTATTTAAATTACATTGTTTTTCTGCTTTTTTATGCTTTTGGGACTGGATGAAAAATAAAGTATTATTAAGAGTCAGTAGTAAATGGCTAACAATGGAAAGCAAGCAAAGACACAAGCTAAATCTATATGAACTTCAAACTGAAATACCCTAGAAAAAGTAACTTGTGATAATGGTGTGTTCCCAAGCCCCTCTCTGGTTTTCCTGTAAAGCCTTCCTACCTTTAATGAAGGAACAATGCACGGAAAAGCAGAGGGGTAGTATCAGAATGGGCCAGTCAGGTAAGGACAATAACAGAAAAAAACCACTGAGGGCTCTTAGAAGAAATTGCTGCTCAAAAATAAGGCAAGACTTGAAAACATGAAACCATCTTCAGATCCTTGAACAGCTAGAGTTCTTGAAATGGTAAAAGGAGGTTTCCAAATGAGATTTTATTATGTGTACATCTGTAAATTTTTAACTGTATGTGCTGTATCTGAAATCACTTATGTGTACGGTCTGTATCCTGCCTTTACACATCAGAGCAGCTTTCAGATGATGCTGATGAACACAGAGCACTCTTTGTGCAGCTGCAGTTCTGAAAAGTGTGGATCTTGAACAGAGAAGATTGGAAAAGCATCACTGGCTTTAGACAGGCCATAATTTGGCAATAGAGTGCCATATACTGACAACAGGTGCTGCAAATAAATGTAAGTTGCAAGAATGAGCCCAGAAAATTAAAACTTTGGAGGACATACTGACCTCTGTAATATTTCAACCACTGCCAAAGTGTTTTTGTGACCAGCCACTTTAAGAAACCTGTTATCAAGTTCCATCAGATTTTAGAGATATCTGAATTAGCAGGAGAGGCCCATGCCACTACAAATAGACTACCATCTTTATTATTTATTATCATTGTCTGCAGAGCAAAAGATGACATTATGATCTATTTAAGTAAAGTGAAAAAAAAAACCTTCTTCATCGTATTTGGTTGTGTGTCAGGTACAACATGAAGAAACTGTTTCTACAGGTGATGTATTTAACACTTGTACTTCTTGAAATAAGCATATTGAAATATACCTAGCATGTGAACAAAGCTGCCAGCTGCCTGCCTTGACAGGCTAATGATGAAAGCCAGTCATTTTAGGGGCCTAAAACAATGGTTACAAATGAAGGAAACAGATCAACTTTCCACATAATTCCCCAAGCAAAATCCCTATTCAAGTCTTTTTTTATCATCCCCACCCCACATAATTAAAAAAACACCATATCTGAGATTAAGTGTATTGCTTTATTAGCAACAATAAGCAGAAATTCCAGTAAGACCTAAGCAATGTGTGTCTCTCCCTGCTCTTCTGAATCCACTAATACATATTTGCTAATCCTTCTATGTTATTCTTTCAACAAGACCACCTGTAAAGGCAAAAGAACATCAATGATCAATTATTTGGAGCCTTCCATTCCATCAAATGCAAACATACATTCACAGAAATGAAGGTGTTGGACTGGATAAAGTTTGCACAAGTGATTTCTATTACCTATTTTAACGTAATTTGTGCTCTATAGCTGAGCTATGGTAATTGCAAAACCAGGTTTGCAACACCTACTATTTATGACCATGAATACACACAACTTGTTGGGGTTTTTTTCTGCCTTACAAATCAACTTTGCCAGCTAAAATTATCTTCAAAACAAATACTGGGATTTCTTTTAGAGTCACAGCATCTCATGTCCATATGGAGGTGCCAACAGATCGTGGAAAGCCACAAAAGCACAATTTCACTACTGTACTAAATACAATGTGCAATATAAGAGGCAATAAGGCAGAAATGTGAAAATATATTCCAGGTAAACCTGATATTAAGTAGTTAATTAGGAATGTAATAAAGATAGCATTAATTAAGGAAAAAGGAGTGCTTTCTTAGGAAGATATTTGTCAGAAGAATGGAACACAGAAGAAACTGATCTTAACCCAGAATGATATAATACAATTAAATACAGAGATACATCTTTTCATTTACCTTTTGAAGCCAAAAATTTTTAATGGAACAGTATGTACTTTAAAGTACAAAGTGTATTAATGGATATGACTTCATCATAGAAAATGTATTCTGACAGAAGTACTGCTAAAGATTCTTCTGTATTATAGCTTGTATTGAATTATTTATTTGTGATTTTAAAAATATTTATTTTAAACTCATGGGAATTGATTATTGCATTGCAAGGAAAACCATATGCTTCTGCATTGAATATGTCTTACCTAACATCCAGATGCACTGTATTTTGAGATATAAGAGAAAAATGGCTAGTACTTTGTAACATACACAGTACAGGTACCTATTAGCTGACTTACAAATATTTAAGTTAAAGCACTTGAAAGAACTAATTTCTTATAAAATTTGAGTTTTATATTACTTCATTGTAAATATGTAAAATCACAAAAAACCCCAAACAATACCCTCCCCACAAAAAACAGCCCAAGAAATAAAATTAAAATCAGGTAAAGCAAGTGAACGAACTGTCTGTAAAAGCTGCAAGAGCTGGCAACAGGTTTCCTAAGTGTTTTCTAATAACTACAGCATCACTAGTGAGAAGTTAACATTAAAAAAGAAAAAAAAAGCAAGTCTTCATGGCTTGCTTTAAAAGGGTGCCCCCTACAAAACGTAACTGCTAAGTTTTGGGCTTGGCATTACAATTGCCTTTGGCTTATGTGCTGGGGGAAGGAGAGGTTAGTTCTGAGCTGGAGGCTCAGCTCTGAGCAAGTAACTTTTCACACAATCATAGATACAATATTATTTTTATTTACTACACATTGACACAAAGTACAACAGACTGCAGTTAAATACATGGATTTCAACTGTTCAACAGTGAGAGTTGGGGCTACTCACAATTGGTAGGAGGACAAGTGACACTTCACCCCTTAGGAAAAATCACTTCAGATAAGTGCAGTATTTAACTGGAAGATATTGTATGAGATATTTAATACTTATGTCACCTTTTAGTATTAAATATTTTCATGTTTGATCACAAAATGCATGTTTGGAAAAATATTAAAAATTTGAATGGATTATAACAATAGGGCTCTTCAACTTCCCCCAGCTTGCAATAAAGATGAGTGGTCTCTGGTTTCAAGCATTTGAAAGATGCTCCATTATCTGTTAAAGTGAAATAATTCCATGTTTTTCTATATTCACCAACTTTTTTTACATTTGTGTACAACAAAAACGAGAATTCCCCCAAAATTACACACAAAAGTTGGCTCCTGGAATATGAAAGCCCTTCTCTTAAGGAGCTTTATCACATCACTATTAAACCTCTAATTTGGAATATAAAGGAGAAAACCTGTAAAAGTGAGAAGTCTTACTAAGCTTTTGCTCACTGTAACATTCAAGCACACTTAGACTCATCTCTATCAAATCTTCTGGCACTAAGAAACAGAAGATAAGTTGCTGGCTACATTACAGCTGAAACAATTAAGCTGCTGTGATTTCAAATCCATGTGTAATGTCACATATGCTGCTCTCATACCTTAGGAGCAATAAATACAGAAAACTTGACCACCATAAGTGTAAGTAGTTTATACTGTTTTTGTTGTCCATTTAAATTCAGACAGTGTATTTCTAGAATGATAAAACTCTAAATGAAGTGTTTATAATACATTTTCTTATAACACTCAACATTCTTTTTAGTGTCTTCCCTAATGAAGACTAAGAATTGCAAATATTTTTAATGTTGTTTCCTTTCCTGGTATCAGCTTTACAACACCTACACTGCAAAATAGTACACAGTAACAATTCACAAGCCAAACACTGCAAAGCAATTCAAAATCCTTAAGCTAGGAGTTATAAAACACCAAACTTTGTAACTGTCACACTAAGGTGATTAAGTTAAATAATGTTTTAAGGTATGTTGCTTACTTTCTGTTGTTCATGTTGTTATAATTATTTGATAGAGATGGAGAGATCTTTGGTAAAGGTGAAAAATTGGATGCACCTGGGGACCTTTAAAAATATGAAAATGATAGATTAGACCAAAATGCTGAGATACTAAAAACTATGAAAGAAAGCTAATAAATGAACAAAGCATATAAACAAGCATGGAAAAGAAATACTTTTCAGAAAGTGGGCGAAGCACTAAAAATACCCAGGACATGCAGCCCTCAAAATACATCTTTTAAAACCTGAAATGCTTCACTGTACTTTAAACTTCCATAACTTGTTGAAGAAATAGAACTATTAAAAACCAAAAGAAATCACAGGCTATTGTGCTAAAAAAATTGTTTTCAGTTTATAATATGACTATAGGTATTTTGATCTTCTGAAACATCAAATGTAAAGTTTCTAACATGAAAATTTTATTAATTTTTCATTTCAATCTGAATCAATGTTGAGATACAAAAATGATTAAGATATATATTTCAAGGTCAGCTTAACAGCAGCATATTGTTAAAATTTCAGGATATTATGGCCAACACTAATCAAGCTTTAAAAATCTTTCCTGACAAAAGGAAAAGCATTATCACTCATCCCCATGGTTTAAGATTATTTTAAAATACAAGAATACTGATCATTTTCACAAAGACCCTCTGAATGTAAAAACTACAATATTTACAACTATCTTGCAGTGTATTTTTCTTTTTTGGATCAAATCTTACAGGCAACCAAGGAAAAGACTAAATACTCAAATGAATTCATGTGCCTTGATGTTTGTGTGGGCCCTATGCAAGTTGAACTGACTGGAGTTCCAGCTACCATTGAAAAGCTTTGAAATACATATATATGTATCTCACAATAATAAGGGAAGAAATTCTGCACACTCAGGACTTTTAAAGCACCTTTTAAGAACTAAACTCTGCAAGGAGATAAACATTTTTACACAGGAAACTTTCCTGAGTGTAAGTTCACATTTATTTTCAACTTTCCATTAATAAACCTTTTCCAACAGAAAAGTTGCTGGGGGAGTGGAACATCAATCCATCCTACTCATACCAATTTGATACTAGAGCTGGTAAGAGTCATCCAGAGCCTGGAAATGGTTCGCAGGTCAGTAGGAGTGAATCTGAAGTACAGCACAAAGAAATTCCAGCCACTGCAGCCAGTATGTCACCTCTGTAGATGGCCCAGCTTAAATGCCTCTATGCAAACACACGCAGCATGGGCAAAAAGCAACAGGAGTTAGAGACGTGCAAATGCCTGCAGCGCTATGACCTGACTGCCATCACTGGCAATAAGTGATGGGATGGCTACTATGGCTGCAATGTTGGAATGAAAGGATACAGGCTCTTTAAGAAGGACAGGCAGGGGAGACAAGGAGGGGGTATTGCTCTCTATGTCAATGACCAGCAGGAGTAGGTGGAGCTCCTCTTGGGGATTGATGAAGAGCTGACAGAGAGCTTATGTGTAAGGATTAAAGGGAGGGCAGGGAGAGGCAACATCATAGTGCCAGTGTGCTACAGGCCAAACCAGGAAACCTGAGGAGATGATTTGTGACAGCCAACATTGCCAACTAAGGGCAAATCTTGCTGAACAAATGTGGTGGCCTTCTGTGACGGGGTTACAAGAGGTGATGGATGAGAGAAGACTAACATCATCTACCTGGACTTCTGCAGAGAACTTACACTGTCTCACATGACATCCTTGTCTCTAAACTGGAGAGACATGGATTTGACAGATAAACCACTTGGAGGATAAAGAACCGGCTGGACAGTCACACTCCAGGAGTTGTGGTCAACAGCTCACTGTCCAAGTGAAGACTAGTGGTGTTCCTCAGGCATTATTATTGGGATTGTTGCTTCTTAACATCTTTGTTGGCACCATGGGCAGTGGAATTAGTGCACCTTAATTAAGTTTGCTGATGACAGTGAGCTGTGTGGTGTGGTTGACACACTGGAGGGAAGGGATACCACCCAGAAGGACCTGGTCAGACTTGGGGGCGGGTCTGTGCAAACCTCATGACGTCTGACAATGACAAAAGCAAGGTCCTGCACTTGGGTCAGAGCAATCTTAAGTACAAGCACAGGATGGGCTGAGAATAGATTGAGAGCAATTCTGGGGAGAAAGAATTGGGGCTGTTGACTGATGAGAACCCCAACATGACCCACCATTGTGCACTTGCAGCACAGAAAGCCAACTGCATCCTGAGCCACATCAAAAGAAAAGTGACCATCAGGTCGAGGAAGGTGATTCTCCCCCTCTGCACTGCTACTGTGACACCTCACCTGGAGTACTGTGTTCATCTCTGGGACCCTAACATAAGGACATGGACTTGTTGCTGTGAGTTCAGAGTAGACCCACAAAATGACCAGAGGGCTGGAGAATTTCTCTTAAGAAGACAGGTTGAAAGTTGGGGCTGTTCAGCCTGGAGACAAGAAGGCTCCAGGGAAACTTTGGAGCACCTTCCAGTACCTAAAGAGGGCTAGAAGAGAATTGGAGAAGGGCATTTTACAAGGGCATGTAGTCATCAGGCTAGGAAGAATGATTTTAAACTGAAAGAGAGTAGGTTTATATTAGATATTAGGAAGAAATTCTTCCCTGTGAGGGTGGAGAGGCACTGGAACAGGTTGCCTGGATGAACTGTGGGCATCTGATCCCTGGAAGTTTTGGGGGCCAGTTTGGATGGGGCTCTGAGCAATCTGGTGTGGTCAAAGGTCCTTTCCACCCTAAACCATTCTGTGATTCTATGTATCATCATGTGAAGAACCTCTTGAGAGGTCCTTCTATCGTCAAGGACTCTTACTCCATGAAGCTGATGCTAGAATTGGCCTAACAGACAATTTTAAAGCAAGTTTTAGTATGTTTCACTTACTCCAGTTATACTATTCTCTTCTTATAAAATCCAACTAATTCAACTAATCACACTTCCTTGGGGAATTTGCTTGAAAGGTGGGTATTTCACCATTTGGCAATCAAAGAAAATTAATGTTCAGGGCATGCATTTGTTAAGAGTTTTTCAACCGTGTATTAATTGATATTAATGAACATGTTTGTTAAACTAACTTGAAAATGTCTGTTGAACACTACCAATGTTTGATGCTTACCTACAGAAGCTCAGACCACAAGTTATTATCCACCAGCAAATGGCAGTCCAGTTCTTGACTGGCTGACAAGTTCTGACAGGTCTTGCTTTTACAATTTAAGACATCAGAATAAGTCCTCAGTTAGTTTTATTCTCTACAATTATCTTTGTTACAGGAAAGTCAGTAGAAAGGCACATCTACCTGTGTGTCAACTGATTCAGGGAAAAACCCCTCAACCTTAAATCTCTTGGTCAAAGATGACAGTTTTCATTTCAGTAGACACAGTTTTTACTTTGAAAATCTACGGATAATTTTTCCTAAAAAACTTGGATAAACAAGCATTATCTTATTTCAAAAAGAACAGCTAAGCATCTGTCAGCATTTTTTTTTCCTCTTAAAAAAGCATTATGGGATCCAGCTCAGTAGCAGAAAAGAATAAAGGAAGAGCCTTTAATGTTTTTCTAAGATAAAAAGTTTTGAACAAGAAAAAAACAATGTGAAAGAACTTTCCATGTGCAAATGTTGTAAAAACCCATTCATTATTATAAAGAGAAAAAAAAAAGCTATGAATGTGTGCAGTCTCAGATTTTTGTATAGTGAAAAATGCCCCCCCCAACAATGTATTCCCTTTTACATGCAAAAATAGTTTTAAAGTTAACTGCAGACCATCTGTAAATTAGGCAAAGTAGCCACCTATTTGACTAGGCTGATTTACTCCACAGTGAAGTCTAAAAAAAAAGTATCAGAATTAAATGTTACTTCTATTATACACACAAATATAGATTGACAAATTAATTGAACATTTTAAAAGAATACAATGGATCAATAGATTTAAAACTTGTGTATCAAGTTTTCTTAAAAAATCAGTAACAACACTTGTTTAAACTAGAAGGAAATTACTAATTTATAGATTCTTGGTGTGTTTCTCTAACTTGCTTTTATATTTGCATATAAACAGGTAAAAACTTAACAGAAAACTAACAGAAACTTTGTCCTGGCTATTTATTTGCTTATTCATGAAATGTCCAAACTTAAGTTCCTTGATTCTCCTTATCTCAAGTTTTAGAATCACAGATTGGCTGAAAGCTTTTAGTTGTTATACAGTTTTTCCTGAACAGAAGCAACTTGATTTTGTAGTATGTTTGCTTAAATTACTTGGATGACAACCTTAGATTTCCTTTATATCTTAGTTTAAAGCCATCTTGTCAATAATAAACCATTTAAATAGGATTGGTTGTTTTTTGTCTGTGGAATAGTATCCCACAGAAGGAGACAGCTACCCACAGACAAGTTAATATCCCAAAAGTTTCTGCAAAACTGCCCATTAATGCTAAGTAATACTTGTTTTGGGAGCAGGTGACACTAAAGACACTTCAGGAGAAGTCAGTATGAGCTCTAGAAAAAGTTTCATAGAAGCCCATCTTCCTGAAAAACAAATATCCCAGTAGCTCATATCAACAACCTCTCAGAAAGCCAAAAATCCAGCCATTCCTAAGCCCTGTGAACTGTTTAAGTATGTACATCATATTCAGATACTTCCAGACAAAAAAGCCCCAAACTCATAAACATTTCAAACAGCATTAAAATATGAGACAATAATAGATACTATGTAGAGGTTTTACAGGGGATGTTGCAATTAGTTCCAAAATTCAGAAGTCAGAACAATACACATAAAACAAAATGTAAACACTGACAAGCTTGTGCACAGCAGGGTCCCTGCTCCTATATAAAAAGGACCTCAAACTTGAAATCACTCCTTCTTAGTTTCTTCAGGAGAGATACTTATGATGATAATCAATCTTTTCTCTTGTACTAATTCATTAAACTCTTAAGAGAAACGGAATTATCATTTTCAAAAGTGTTCCTTACTATACTGAATTGAGGCCCCAGTCTGGCCCCTCTCAAAGTACAAATGTTCTTTCCTTGCAGGAGGAAAAGATGCTCACACCTTTAAACATGCTTCCCATAACAAACTGTCAGGACTCATCACCTGCAGTAGGAATACCGAAAAACTGCTAAAAGAAGCAGTCAATACTACAATTGCTGTTGTGATTCTCACAACAAGAGGCAAGGAAAATGTGCAGAACATCTTCCCACCTTACTATTTCTCATTTTCAACTGTAACAGTATAGGTTCTGCTGCCATGCAGACAGACCTCAACAGCCTGGAAAAATGACCAAACAGGAAACTAATGAAGTGTGTAAAAAGGAAAGGCAAAGGCCTGCATGTGGGGAGGAACAACCCAGGAAGCAGCTCACAGACAGGGGGTGGGTGTGGGGGCAGACGACTGAATGGAAGGGAAGCAGCTTGGCAGGGGATGACCTGGGGGCTGCTGGACAAAAAGCTGAACAGGAGCCAGCAGGGTGTTCCTGGGACAGCCACCTTGGTCCACTGTGCTACACTGGGAAAAGCATTGCCAGCAGGTCAAGCGAGGTGATCCTGAGGTGCTGGGTTCACTTGTGAGCTCCCCAGTATCTGCGAGATCAGGGCATTCTGAAGCAAGTCCAGTGAGAGGCCACAAAGGTGATCCAGGATTGCTGCACCTGACCCATGTGGACAGGCTGAGCCCTGGGGCTGTTCAGCCTGGAGAAGTTCCTCTTCCTAAGGAAGAGAAAGCTCTACAGCAATTTCATCAATATACATAAATACTCAGGGGGAGGGAATGAAGAAGATGGAGCAAGATCCTTCTCAGTGGTGCCCACTGAAAGAAGAACAGGCAATGGGCACAAACTGAAGCACAGGCAATTGTTTTCAAATAAAGGAAATTTTGTTTTAAAATAGGAGCTATCAAACAGCAGAATAGGTTTTCCAGGAAGGCTGGAGCACCCTTGGAGATGCTCAAAACCTTACTGGACAAAGTCCCAAGCAACCTGCTCTAGATGACCTTTGCTTGAGCAAGTGGGTTGGACCAGAGAATCTGCAGAGATACCTTCCAACCTCAGCTATTTTGTGATTCTGTGGAAGAGCTTAGCTCATGGTCTGAAATGAACCTGCCTTTTCAAGGATTGTAAAATTTCATTACATTCCAATATTCTGTATTTTGACATTTCTAAATATGGCCTTTTATTCCATGGCATCACAATTTATGTTTATGATTTGTACTCTCCAAAAGGATGCACTACAAAGAGATTGTCTCAGCAGGAATTGGTGTGAGCCAGTGCATGACCAATGACAGGGCTGTAGGAAGGGATGTGGGTATAAGCTATTTGTGTTGACAAACTAATACTCCAAATGTGTCTCACACAGAAAATTCCAAAGGAATTGTTTATTATTTCTACATCTTCAAACGTTATTAGATTGTTCATAAAGTTTTAATTAAAAGTAAAAACTTGTCCCCATTGATGCCTGTTGACAGTTGCCATTTGAATCCACCACATTTTGCAAACACTCCACTATTTACAGGGATTTGAATACCAAATTTGAATCTTTCTGATA
Source organism: Poliocrania exsul (assembly GCA_035041345.1). Lineage (NCBI taxonomy): Eukaryota > Metazoa > Chordata > Aves > Passeriformes > Thamnophilidae > Poliocrania > Poliocrania exsul. Next base: position 31,802,072 of record JAWWLZ010000042.1, on the reverse strand, counting down.
GCTGCCATATTTCAAAACCACATCCCAATTTTGGAGTAAAACTATTCATTCTCATTTGCTTGTTTTCTTACAGCCTCCCCCAACAACAGCATTTCCAATTACCATTTTACTTTTTGCCAAATGAAACATTTTTCAGGAGATATTCTTTAATTTATATACTGCTCCTGAATGCTTTCCATGAAGTAGAAAAGAAGCTTGTCAGAATAAAAGCAAGCACCATCATCAGAATATCTTCCCACCAAAACCTCCAAAGTTCTTTTAACCTTCAAAATCTGCATCTAAAATTTGACTAAGAAATTAAATTTCTACTAGGTGCTTTTTGAGGTCAGATAAAACTTTAAGTACACAGCATCCCATTCTTTCTACTGTTCCACATTCCCAATTCCTAGTGCTATAACATCTTGCTAAGCAAGATTAAACTGTTCATACTAAACTGAAATTGAACTTGGACTTCATTAATAAAGGTGCTTGAGATAAAATATTAAAGACAAAGAATCTCTGTCCTTCAAGTGATAAGCAATGATACTATGAAAAATGTTTTAAAACAACAGTGACACTTAATTACATGAATGAATAATCTCAAAAGGAATAAAGTGAACTTAAAAGAACTTCTTATGAAAGACACATTCAAGAACTAGACAACAAAGGGAAAAACCACAAATATTTGTAAGGCTGAGATCATGTTAAATTACTAGTAATCAGTTCCAAGTGTTCTTCAAAACCAACAAAACACAGATTTTGATTCTGGAAACAATATTAAAAAAAGTTTATCCATCTAAATGAGGAAAAACACACAAGTCTTTCTACTCATTTGCTATTATCAAGGTGCTGTTGATAATAGCAGTAGGAAGAGCAGAAAAGAAAAACAACATCATACTGTGTAATTGATGACAGTCCAACAAAGAACAAACACAACATGATGGTAATGTAGGCTGCAATTTTTATAAGCTTTAGGTGTAAATATTGTGCTCTGGAGACACAAGGAACAAGCTGTCCATGAGAACATGTACATATAAGGAAAATACTGATAAAATACATATATCTGTGTTCACTTAACAGATACACTATATGCTTTGAACCAGAAATCTAAATAAAATAAGCTAAGTTTTACAGCTTTCTACTATGGATTTTTTCCTATTTTAAAGCAGGATAACATGTATTATTGGTTGAAATCAACAAAATTAAGCAATCTATATGCAGGAATCCACATCATTATGTTCTACAATGCACAGCACTTACAACAAATATATTTGTCCTATTTTCAACTAAAACATCTGAAGGATGATTTTCAAAATAAAATGCTACTCTTTAAATAGAGGCTTTTTAATATATAAAGTAAAATAACATGTAAAAACAGCTAAGCAATAGTGAATCACATGACTGGAATTCATAACTTACTTAGGAGTTGAAGGACCTCTTGGCCATGTTCCATCCTCATTCTTCTGTTCTATCACCAGGACCTACCACAAAAAGTGTCGTAAGAAAACTGAAATAGAAGTGTGTAGATTGTTCCATCTTCCATCTTTTTAATGGATTTGCTGACATGTGATTTGAGGCAGAAAAGACTTAATGTTTAAATTACTATCCACTGACATTCAAGAGTATCCCATTCAATTACACTGTACCTTTCTCTACTTTTTACTTCCCACATCTTAATTTGTGCAACTTTGGGCAAGCCACTTAATATTGCTATTCCTCTACAATCCCTGGATAAAATGGCAAGCCACTGACCTCCCAAAGAGGTCAGAAGATGATCTGCAATGCTTAAACAGCACCTATGAATCTACAGAAATTGCACGTCCATACAACAGCTCTCTTGAGGAAGGGATATTCCTGAAGGAATTTTGCCTCACGCAGACCAATGGGGGAAAAAACCTCAAACCACCCAAACAAAATTATTTTCTGCCTTAACAGTCTTAAAATCCTATCTATCTGGTTACTTCTGTGTATTTTACTCAAGTATTTATCTAATACTATTTTCTCAATGAGACAGTTGGCTAATGAAATTAATTTGATTCAAGTTGTTATTGGTACGAAAGGGAGTATGGAACAGTCAGTCCCAAACGCAGCTGCCATTTGAAACCCCTCTGGGTATTCGTGGTATCTGCCCTACGCTGGCAGATATGACACAAGACCTACAAACAGCTCCTGCTTTTCTGGACTGACAGCTGAGAGAGCCAGATTCTTCAAAACAGCAGCTACACTTAAACTCAATCCAACTCCTGAATTCTAATGCAACAGTTCTGCACAACAGTACACTGAAGCTTCAAGACACTAATTAACTGCCATGCCATGTCTGTATATGCATCTACACAACGACACAAATTCACATATGTTCTAATGCTCAAACCTTATGTGCTGCCATTGGAGATGTAATCACATTTTCAGTCTGAATACAACAGGTCATGACATGGAAAACAAGCTTTCTATCATGACCAGCTTTCTATATGGGAAAGAACAGTCTGCTGTCTTTGGTCATTTAAGACAGATTCTGCCATACTTCCTTGACTGGCTCTCAGAGACTACCAAATAAAAAGTACATTTAGACTTAAAAGTTCAATGGAACTCCTAAAGGCTTGCTTCAGATATTAATGGATAAATTTAAAGCATTAATTTACTCCACCACATACACAGTGAAAAATAACTATTAAGTTAGACAGACAGTAATAATCAGAATAACTATTATATTAGGAAGCTCAGCAAGAAAAAGAATAACTATGTGTGTGTCAGCAAGTGCAACTGACCAAACATATGGCCTGCCATGACATTTATCATTTTCATAAACCATGGTTAAACTCTGCTTTAAACAATATTTGTTTTGGTCGAAGTACAGATGTCACCTAGAGATCTTTTCATGGCTTTATTATTTATGCTTGCTTCATGGTTAATGTTTCACTGGGACAGAGCAACTCGCAAGTTACATCTTTGACGCAAATCTTTTAGGGAGATGTGAGCTCTTCCAACAGGACCTCTGCATTGTTAAAATTACCTATGTGAGGGTTTAAGTGCATGCAGCACAAAGCTAAAGGGCAGAATAGTTCAAGCAGTTATTTTGGTGCATTGATTACTTACCTTCATGTCATAAAAGAAAACTGAAACACAGCATAAATATTGCTGGTAAGTAGGTTAGTGTCCAGTACTTCAAGGCAAAAGGAAATATTTTAATATAATCTCTCCTAAAATTATGTCCATTAAATTCCATCCATTCATATTTGCAGCATGAACTACAGCTGCTGAAAAAACACTCAACTCTATCTGAAGACTAAAGAATAAATGTAATAATCCGAAGTTATTCTACCAATGAAATTGCTCAATCTCTTCACATTTACATTTATGTTAATATTCAGTATTTGTTCTTTATACTCATCTGAAAAGAGAAAAAATTATCTTGTGGGAAATTTTCCTATAAAGTAATGATTTTAAAGTGATAATATAGTTTCATGTTAAAGCAGGTTTACAAACTCTTTTGTCTCTATTGTTCTTATCTAAAATATTTTAATCTTTTCTTACTTTATTTCTGAAATCTGAAAAGTAGAATTTGAGTAGAAGTCATTATTCTTTTAGAGTACCTAAAAAGTTCTTCAAATTTTGGGTTTCACTATAGGAACATATCCCAGATCCAAGGAGTAATTTTTTATTTTAGATTTTACGAATGTCAGCAATTTTGAAAGATTTGGTAGATTTAAAACTGAAATTTTAAAAGCAAATTTCAAATTTGACTTTTAATTCACCAGCAGACTTAAACTAATCTTAAATGCTGAAAATACAGACAGAGACTACTTTTACTTCAACAAATTTGTTTAAAAAATCCTCTATCCCTAACACAACCTATTAGGAGGCACTTTTCATTTAAAAAGAAGCAAGAATTATTGGGTACAGCTACACTTTCACAAGCAAAAAAATAAATGTATACAAAACAAGAAATAATATTTCACTGTACCTGTCCTTGGTATAAACCAGCATCCTGTATGGTACTGTCTGGTTTATTCAAAGGTTCAAAAGTATTACTCATGTATTTGTTCCACAATCTGGTCTCTTTTTCACCTGGAATATTGAAGATTTTTCTTATCTCCTTCTCAATTGTATCTGTTTTGTAAGGGAGAGAATGCAAGCTTAGCATTTCAATACACGAACAGCATAAGGTCAAATAAAGCATCAGAATTAATCTCCTCCTATATTCAAAATATGAATGAAACTGTAAAAATTGCCATGCAACTGCATCAAATTGTATGACATACAGGAAATTGCTAGTTCACTTGCCTATAAAATGGGAACAGTTGGATTACTACCTCATGGCTTCCTGAATATCTGTCACTGGTGGGGTCCCACAGGGCTCCATCTTGGGCCCTGAGCTCTTCAACACCTTCATAAATGAATTGGATACAGGACTGGAGGGGTTATTAAGCAAGTTTGCAGATGACACAAAACTGGGAGGAGCTGCTGACTCCCTTGAAGGCAGGGAGGCTCTGCAGAGAGACCTGGACAAATCAGAGGACTGGGCAATCATCAACCCTTGAACAAGGGACAGTGCCGGATTCTGCACCTGGCATGGGGCTACCCTGGATGTACATCCAGACTGGGGAATGAGATGCTGGAAAGCAGTGCTGTGGAAAGGGACCTGTGGGTCCTGGTCAATGGCAAGTTGAATGGTAGTGCCCTGGCAGCCAGGAAGGTCAACCATGTCCTGGGGACATCAGGCAAAGAATCGCCAGCCATTCCAGGGAGGGGATTGTCCCGCTCTGCTCTGCACTGGGGCAGCCTCACCTTGGATATTGTGTGCAGTTTTGGGCACTCCAACATAAGAAAAACATTAAGCTATTAGAAAGCATCCCCAGGAGGGTGAAGGGCCTTGAGGGGAAGCCGTATGAGGAGCGGCTGAGGTCACTTGGTCTGTTCGCCCTGGACAAGAGGAGACTGACGGGAGACCTCACTGCAGTTACAACTTCTCTGTGAGGGGAAGAGGAGGGGCAGGCACTGATCTCTTCTCTGTGGTGACCAGTGACAGACCTGAGGGAATGGCCTGCAGTTGTGTCAGGGGAGGTTTAGGCTGGATGTTAGAAACAGGTTTGTCACCCAGAGGGTGGTTGGACACTGGAACAGGCTCCTCAGGGAAGTGGTCACAGCACCAACCCTGACAGAGTTCAAGAAGTGTTTGGACAATATTCTCAGGCACATGGTGTGACACTTGGGGATGGTCCTGTGCAGGGCCAAGGATATTCACCATATTCTGTGATTCTTAGTAAAGCAGACCAAATAAAGACAAGTTGATGGGTAACAGATGACAGGAGTCACCTAAGTATTCGTCTGTTCATGCCTCAGAATGTGCTAACAGGGGAGTGTGGGTAGGTATCAAATTATGAGAAGCAAGACTGGTAGCAAAACCAGATGCTGGGACTGCAAGACTGTTTCTCTCCTCAAACCAAACCCTTTTCAGTTTTTACTTTTCTACTACCTATATCCCAGTGCAATTTGCATGAACCACAACATACATGCATAAAGTTTAATTCACATGTTCACAGAAATTAGTAACTACTCTGTAAAACTGAAGCACATAGATTTATTTTAAAAGGAAGATGAAAGATTTTATGTCCCTGAAAGATTTAATGTAAGGTCTACCAGCTCCTACTCTACCTGACAGAAATATTACCAGTGTTAAATAATTTTAAAGTACCCTAACTGTTGTCCACAACTGAAATTTAAGAAGTTCTAAATTCTATTCTCCTTACATAAAAGCAGACTTTATAAAAGTTATCTTTTCTTAACAAATATGTACAGTGTTGTACTATACCAATCTCACTTAACTGCTTTAATTGGTAGATTCATAAAACTCCATGGCAGCTACATCACATAACAGAAAATAGGAGTCAAGAAATGTACACTTTATTCCCGATGATCAGTGAAAGCACAATTATAAAAATGGGCACTGTAAGCTCTGTGAAAGACATTCCTCTGAAGCCTAAGGATAAAACACCAGTGTGTCAGCTCCCCTTGCTCCCTTCTAGTTAAGATTTTATGTGAAACATAAAAGGTCAAATTGAAACCCGAAACTTTAAAGTACCTTGTAAAAATCCAGCCATCGGCTTGTGAAATGCAAAATAACTAGCCAATATAATATTGGTAGCTATTGTAGGCAACTGAATGTAGCACATGTGTTAGTCTGAAAGCAAGTGTTAACCTGTATCATCTGTTTTTGTAAGAGAGGCAACATGTAGGCAGGGTAGATGCTATCAACAAGGCAATAGACTGTTATTCGATTTGTTGACTTTTTAAAAAAATGACCTGTCAATCAATTTTCAACCAAATAATTCAAATAATTAAATTTGAATGTAAGAAGCAATCTAGTCAGCAACAATCTTGTAAAAAAGTAGAAAATCCAGATTTATCAATGGCTTTTACTAAAAGAAGAATTTACAAAATAAAGTTTTTCATTTTTATTAATACCAAAACAATTAATTATCTGAGCATTGCAGCTTGTATTAGTCACAAGTACTAAGTTAACATTTATTATGTTAATTTTTAACATATTCCAGCTTCACTAACAGAACTGTTACAAGACAGGAAGCATCAATCCTATTGGATGGCTTCTCTGTTTTGTCCAAGACTCTGGGAAGAGCATGTTCCACTGTATTATTATGCCAATTTTGAGACTCTCAAAATAAAGTTATTTTACATAGTTCCATGACCATAATCACCCCATACTTTACAATTCTTCCTTCTATCACCATCAAGTATTACTGGAGTGCTGATTTATGATCTAAAGTGAAAGTACCTGTTCCAGCACAAAGGAAAACATATCAAATAGTTATGGTCTGAGGCACATCGTGTATGGGCTTCTCCTCTAGCAGAATCACAGAACCATTAAGGTTGGAAAAGACCTTCAAGACCAAGTCCAATCTTTCACCAAACACCAGCATATCAACTAAACCATAGCACTAAGTTCTCCGTCCAGCCATTTCTTTAACACTTCCAGGGATGACAACTCCACCACTCCCCTGAGGAGCTGGAGTGATATACACCCAATGTATGAAATTGTTAGTACTAGGATGATGTCTGAAAGAGACACAAAGAACTGCCCTTTAAAGATGCCTCTCAGTCCATCACCTCTATACCCACAATTTGTCATACTTCAATTTCAGAGTTAAATGTTATAGATCCCATACAGGTTATATCCTATACTGTTAAAAATTAGATAGTTCATCCATAAAAACAGCTGCTTGCTTTAAGTACTATTTTGAAAAGCTACTTGAAACCGTCTTGATGCGATGCTGGCCAAGTTCAGTGGGTCCTAATACAAGCACACCCTGGCTCCCAAAGGCCAGTGTTACCACAAACACTGACTAAAGCAAACTCTTAGATGTTAATGTTGAGATACCAATCTGTATCATGAATCAGCAATCCCTCCTTCATAAAAAAGGAAAAGTCTTATCACTGATCCCAGAATAAACAGTCCTCAAGGATGGCAAGTTTTACATTCTTGTATTTGGAAGCAGATTAAACGGAAAAATGAATCGAAGCCATTTGCTATGACAATTGCTGGCAAAAGTCCATTATATGGAGCTACTGGTGTAACTTCTGTCAAGTTTATTGGGTCAGTTTTGGAACTGTTTTATGGCATTGCAGACACAACCCAACTCCTATTCATCCATAACAGAGGTTACAGTCTTCCTGACATTTTGTGTTTTGTAAACCTCTTACATATTAGTTGATGACTTAGTTCTATCATACTTTCACATTATTAAGACTCCTGAATGGACCACTAACTCACTTTCACTCAGAAGACCTGATGCTCTTTAACATCAGCAACCCAGCTGAAATGCTGCCTGAACTCTACTGTCTGGCTCATTTTCTTTTCTCATTTCCTCCCTTCCCTAAAAGAGTTATCCATCAATCAGTCTTAAAGTCAATATGCACTGTCTCCAAGGAAAAGTCCTCAGCTGCAGAAGATCCCCAAGAAAGTCTCAAAAGAATGACTGTCTTTATTATGTCTGCCCTTTGAAATTTCCTACTTTATACTAATTTATTGACATACAACTTAGCTTCTGTTTTAGTGGAAAAGCACAGGTATTCCAGCAATAACACATACCAGAAGACTGATAGGTGAGTATTATACTGTACTTAGAGTATTTCTCTAGTTTTGTGAACTAAGAAAGGTCTTGTACTGATTTTTTGAGGGCAATAAATAATATAACCAATGATGGTGGGTAAAAAAACTAAAACTTACTGAAAAGACCATAGTATCTTATTTCCACTCACTGGGGCTGATACTGACTCTTTTGTACTACAAGTCTTCTGCAACCATAATAAAAAATGCATCCCTTACTGGAATATACAAGGAAGGGTGAAAAATAATCACAAAGGGGGGCAGGAAATTTATCATCATCTTATTAACGGATAAGAAGGATCAGTTATTTTTTCCCTCTTAAAAAATGGGTTGAATTTTTCTAGCTCTACTTCTAAGGTACAAACTCTTTTGGATATCCTACTAGAATGGCCCTGCTTGGTGCTCTGTGAAAGAAGCTTCATGTTCAGAAAGGACATGTTTTTAAAGGCTTCCAGGAGCATGTCATCCACATCTCAGGAAAGCAAATAAGGCCAGTGTCTGGGAAGGGGTTGCCAGTGAGGTTGACTGCTTCTCATTACCCTTTATGGCAATTCTCTCATAATTTTAATTCTCTCTTTGCTAAGAAAATATGAATACACCTTCAAGTAAGTAATTCCAAAATGTCCTCCTTCTGATTAGAAAAAGAAAATATCAGAAATTAATCCATTACCTATAATTCCAGTGATATAATTAAATTCAGTATAGCTGCAAAATAGATTGCATTTGGTCCTAAGGGAAGAATAATGTTAAATTGCTTTTTCCAAGTTTCTGAGTTTCCTTAGAGAATAATGCAGTACATCTTCTCATCTTAAACCAGATCTCAAAAAGGCCAATTAACATACAACACTTGGAGCTTTGTTTTGAGGAGAACTTTCACAGTTTTCAAGTTTTTATTCTAATACAAGCAGGTGATTCCTTTTCTAACTTAAAGATTCAAATTTAACAAAGTAAAATAACTCTGTTTCTAATGCAAGCAATCTACAAAGAAGTAATGGGTAGTAAGAAGTCACTACCCATAACATAAGAAGAAGGAAAACCTAAAAAACCCACATTGCTGTCAACAAATGTAAACTAAGTGATGGCTGGGCATAAAGTGCCAAGGGCATAAAGTACAATTCTAACTGCACAAATACAGACGATTGAAAGACTCTTATCTCAGATACACATGCAGAAATACACCAAAGATGAGTTTATGTATCTTTGCATATGTTGTGATTATTTTAAAAGTCAAGTATGCTACCAAAATACTGTTTCAAACAATGACGAATGCTCAACGAGCAAAGTAACTACAAATAAAGGTAAGTTAAAGGTTTAGTAAAGGACTCAGTTACTGTAAAAGACTGTGCCTGGCCTACCACTTCACAACCCAAAGAATACTGCCTTTGTAAGTCACCTTTACCCATTAACTTTTGAGGTTTGTAATATACTCTTCATATATATGTCTAAAACGTGTTGGCTAATGGAACACATTAAAAAATGTATTTCTTACACACTAAAAGCCATGAAAAACTATGAACTCCCATAAACAACATCACACTGCTCACTTCCTTAAAAGCCCAAACCTCTAAATTTAATACAGATGCTTAGACAATAAAACACATAATTACATTCTTAAAATGGTATTAAGCCCCCTCAATATTCCAAATTATTTAGCTTTTAACTTTGACCCAAAGAAAACTACTCCCATCCTTTTTAATGGTCACAGTCTATCATTTTACCTAGAGACTTACTCAGAACTTGCTACCACGTACAAGTACCAATCATATATTTTAAAAAATAGTTGTGCATACCTATTGTATCAGCTTTACTAAATCTTCGTGTGACAACATTGTTCATATTTCCATTTTCACAAAGCTTTAATTCTGTTAAATATACTTCTACTTTGCAGTGCTTAACAAACATACCCTGTTCAACAACCTGAAAAACAGAACGGGATCAGGTATCAGTCCAAATACGTTTTCATATACACACATCTCAAAATATTTTTGAGAACTCTTCAAGAAAATGAAGTTCAGTGAGTATACAACACTTAATAAATGCCAAAAATGAGAACTAAAAGTCTCCTACAGCTTTTCAGAAATACAGTAAACTAGAACATAATTCTTTCCATGATGATGATTCTTACCTGTTTGTAACACCGTGACATTTAAAGTGTTAGGTACAGTAGAAATGACAAATATGCATCCTTAACCCAAAGGTAAGATACTCAATCAAAATATAAAAAATAATAAAAGTTATTTTTATTTCAAAGCACATTAATTGTATACTACTTCTTCAGAATATGAAGAACTAGTTTTCAGAGTTAAAGAATGCTTACCCAAAATAGAATCTAATAAAATCTGGATACCACATTTTTAAACAAAACTTATATATCTTCCACTTACATTCCAATAATTCAATAATAATCCAATACATTAATTTGAAATTTTACCCACTCATGCCAGTTGTTTACTTTATGTTCATTTTTGTAACACCTATTACAAAATACAGGATTTTTTTACAATAAAAGTAAAATGTAGAAAAAAAAATTCAGGGTCACCTCTTCAATGTTTTTCCCTTTGATCTTCCAAAGTGTAACTGCAGTACACTTAGTCATGTAGACTGTTCCAGAAATAACCATCAGCCTGATATATGATACATTTGACAAATACGGTTAAAAAAAAGCCCCCAGCTAATTGCTAGGAGGGATCTGCTCTCTGCTGTATGAATACAACTTGTATGCATGTGCCATAGGAAAACAAAAAAGAAGAAATGACTGAATTATTTTACTGCTTATCTTAGCTTTAAAGACTGTTAAAAATTACATTTAAATAAAATGCATCTTAATTTGAGCAGCTTAGTTTTCAGCTACTTGAGTAATAACAAAATAGTCGCAGTAAACAAAACTGTGCAGTAGGGCTACAGCATTTCTATGAATAAAAATAGACACTGTGTGGTGGCATCGTCACATCCCACTACAAAAAGTTGTAATATTATTTGACATAGATCAAGTACAATATTTTATCAATTTAAAATTTGGATCCACATTTCAAAACAGTTGATGTAACAAAAGGGATGAAAAAAACTATAATCCCACCTTTATGAAAAATAAAACCATAAAGGCAAACAGGAAAAAGAATCATGAATGACAAAAGCATCAGAAAGCAAAATGCTGAACTGGAATACTGGTTCTCAGAGGGTAACTACTGTTCATATTGGCAGAAAATAATGAAGCTACGTGAATTTACCTGGCCATTCATTATACTCTGTGCGTATTTCCAGTTAGTTCCTTCCAAACAGAAGTGAAGTCACTCCAATTTCACTTCTCTCTCCCTCTACTTCTACCCCAAATTGAAAAAATTACAGAACTTTTGCTTTACCATGATGATGGAAGAGTATTCAGTTTGCTGAAATCCATCTTCAGGAAAAACAGTACACAAGTTGATAACAGATTTATCTTTAAACAAGGATTGCTATTTTATTGGATTTTCTCTCTTGGAGAACTAGAGAAAAAGACAGGGACAGTCCAGGGATGTCTCTTAAAAATTTCTTCTACAGCTATATCCAGTATTTGTTTGAAGAGAGTGGACTTCAATTAAGCAGCCAGTATGCATGCACTGACACTATAGTCATGTAATTGGAAGGAAAGAAAGTTGTATTACACCAGAAGTTATAAAACTAAATTCTAATCCTAACGCTCTTTCAGCAGTTTTGCGGGAATTGAAATAAAGGTCCTGAAAGAATATATAACTGAAAGAATATGCTCTAATGATCAATATAGAAATGATAAACATACCAAATATTTTTAAAACTTAAATAATTCAGCCCAGTGAGGACGGAACTGTAATCACTAGCCTGAAAATCTTAAGAAATAATATAAACAATAAACCAGCAAAATGTCATTGTCCCATTGTCTCCATTGTGCTGGAGCAAACACAAACAAATCTAAATGTATTAATTTTTAAATATCTTGTTCCAATGCAGGGCCACAATATCCACCATACCATGGACTAGTACTTGTCTGAGGTCAGCTTTTTGCTTAAAGCAGTAACTCCCTCAGCAAGCTGCTGAGCACAGAAGATCGTGTTTACCAGGAAAGAAACCACAAACTATGCTGTCAGTGTTAACACTGTTAGAGCTGGGCTTTTCACTAATACAGTCAACATAGTTCTACTTACTTAAATACAAAATTATTTTAACTAGCAGACTTACAATCTCCTAAAGCAAATTCTTGAGATCTTAAGAGGACTTAATTCCAGAAAAAGAAAGTATTGTATCTTTGGCATCCCCTTTTCTCAATATTAAACACTTAAGCGTCTAAAATCTGAGTAAAAACTAGGTATCAATAGGCAACTAACGCAAGAGTTGTCTGTATGATTATCATACATCAGGACTTACAAGCTGCTCATAAATTCTTGCGCAACTCCTGCATATGTGCAGGACTCTCTGAATCATATTCACCCTAGCAGGTAATTAACGAGTACCTTGCGTGCTATTGGCTCTTGACCTTCCATCAGCGTGTACCAGCTAACTAGCCTATTCCAGCCTTCAGTTGGCAAAAGGATGTAGTCCAGCTCATCAATAAGATGCTCCTTGAGAGACTGAGAATCACCATCTATAAGAGAAAGACATTTTTACTTGAATACTGCAATTCTGTACTTGAGTTTTTAATATAACGTTATTCATGCAAAGAGCAAACACAGTATATTCTGAGTCACAGTTATGTTACCAATACTATGGTGTTCAAAGGAAAAGTGTTCTGAAATGATTCAGAACTATCCAGTTCGTGACTAGGACACCTATTACAGGCAGTATTTCCACTCTCAGGAATCCAGATGGCAGCCTTATACTCTTATGCAATTATAAGCACTTAATTTGTTGTCACACACCATCCTAGATTTCAGAGAAACCAGTTAATTTCTCCCATCTATTTCACACACTCCCACGTCATCAAGGATACTTCCACAACAGAAAATGCACAATTGAGTAGTTACTGTAGAGCCAAGACACAGTTTGAAGTCATGTCCAACATATCAGATTAGGAAAGTAGCGTGGTACAACCCTCCCACTTAAAGGATCCTATGTGCCCTGGAAACACAGTCACTACGAAATTCTTCAGAGAGACAGCAAGATGCAGTACTTGAAAGAAGCACAACTTGAGAATCTCCTTAGATAAGTAGCACGCTTTTAGATTTGGTTCGACTCCTGTTACAGTAGTAAGATAAAAGCTACCTTTTAGGTATAAGAGGTGATTGCAAATCTGAGTCACTGTAAGCCTCAGACAATTAGGGCAGCTGTCCTTTCATCTGTATGTAACCAACTACAGAACAGCAAACATCCCATTATAACTGGAAGCACAATGTGAGGAGAAATCCACAAACAAATCTCCAGGTCCACAATACTGGAGAGTTACAGGCTCTTCAAGAGGGACAGGCAGGGCAGAAGAGGCAGAGGGATGGCACTGTGTGTAATAGAGGGGTTAGAATGTATGGAGCTCATAGTTAGCAATGGCACAGTTGAGAGACCCTGGGTAGGAACCAAAGGGCAAACAAATAATGTGGATAACACTGTGGGAGTCTGTTATAGACCTTCCTGCCAGGGCAATGACACCAATGAATTATTCTTTGAGGACCAAAGGGACACTTCCAAGTCAACTGCCCTTGTCCTTATGGGGGGTTTCTTACCAGAAATTAACTGGGAGCATCACACAGCTGGTACAACCTACGCCAGAAGATTCCTCAAAAGCCTGGGTGACAACTTTATGGAACAGGTCCCAAGGTTAGAGACAACTCAGAAAGATGCCCTCCTTGATCTGCTGCTTGTCAACAGAGTGGATCTTGTGAGAGAAGTAGAGATTGGTGGCTGTCTTGGCCACAGTGACCATGAAGTGATCGAGTTTAAATTCTCTGCTGACAGGAGGAAAAGCGCCAGCAAACCCTCAACTCTGGACATGAGGAGAGCAGACTTCAGGCTGCTCAGGGAATTAGTGAGTAAGATGCCCCAGGAAAATGTTTTTGCAGGTGCTGGGGTCCATCAGAGCTGGTCATTTCTTAAACATCACCTCCTAAGGGCACAGGAGCAGGCAATTCCCAAACGTTGGAAATCCAGCAGGTGAGGCAGAAGGCCAGCTTGGCTGAGCAGGAAACTTCTCTTGGAGATAAGGCATAAAAGGAAGGTGTATGTCTAGAGAAAGCAAGGTCAAGTGACATGGGAAGAATTCAGAGATGCTGCTTGCCGCTGTAGGGAGAAAATTTGTGTGGCCAAAGCTCAGCTGGAGTTGAAGCTGGACAGAAATGTGGGGGGACAATAAAAAGCGGGCTTTTAAATACATCAATGACAATAGACAATACAGAAATATCATTGGCTTATTACAGGATAAGGATGGTCAGCTCAAAAACAGGGACCTCTGTGTCAAGGCAGAGGTCTCTGTGTTAAACACCTCAAGGCAGAGATGTTTAATACTTTCTTTGCCTCTGTCTTCAACACAGATGATGGATCAAGGGGGTTTCTGGGCCCTGAGCTGGAGGACCATGACTGTGAAAATAATCAACTCCCAAGTTGTGTAGGATTTGGTGCTCCAGCTGGATCCCTAACCTATGGGGCTTGATGGAATTTATCCAAGAATCCTCAAAGAGCTAGCTGATGTCATTGCAAAGCCTCTCTCAATGATTTCTGAGCAGTCTTGAGAATCCAGAGAAGTCCCAGCTGACCAGAAACTGGTCAACATTGCCCCAGTGTTCAAAGAAGGCCAAGAAGGAGGACACCAAAAACTACAGGCATGACAGTCTCACTTCAGTGCCTGGTAAAGTTACAGAGAAGACTATTCTGGGAGGTATTAAAAAACACCTGAAAGACAACACAGTCTTTGGCTTCATGAGAGGAAAGTCCTGCTTATCAAATGTGATATACTTTTGTGACAGACCCACCACACAAGGTAACCTACCTAGTTGATCAAGGGAAACCAGCTGATATAACCTTTTTGGATTTCAGTAAGGCTTTCAATACTGTCTCTCACAGGACCCTTCTGGACAAAAGGTCCAGCACAGCTGGATAAACACATCATGTGGTGAGTGAGCAATTGGCCCACAGGTTGAACACAGAGGGTAATAGTGACACGGAGGGTAGGGTGACATCAGACTGGTGACCTGTCACATGTAGGGCTCCATCTTGGGCCCTGAGCTCTTCAACATCTGCTGCTGAGGTCACTTGGTCTGTTCACCCTGGAAAAGAGGAAACTGAGGGGAGATCTCACTGCAGTTATAACTTCTCTGTGAGGGGAAGAGGAGGGGCAGGCACTGATCTCTTCTCTGTGGTGACCAGTGACAGACCTGAGGGAATGGCCTGAAGTTGTGTTAGCGGAGGTGTAGATTGGATATTAGAAACAAGTTCATCACCCAGAGGGTGGTTGGGCACTGGAACAGGCTCCTCAGGGAAGTGGTCACAGCACCAACCCTGACAGAGTTCAACAACTATTTCGACAATACTCTCAGGCACATGGTATGACTCCTGGGGATGGTCCTGTACAGGTTAAGAGTTGGACTTGATGATCCTTGTGGGTCCCTTCCAGCTTAGCATGTTCTGCGATTTTGTGATACCTCTTTTAAAGATTCAGACTCTATTTTTGCACTGATCGGATACAGTGAGAAGGTTAATTTGGATTCTTTTCTGTCCTTCTAAAAACACCAACATTTATTCCAGTATAATTTTTTAAGAACCATCAAACAGGTACCCTGACTCTGACAATTCTGTCCCTCATATATGACACTGTTTTTTATGATGAACAATCATCTACACTAAATGACTACTTCCTTGTGGCTGCTTTGATTATATCTTTCTTTTGAAGATGGCACATGTGCATTCCATTACATTTAACATTTTTTGAACATATTGAGATTAACTGAAATCTCTACCTGTTACTTTTCATTGCTCTCACTTCATCCAAATGGTCTTGGAAAAAAGGGAGAAGCATTTGAGTATAATATAAGCACAACACACTGCTTCATTTTCCTGGATACAGTCTTTCTTGTATTTAATTATAGTTTTCCTTATCACTGCATTACATTGTAGAGAATCTGAGAAAGCAAGCTCAATTTATTATATTCTTTATATCAGATGCACATTTTCATATTTAACACTTAAGGAGAACAGTATGAGAGCAACCAGTGCATACTAATGACAAGATTTTAATCCAAGCATTTTCAGGTTCTATTTATGCTACAGAGAAAATCTAGTAGAAAGGATTGCTGCTTTGCAGTGGGTGAAGGAGACAGCTACCATTTGCTGAGCACTAAAGCCTCTAATTTTAAAACTATCTTCACACAAGAACAGTAGATGTTGGATGGTAACTGGATGCATGGCATCACTGTTAATGCAGAGCCAAGGTTCAGAACCACAAATGCCAAAAAGTGAAGTTCATAAAGCCCAATGCCATTTATTTTGAAAGGGGCATTGGCAGCGTCAAAAGAACAGAACACAGGTTTTCAGGAGCTTGGAGGAAAATGGTTGACTTCAGATTTGAACAGCTAACCCTAAAGTAGGCTCTAAAACCACAGTAACTTTAAACATAATCTGAACATGTAGGTAGATTAAGTTATAAATAATACAGATCAACTAACACACAGTGCTTGGCACAAGTAGAAATCACC